>CM053766.1:66999513-67013121 GCA_028658305.1 Pachyuromys duprasi
CTTGGAGGGGGCAGGGAGGAGGGAGATGAGGGAGGGAGTGGGAGGGTAGGAGGGAATGGGGGAGGGGGCTATGCCTGGGATTCAAAGTACCTAACCTGTGATTGAGATAAAAATAAATTAAAAAATAAAAAAATAAAAAAATAAATTTATTTTAAATGGCACCTGCTGCATAGAACTTTACCACATTTTCAATATTCTTTATTCTAAAGCAAGCCTCGTCTCAAAAAAAAAAAAAGAAAAGAAAAGAAAGAAAGAAAAGTATACTGCGAAGTGGTGGTGCATGCCTTTAATCCCAGTACTTGGGAGACGAACCTGAGTTTAGTCCCTGTAATCTGTGTTAGATGCAGAGAAGTCATTCCATAAATTGAAGTGTTGTCTGGCCTTCACATAAGTGTCAAACCATGCATGTTGCATGCATTTTCTCTCTCTCTCCTTAAGTATTAAAAGTTTAACATTTAGATTATAGTCAGGCTAACCTTTCAGATTTCTGTCTTTCTATTATTTGATAAGGAAAACCCAATGTAAACCATCTGTAGTTGTGTTTCTTCACTTCTAAGTTGCAAATAACATTCTATGTACCTCACTGATTGAAAAGATTATAAAAAAATGAGTGAACTCATTGAACTAATCTGAAAACTATTTGGTAAATCTTCAATAAGTGTTAATTTATCATTTGTACAGCTATTAAGAACCTTATTAAGTGGCACATGCTTGTGCTTTTATGTGCCATAGAAAATCAGAGGTAAACTCAATGCCTAGGAAACAGCAGTTGTGTACAATGTAATGATTCAGTATTCAGAAATTATCTTAGAATTGATTTAGTATCTCCTCCTAAAACTGATTTTCTTTTTCTTTCACTAAGAAAAACGCATGTAATTCATTACCCTAATGATCAATCACATTATTCTCCAGTATGTATCATACTATGAAACATAACTCCATATATAAGTATATTCTTTTAAATTTTATTCTCTTTTAATGAATATGAAAAAGTTCATCTGTGAATCATTAAATCTATTTATAAGCCCTTTTTCCTAACTCATTCTTTTCAATGTTTCCTCTTCCAATGAGTATTCTTTTATTTTCAATTTCATCAGAACTTTTCGCTGTTAGCTTTCAGACAACATTTGATCTTTGAGAAACACAGATACCAAAGTTCCACTGAAAAACTCATCAGGCAAAAGTTTTATATTACTGTTGTTGTTGTTGTTGAAATTGCAACGTTTTCTCTTGACCTCTGCATACTTGGCCTTTGCAAAACAATGTTTCAGGCTTTGGATCACAGGATTCCTTACTCTTTGTTTTCCTCTGTGTTTACTTTGAAGAATGTCTCTAAGCATCTCATATTCCAAGGCAGGTCTCGGGGTTCCCAGCCTTCAAAAGCACTGAACTCTTCACATTATTTCTATTGGATGACCCTTCTGTCTCAGGATTCTTGGAAACATCGCCTGTATTCACCCGGTGTCATATCTTAAAATGCCTACAGAAAGCTTCCCAACGAGTCATCAATTCTCAGAATACATCAGCACAAAAGCCAATTCCAATGTTAGTGTTCTTATTCAATAATATGTTATATGAGTAGATGCTGCCTGCCATATGATGATGATGATTTCTACTTTTCTTTGACATTTCTAAGTGCCAAAAACCAAATTTTGTCTCTGGACAGGTTATCATTTAGTTAAATAAAATTAGCCAAAATTATTATTTTTTTTAGCATTTCAGTTAAGCTGTTTGCCTTGACAAAATACTGTATGGCCTGGGAGTTCATAGTAAAGGAAACATAAAACCTCAGAAAATTCTCAGTTGTAGACCATCTTACAGTAAATACTTAATGAAATAATAATGAGGTCTTTTATTTTTCAGCTTTATGATGGAAAACAACTATCAAATAATGAGACCAAAAATGAATGTAAATGTGTCAGAAGAGAGGATTGACTCACCCATTGTAAATGGAGATATAGAAATACTGACAAAATTTAAGGTGCATTCATTTCTCTAATAATTTAGCACTGTAATTAAATGTACATTTTTACAAACATATATCCACCAGGAGATGAGCATTATTTTGTTTACCATGTCCACTATGCCTTTACTCACTTGTCACTATTTATGCTCTTCTTTCATGGATATAACCATGGTCTAAGAATAACATGTGACTTGATATACTTTGAATAACTGCATCATCCCAAACACATATATGAAAAATGATAACATCTTTCCCCATATTCTGATGGTACTAAGAGATGAGACAGAGGACAGACGATTAATTTAAAAAGTAGACACCCAATGACTAGAATCCATGACTTCTTGTCTTTAATGTGATGGGGGAGCCCAACCATAAGATGCCATCTAGGTGGCATCTATTAACTTGGATCTTAGACTTATCAGCCTCCATGACTATGAACACTAATTTTATAATTTCTGTGGGATAAACAAAGATAAAATCAATGAAATAAGATATGTTTCAAATTTTAAAATCAGAACAATCTCTTCCATGACTTTAACACTTGGTTATAGATGGGCTAAGAATCAATCAGACGCAAGCAGAATTGTTTCTAAAACTTTTGCATGAAGGAACAGAAGAGAATGACCTTTCTTCCAAGGATATAACTAAGTCTGACACAACCAGTTTTGCATCTTGAAGGAACATTAGGAAGATATCTACCTAAACCAAAGAATGAACCCAAATGGAAACAAGTGGAAGAGATTTACAACACCTCTGCAATATCCCATGATATCTGCTGAGGCCTTGGAGACCAGGTTTACTCAATATTGCTTTAACAACTAAGTTGACTTTTTTAAGGTGTGATGGCAAGTAACTTTTCTTTTCTTGTTAAGCTGGTTTCAATGGGGTTTGATGAAACCTTAAAACCAATCTAACCTTACATAATAAAGCTGGTATATTAAATATTAAATTGAAATGCCATTTCTGTAGAGAATTTTAATTAAATTACAGAAATTAAAGTATAAATGTATAAAGATTTATTCATTTATAAAATGCATAAGATATGAATGTATAAATATTTAATGTATAAAGTAACACATTGTAACTAAAGGCAAAGCTATAGGCAGATTATCAATTGTAGAACAATGTCCTAAAAATAAAAGGACATTATTACGCCAGTTAAAAATTAAAAATCCATTTGTAAATATGTCTATACATAAACTCTGAATTCTAAGCAGTGCTGAATTTCATAGTTTTCAACTTAACGAGCTATTTGTATTTTATTTCCAGCTGTACTGTTTTAATATTTCAATATGAGCACATATTTGCATTTTTTATTTTTTGTTATTATTAGTTACATTTTATTAACTCTGTATCCCAGGTGAATCCCACTCCCTCATTCCCTCCCTCCTCTACTCCCTGCCCCTTTCCAAGTCCACTGATAGGGGAGGACCTCCTCCCCTTTCATCTGGCCCTAGTTTATCAAGTCTTTTCAAGACTGGCTGCAAAGTACTCTGTGGCCTAGGAGAACTGCTCCTCCCTTGCTGGGTGGGGAGGTCAAAGAGTCCACTATTGAGTTCATGTCAGAAATAGTCCTTATTTCCCTTGCTAGGGTACCCACTTGAATACTGAGCTACCAAGGGCTACAGACAAGCAGACGTTCTAGGTTATATCCACCCATGGTCTTTGGTTGGAGAAACAGTCTCATATAGGACCGCTGTGCCCAGATATAGTTGGTCCTTGTGGAGCTCCTATCCTTTTCAGATCATATGAACTCCCCCTTCTTTCATATGATTCCCTGCCATCTGCAGAAGGTTTGGATATGAGTCTCAGTTTCTGCTTTGATATACTGCTAGGTAGAGTCTTTCAGGGATCCTCTGTGGTAGGACCCTGTCATGTTACTTGTTTTCTCCTACATCCCATTTGTCCTTCTAAGTAAGGATTGATCATTTTACCCCAGATCCTCTCTTTTGTTTAACTTCTTTAGGTGTATAGATTTCAGTATGTTTATCATATCTTACAGGTCTAAATAAGTGAGTATATATCATATGTGTCTTTCTATTTCTGGGATACCTCACTCAGAATGATCTTTTCTAGATCCTGCTATTTGCTTGCAAATTTCATGATTTCCTCATTTTTAATTGCTGAGTAGTATTCCATTGTGTAAAGATACCACAATTCCTGTATCCATTCCTCATTTTATGGACATCTGGATTGTTTCCAGGTTCTGGCTATTACAAATAAAGCTGTTACAAACATGGTTAAGCAAATATCCTTGTTGTGTGCTTGAGCATCTTTTGTATATATGCCCAGGAGTGGTATAGCTGGGTCTTGAGGAAGCACTCTTCCTGGTTGTCTGAGAAAGCACCAGATTTATTTCCAAAGTGGTTGTACCAATTTACATTCCCACCAGCAATGGAGAACGGTTCTCCTTTCTCCATATCCTCTCCAGCATGTGTTGTCACTTGAGTTTTTGATCTTAGCCATTTTGATGGGTATAATGTGAAATCTCAGGGTCGTTTTGATTTGCATCTCTCTAATGGCTAAGGACGTTAAGTGTTTCTCTGCCATTCCATATTCTTCTACAAAGAATTCTCTGTTTAGCTCTGTACCCCATTTTTTAATTGGATTGCTTGATTTATTGCTTTTTAACTGCATTTTAATTAAAGTCTATGGAAAAATATGAAGCAAGAAGCAGCAGAATCGGTTAATATTATTTCTTTGTAAAAATTCTTCAAAGTAAAATCAATTTTTTTAAAAGATGATAGAGTGAATTCTAAAATTATTAACTGTTTGAAATGCTAACATGTATTTTTCATCCCTGAGTCATCACAAGAGTCTGAGGTAATATGGTCACATATTTTATTTTTTTATTATTATTTTCTTTTTTATTTTTAATATTAGTTACAGTTTATTAACTCTGTATCCCAGTGGTATCCTGCTTCCTTATTCCCTACCAACCCCACCCTCCCTTCCTCATATCCTCCCTGTCCCTTTCCAAGTCCACTGATAGGGAAGGACCTCCTCCCCTTTCATCTGACCCTGGTTTATCAGGTATCTTTAGGACTGACTGCAAAGTCCTCCTCTGTGGCCTAGCATGCTGCTCCTCCCTCCATGGAGAAGGGGGGGGGGGGAGGTAAAAGAGTTATCCATTGAGTTCATGTCAGAAATAGTCCCTGTTCCCCTTACTAGGGTACCCGCTTGGATACTGAGCTACCATGGGCTACATCCAAGCAGGGGTTTTAGGTTATATCCATACATGGTCCTTGGTTGGAGAAACAGTCTCCTAAAAGACCTCTGTGCCCAGATATATTTGGCATATTTTAAACTAGCCTAACCTATACAGATTCTATCTCAAACATACACAAATGAATGAATGGATGAATGAGATTTACTATTCTCTGCTTACAAATTACATTTACACATCATATAGTTTGCAAATATTTATGACAGAGTTGAAATAAGGAATAAAGAGGGGGATATAGGACAATATTTTCCTGTTCTTTAAACTAATGTGTATTAATTACAAAAATAGCTTTTATTCATCTTTATATGTGTATATACTGTACTTTGATCATATTCTATGCTGACAGCTCTATTATTTCAGTTCATTATCCAAATGATCTTCTTCTTTTCTAATTGGACTCTTTGACATCTATATGTAATCCCTCTACCCCAGAGTGCAAAAATAAGAGAATACATTTGGTGTTTGTCTTTCCTTGTCTTGCAAGTTTCATTTAATATTATGACAAGTAGGTCCATCTATCTTTCTATACATGACATGAGATTCCTAAAGATGATAATTCTTCTTTATGGCAGAATAAAATGCCATTGTGTATATTTGACATAATCTCTTTATCGATTTATTTACAAGGAGCACCTCAGCTGATTTTTTAATATGGTTATTGCTAAGAATGTCCCAATAAACATAAACATGCAGATATCCCTATAGTATGTTGACCTGATACCTTTAAGATATACTCAGAAATTATGGTGAAATCAAATGGAAGGTCTTTAGCAATTTCCAAAGCAACTAGACTAATTTACATTCCATCAACACTAACTTCTTATCCACATCACCATTTATTAATAATTTTCTGCATGCTAGCCATTCTAGAGTAAAATAATACCTCAGTTTAGGTTTGACTTATGTTTTTCTGCTGGCACTATGTTTTGGTTGTATCTTATTTATTAAGAGACTTCCTTTGAAACATGTATTCTGAAATTATTGGCTATTTATTGATGATAATTTATTTTGTTAGTGCTTGAATTTTTTAATTCTTCTTATATTGATATAAAGCCTCTATTTCATGATTATCCAGTAAAGATTTCTGCCATTCTATAGTCTTTTGACTTCGTTGTTTCCTAGCTGTGCAATATATATATATATATATATATATATATATATATATATATATATATATTAGTTTTTCAAATTAAGTACCTTGACTGCCTGTGACCAAAAAAATAATGTGTGCCAGATGTGGTGGCATACATTATTTAATTATTTATCAATAGATCTAATGAATTTTCATTTTAAACTCTTGTCAACTTCTTGAACTATTAGAATCTTATTTATAATAACTAATTGCTAATAGCTTCAAGTATTTACATATATTTTTCTCTAGTGCAGTTATCATTTTCTATCTTACAGTTAGTCTTTGATCTGTCATGAGTTGTTTTTGTTACAGGGTGAGAGCTAGAAATCTAGGGTCAGTCTTTTACTTGGGTGCATGTCCTGTACACCTGGAAAAGAACAATCTCATCACAGCTTCCTGACACAGCAATTTTCTGTATAATCATATTCATCCAAGTAGCATATGCATGTAACACTCTGAAACCATGGTCCACAATGAAGTTTTTCTCCCCATAATTATTATTATTTTATTGTGTTTTGTTTTTTATTTTTGTTTGTTTATTTGTTTGTATTGGTTTGATTCAGTGTTTCTCTGTGTAGCCTTGACTGCCCTGACTCCCTTTGTAGACCAGGCTGGTCTCGAACTCACAGCGATCTACCTGCCTCTACCTTCCTGAGTTCTGGGATTACAAGTGTGTGCCACCACATCTGGCACACACTATTTTTTCGGTCACAGGCAGTCAAGGTACTTAATTTAAAAAACTAAGTTTGAAGTAATTTTTCACCAATAGAAAACAAATATAGATGAAATAGAATTCATGTCTAAATAGAGAATATTTTGTGAATACACTAAAGTAAATAATATTCATAACTTTCATTTTGGCAGTCACATTAGTCTAAGAAATTGAAGCTGAGCATAGTGCCACAAACATGAACATCTATCAGTTCTGAGGCTTAGGCAAGGAGAGCTGATTACAAGCTAGACAAGGGTATGTAGAGAGTTCTAGGTTAACCTCAAATACATAGCAAGAATGAATATGTGTGCATAAGAAATTGAAATATATCTAGAAATCTTAATGTAGTTGCCAAAGAGGGTGTATTCACACACACACACACATACACACACACACACACACACACACAGAGAGAGAGAGAGAGAGAGAGAGAGAGAGAGAGAGAGAGAGAGACATGCATCAATAGAACAGAAATCACCAAGAAGGTGTCTTCTCTCTCTGAATAATAAAATTCTTATGTTAGATCCTAGAAGGAAATAAGTTTATGTACATTTTTTCAGTGATTTAAACTCCAAAGCAGAAGATGTTTGTGATCTCTCTCTCTCTCTAATATCAACCTATAACACATTAAGTACATTAAGTAGTACTTCTTGGTCTTTGAAAGTAACTGTGGGTAAAAACATTGATCCTGAATTTATTTTTTTTTACAGATTGTATATTTTTTTTTCTTGAACTGTCTGCTCTGGTAGTTGAGAGATTTGAACAATTCCTTATACAATTATAATAGAATCAAAGGGCAAGAATTTCTAAGCCTGAACTAAACCTAAGCAAGAAAAATATCGAAGCGCATCAAAAATATTATTGATTTTGTAAAAGAGAAATATAAAACATACCAGATAATTGTCTTAAGAAAATAAGCCCTGGGTCTGTCTAGCACACTCATAGAGTGTGTAATGCCTCCATCAGCTGCCTTCAGATCTTAAAGCAAGACTTAAGTGTATAGTGTGCTGGTGGGCCAAGAAAAAGTATTGTCCTATTTCCAATGATAACAACTCAGAGCAGCCCACTTGTCTCACCGATGGAATAGTGACAAACAAATACAAAATTGATGACTGCAAATCTTAAATAAGAAAGGAAAGAGAAAGAAAATAAGCCAATGCTGTGCACAAGTTTCCAGAGGGGGAAATGGAGAATTGAAGCAATTATCTGGATAATTAGAGCTCAAAAATGTAAACCTTTCTGCCCCATTATTTATGTACTTCAGGCTAAAATTTACTTGGAATTTTCAATTTCTGTGACTGCATTGCCATATTTCATAAACTTTCATTTCTCCACAGAGAGGCTGTATGGTCTTACCAGATTGCCCCAGGGTTGAGAACAATTAAGGAAAACAACCACATAGCAACAGATCCATCTTAAGTTGTAAACTTTCATGACATTCCATAAGGCATTGAGGCTTTATCCTATCCTAAGGGAAAGCCATCAATATAATCATATTTCAGTTAGAAAATATTTTTCTTTCCATTGGATTGGAAATTTGTTGCAAGAATAAAAAGGCGGGGTGCCCACAATAAAGATGTCACAGTGAGAGGATATGAATGCACCATGAATTTTCCTTCTCTGTCACCTAACTGGATTATTCTGTTTGATTTTCTCTCTGCTAATGATTTCAGTTCAAGTGGAATTTGCTCTGTGGAGAACTAAACAAAATTCCAGAGTATTCATTAATGCAACCATTTCTGATTTTGTGCTCTGTTAGGTCCTGTGTATATTTTAACAATGGAATGCAACCCCAACCTCTGTGTGTGTGTGTGTGTGTGTCTGTGTGTAGATGTTTCTTCTAGACAACAAATACTTTAATTGAGATTGTTGTAACTTGGTGTGGCATAATCAGTTGATATCCCTGGGAGGCCTGCTCTTCCTTGAAGGGAAATGGAGGAGGAGTGGATCTGGGGGAGAAAGAAGATGGTGGGCATGGGCACACTGGAAGGAATAGAGAGAGGGGAACTGTGGTTGAGATTTAATGTATAAAAGAATCTTAAATAAAATAAAAATATTTTTCTGTTTTTGTTATGTAAGAACGTTTGTCCTTATGCTGATCAAAAACAATCTGCATGATAAATAAATAATTTTGATATCTTTCTCATAGCTTCCTAACACTGCTCTTAAGAAGATGCTATAAATATATTTCTTTTGGCAACTTTGAATGAACTGTTGAAATGACACACTGATATTAACCTCTAAGGAAAAGGATCATAATTTGTCCCCTAGGGCTTCGTCAATGCCAAGCACATCTATAAATTAAATAATGAAAAACAATGAAAGAAATGTTAATTTTATTTAGTTATTTTTAACTTACAACATTATTTATTTTGCTGTTCACTTCAGATCCCAATCTTGTTCCCCATTCTCCTCTTCTCCTGGTCCCACACTCCTTTCCTCTTCCCTCCTCCTCTTGCCCTCAGGGGAGCTCCCCACAACCTCTAACCCACCCCATCACTTCAAGTTACATCAGGACTGAGCACATCCTTTTCCACAGTGGCCTGGCCTGGCAGCCTCACCAGTGGGAAGTGATCAAAACCATGCAAAAGGGTCCACATCAGAAACAGCCCCCCACTCCCCCTACTAGGAAACCCACAAGAAAACCAAGTTTCCCATTGGGTATATATGTGTATGGGTCCTAGATCCAGTCCATGCAGCAGTCTTTTGTTGGTGCTGCAGTCTCTGCAGAGTCCCTGGACCCAGGTTAGTTGGCTCTGCTGGTCTTAGAATCAAATGAGTTTAAACCTCACTGTGATAGATGTGGAAATCAGGATTCATACCCACTTTGGGGTTCTTTAAGTTTTACTAGGCCATGATATGCAAGCTTAGGCAGAGACATTCATCAATACTACATACTCTTTCTGGAAGAATGGCGTAGAAGGGGAAACCTCAGAATTATCACTCAGACCAAAGTGAAAGGGTATGGGGAATGAAAAGATAGTACATTTGGAAAACCTTGGTCCAAAGAAAAATCATTTAAAATATTAAGGTACTTTCCTAAATGTAGCCACATTCTTAGCTTTATGTACCTCCTTAGCTTTTCACACTTAGAAACAAGGGATTTTTACTCTGAAACTATCAAACAAGCTCAGGGAAAATTTTTCCAACTTTAAGTAAAATATATCCTCTATACTCTGATTTGCTATCAGTTATTTGCATGTCATAATAAGTAATAAATCTCCAAAAGTTCATTATTTGGTTCATAATAGCAGCTGTGATCAGTAAAAGACATGTGTTAATCATTCAAAACAAATCTTCAAGGAATTTATGATCCCTAGCCCAGCTGTCTCATATGAAGGAAAATATACAACTACTAGGTTCATAAAACACACAACTAAAGCAGTGTTATTATTTTGTTTTGTTTTGAGTTTTGTTTTTCAGTTTTTAGAAAATAAGCAGCTAAATGAGTATTATAAGAAAAACACACCTGAACGTGCAAGGTAACGATATCACACCTAAGTGCAGATTAGCATCTTGATGGTGTCATAATAAAGTATTACAAACTGGGTTGTTTCCTGTATTAGCTTTTTCCCTTGAAGCTCTAAAGGTTAAGTCTAAAGTTTTAAATCAAGGAACTGGCCACAGTATTGCTGGTAACTTTTATAATAATTACCATAGCATTAATTTATTTAAATTTGAAATGAGCTCATTGTACTCATTCCATCTCTTTCTGATATTTACATATTAATATATACAGAACAAACCAATTTTTACAAAGAAGTTTTAGAAAAGCTTTTGTCTTTATCTCTTCTGTTATAAAAAATGGCATAATCTGGGTACCTTATAAATGAAAGAAGAGTATTTATGACAGTTCTGAAGACCAATGATGATATTGCCATGATGATGATATTGTCTGGTGTTTAGTGAGGCAGTTTTTTAAAAAAATCTAATGGGTTACTATCTTCCTGTCATGGATAAAAGGGATTTGATTTCTCTCCAGGCTATTTAATGGCATTCATGAAAGCTCCTGTCTGCATAGTACCATCACTGTTAAAACATAACCCTTACCCCCTCCCCCAAAAAATCACCAAAAGTTTGAGAAGAGTGTATTAGGAATAGGCATAAACATTCCTTCCATTACACTTAGATTCCTTACCTACAGATGTTTAGATTAAAACCGTTTTAATTTTTTTCCTGTCCTACGAATAGCTCTAAGTTTTATAAAGTTCTTACTAGCAAATCACTATTTCTTTTTACTCTTTTATTTATTATTTTATTAAAATAGATTATTTTCTTATATAATACATCCTGACCATAACTCTTCTTCCTTCACTCTACCCCACACCACCTCTCCTATTCCATGGATCTACTGTCCTTCTGTTTCTTCTTCAGAAATGAGCAGGTTTCCAGGAGATGACAGCAAAACAGAACAAAAGAAGATTCAATAAGACAAGGCAAGACTCTTCATATCAAGGCTGGGCAAAGAAACCCAATAGGAAGAAAGGAGTCCCAAGAGCAACGAAAAGAGTCAGAGTTACACCCACTCCCACTGTTAGGAGTTCCATAAAAGCACCAAGCTAACAGCCATAGCATAAACACAGAGGACCTGGTACATACCCTTCACTACAGCCTTAGAAAAATTCAAGTAACCTGTAGAAGAATTTTTAAGACTTCAATCTTTCATTTGTGTGCTTTATTTCTCTGTATGAGTATGTCATTTCTGTTGATAATATAAATGATTATACACATATTGTAAGTCTGTGATTGCTTCCTTTAGAATAAAGAAAAGACATCATGGTATCTATAAGAAAATTGAATATATGATAAATGAATTAAGACACCTCTATTGTTTCATTTGCACCACTCTTTCAGAAGATGCCCAAGGTCATAGATTAAACAATTGAGTACAGAACAATGAATTTATCTACACATTACAAATCTCACTCCTTAGTCATAAAGCTCATTTGTAAATATAAATAAGAGTATAGATTAATCTTTCTTAACCTCTTTCCTGTTTTTGACCATATGCAGCTTCCTGGCACAGCCCCTGCCTCTGGGGATAGTCTGCAGCTGTACACCCATTAAAATAGCAAGAGGTCTCCAGAACATATGGATAGTGAGAGTTTTCTGCATTTGTTTTTTCCTAAGATTGGGTTAAATAAATAGATCACCCTGCAGCAATCTAGAGACGATTTTACTATTTATTTTTATCCATCTGAAAAAAAGCCTGTACATATTGTTGACACTAAGCTAATTGCCTGTCTATCCATTACTAAATAGCTATCCATTTCCTCCTCAAATTCCAAGTATTTCACCTATTTCTTAGTAGTCATTGATGATGAATTTTACTCATACTTAAACAAATTGTATATAACGTATATATTCCTTTGCCCTCACTAACCCACTATTTTATTACCCACTCAAAGGCCTACAAGAGCCAAGCTTGATTTCATCTTACAAAAACCAGCTTCACTTATGACCAGGTTATATTTGTTTATCTTTTCAGCATTCTTGTACTTTAGTACAGATCCCACCAGCTTAAGGGTTTAAGCACTTTACACCAGATAAAACATCTACTTCAGAGAATCATTTATATTTAAAATATCAACAGTGATGAAAATTTATATTTGTGTAATAATCCAATATGTTGTTCATACAATTCTTGTCAAAAGATACATAAGCAAAGAAAATGTGCTGCATAATTTCTTCAGTAAAGAACAAAACAAATCTAAGTAAAAATGCGATGGCTATAAAGACTTTCCAAAGATTTAATTCACACATCAGCTGTTATTATAAAGAATAAAGTCTCCAAAACTGTGGCTATACAAGCAAAACACAGAGGAACTCAAAGGCATCCAAGATGATGGAAGACTAGAAAGAAAAGGGAAAAGAGGAGGTGTAATCAGATATGTCAGATCACTTTAGAAGTCTGCATTAAATTGCTATCAACAGTAACCACCTCCCCTGTCTATTCACTTCACTTTGATAAAAAGGAACTTGAGAACAAGGAAAGGAAAACAACATTTCTGCTTTTCTTATATCATTTTATTTTATGTTATGTGTAACACAAGTTTAACTCTTGTTTGAGACTATATTCTCCTCTGTGTGTTTTTGTGTATGCTGATGTTGAACTTGGTCTTACTGTCTTAGATTATGTTTAGCAATATCGTATATTAAGAATATTGAGTTGTGAGATCAAGCCTCTTACAGAGGGCAAGAAGTAATGATAGATCTGGGGGAGGTTGTTGAGACTTGGGGAGAACAAGAGCTCCACAAAGACCAAACTGAGCAGGGCACAGGGGTCTTGTATGAGACGGTTTCTACAATCAAGGACCATGTGTGGATGTGGCCTGGAACCCCCGCACAGAGGGGGCCCATGATAGCTCAGTGTAGGGCTGAAGACCCTATTCAGGGAAACAGGGACTGTTTCAGTCATGATCTTGATGGCTGACTCTTTGACCCTCCCCCATACAAGCCAGGGAGTGACAGACTGGCTAGATCCCAGGGGAGGACATTGCAGCCAGCCCTGAGGAGTCAGGATAAGCTGGGGTTGGATGGAAGGGAAGGAGATCCTCCCCTGTTGGTGGACT
>CM053766.1:67019017-67036910 GCA_028658305.1 Pachyuromys duprasi
AAGGGGAGGAGGTCCTCCCCCATTGGTGGACTTGGAAGGGGCAGGGAGGAGATGAGGGAAGGTTGGGGAGGGTGGGAGGGAATGAGAGAGGGGGCTACGCTTGGGATGCAAAGTACCTAACCTGTGATTGATAACAAAAAATAAATAAATTCATTAAAAAAAAAAAGAAACTGGCAAAAAAAAAGGTGTTTGTAAACTTTAGTAAAGAGATGTCCCCGGTATATAATGGAGAGATCGTTTAAGATCAGTCATTAGCAAAATGATTAACTTGATTTAGTACAGATTTTTACATACTTTTAAATGGAGAAAAAATATGTGTATGTATATACATACATACATATACGTATACATATATGTGTGTACTTATTATTTGGTGTCCATGGCATCTAGAGTTATGTTAACAAGATAAAATATAAAACGATTGCTGCTAAGGTCTGCTCTGCTCGAGGGGTGGAAGACCATGTGATATAAATGTGAGAAATATAAGAGCTTTGCATGCATTAACACATAAAAGATCAAGATAATTTCAGATGTTAGTTTAAATGTTTCAAGGCATAAAAGTAGGACAGTGACAACATGGCATTTAAAAGTAATGTGATTATATAACCTTTGTTTATCTACAGTTTATGTAAGGCGTGTGTGAACATCTGAAAATAAAAGGAACACTTAAAAGGGAGAAGAAAGAAGATTAAAACATGATGCTCTTGGGATGTTTAAAGGTCTTAAAGTTTACATGAAATTTTATCTTTTGTAGAAAGAGAAGAACAAAAGAAAAATATTTTTTCTTCAAAGTGACGTCCAGATGGAAAAAGTCTGAGTTTCGCTTGCACACTTGAATCTTCCTTCACCTTTTTCTCTAGATTTAGATGACCCTTGCCACTACAAAAACTGTTAGAGGGGATCAAAGCCCCTTCTTTTTTGTCATTCTGTTGTTTCCTCTCCTGTGTTACACTTGCCCAGCCTTGAGAAGGAGAACATGCTTGCTAATTCTAACACCATTGCTCGTGATCTTCGAAGTTACATTATTTGTGTCTGTGATAGATTCTGTCCTTAAAAGTTACATTATTTGTGTCTGTGATAGATTCTGTCCTTAAAAAAAGTTTTATCTTTACCAATGTTCTCCGGTAATCACAGGCAATAAAAGAAAAAAGGCCAGTGTACACTTCCTAACTAAAACATGCCTCTTAAAGAAATCAGACAGAAGAGTTTCTTGAATTTAGAATAACATGTAAATCAGAGATGCCTTTTACATGATTTCAGAGGAAAGGTGAAGTCATTTGTGAGTTGATAATAGCTATGCTGTGCTTCAAGGAGTAATAGAATATTGCTGCTAGAGAAAGGGCTTTCAATATCTGAAACTGTGAAAGGCACGAATGTCTTGTTAATGTATTTTGATTTGACCATTCACAGAATGGTCATATTATTTTAGAGATAAAGGAATGAGCAAATAAGCACAAAAACACGCAGATTTTGGGAAGAAAACAAACAATTTATCATTTACTCCTCATCTAATATGAAGAGTCCTAATTCATGCACAGTTATATTTCTTAAGTAGACTCAGATGTAAAATAAGAAAAACACACTAACTTCTGTCAGATTTTGTACTTTTTTTTAACTCTTAACTACTCATCTTTCACTTGTTTAATCTAGTGAAGCAAAAGCTTTGAATGACCTTCCAGTTTTTCACCTACCCTTACTAACTATGCAATTATTACTTACTAATATCGTTTAATTGATACAGATTTTTTGCCTTAATTTTTACTCTACCTTGGAAGATGCTATACAGTACGCAACAAGGCAGGAACAGAAATATTTAATAATTTCATTTAGATGTGTGATCTAAACTATCTTGTGGAATTAGAGGGTAGAGTGGTGCTTACCCAGGTGAAGATGCAAGGTGGAATTGGAAATATGTTGTACAAAAGCTATGAAGACTTTAATTAAACAAAAAGCATATATTCAAGAAGTGCACATGATCACTGTAGCTCACAATAAAGTGTTAAATAAACTTAAAAACTGTTCTCAGAATAGATATCAAGTCATCACAACAAAAGACAAATAAGTGAGTCATTGTATAGGTTAATTAGCATAATTTATCTAATCTAAATTAAGTATTTCAAGACATATTTTACATTGCAATGCTAATACTTATCTATAAATTAAAGTAAGCTATAATTTGGTAATTATAAAATCTTTTTTGAAATTGAAATGCATATTCTTGAAAGGCACAGTTGTAAGAACTTTACCTATATTAAATGACTATTTTGCATTAATTGTATGAGTTAATTTTTTAAACTTTTATTATTAGTTACATTTTATTAACTCTGTATCCAAGCTGTATCCCTCTCCCGAATTCCCTCCCAATTCTACCCTTCCTTCCTCATCTCCTCCCTGCCCCTTTCCAAGTCCACTGATAGGGTAGGACCTCCTCCCCTTCCATCTGACCCTAGCTTATTAGGTATCTTCAGGATTGGCTGCAATGCCCTCCTCTGTGGCCTAGCAGAGCTGCTCCTCCCTTGAGGGGTGGGGAGGTCAAAGAGCCCGCCATTGAGCTCATGTCAGAAATAGTCCCTATTCTCCTTACTACGGTACCCTCTTGATTACTGAGCTATGATGGGCTACATCCAAGCAGAGGTTCTAGGTTATATCCATACATGGTTCTTGGTTGGAGAAACAGTCTTATAAAAGACCCCTGTGCCCAGATACATTTGGTCCTTGTGGAGCTCGAATCCTCTCCAGGTCATATTAACTCTGCTTTCTTTCATATGATTCCCTGCCATCTGCCGAAGGTTTGGTTATGAGTCTTAGTATCTGCTTTGATACACTGCAAGGTAGAGTCTTTCACAGGCCCTCTGTGGAAGGCTCCTGTCCTGTTACATGTTTTCTCCTACATCCAATGCCCATCTCATTTGTCTTTTTAAGTGAGGATTGATCATCTTATCCCGGGTCCTCTTTCTTGTTTATCTTCTTTAGGTGTATAGATTTCATTATGTTTATCATATCTTATAGGTCTAATTAAGTGAGTATATACCATGTGTGTCTTTCTCCTTTTGGGATACCTCACTCAGAATGATCTTTTCTGGATCCCACGATTTGCCTGCAAATGTCATGATTTCCTCTTTTTTAATTGCTGAATAGTATTTCATTGTGTAAAAATATCACAATTTCTGTATCCATTCCTCCATTGATGGACATCTGGATTGTTTCCAGGTTCTGGCTATTACAAATAAAGCTGTTACAAACATGGTCGAGCAAATGTCCTTGTTGTGTGCTTGAGCAATTTTTGGATATATGCCTACGAGTGGTATAGCTGGGTCTTGAGGTAGCACTATTCCTAATTATCTAGCAAAGCCGTGACTGACTTACTAGTAAAATTCAGAAAGAACTGAAACTAATGTGATTTCTCTTTTTTAAAATAAAAACAAATATTAGATTCTATATAATTCTTTCTTTCTTTATTGTGACAGGGTTTCTTTGTGTAGCCTTGGCTGTCCTGAACTCACTTTGTATACCAGGCTGGCCTCAAACTCACTGCGGTCCAGCTGCCTCTGCCTCCCTGAGTGCTGGGATTACAAGAGTGCGCTACCCTATATAATTATTTCAACATCCATATATTTTCTGGAAAAAAGTCTAAGCATGATTGTTAAAATGTTAATTCATATACAAAGTCAGCATTTACATCTTGTCATGTTTAGTATCTAATTTACAAGGCTCCAGATCTTGGTATTTTGGGCCAGACAATTTAAGTTATTAGAACATTTAGTGTTAAACATACGTCCAGTCTTCAGTAGAAATATTTCATACAAAAGTACACTGCAGCCATCATGTCCATACACATATCTGAGAACACTGATATAAAGATTTCTATCACCAAAGGTGTCAGATCAGAAGTTTAAATTGAGGTCTCTGTTCACTAATTTAATAGTAAGACCAAGTTTGTGTAAGTTTGCTTGATAGAATAAGACATTTACACTTTTCTATCAGCCTTTTCTCTTCTCTTAATTATACCTCATTCTGTCCACCTTTCAATAACAAATCATTTCACATAGGAATTCTTACATGCTTAGAAATATGTGAATTAATGTTATCATTACCATGACTGTTGTATTTATAGAGCACATCTTTTCTCTATGAATGCATTTCTATATTCAGTATAATGTAAGTAAGTACTTTGTGCTCACTTGTAGGAAAATGGAGGAAAATAACCTCCCCCTTTGAAAGTGTCTGAGATAATAAAGTAAGAAAAAACAATACAATGGAGAAACTTGTTAAGGACAAAAATAGCACTCACTAAAATCATTCAACATGATCTTAAGGAATGGAAAGGCCTTTACTACCGTGACTAGTTTGTGGGATGTGTAGTTGCAAGAAAGTGAATTCTAAACCATTTTGAATGAGAAGTATTTAGTGTTTCCTACAGCAATCTTGAAAGAGAATCAGAGAATGTAAGGTGTTGTGGTGAAAATACCAAAGCCTAAGGGGTCTCTGTGAACATCCTGAACTTGAGTTCAGAAAGATTAGCATCATTTCAACTAGAATTGAAGATGAGATCACAGCTGTAAAGCTCTACACAGATAATCCTGAATTATCATGGTGAGCCCAACCTGATTACATTAGCCTTAAAGGCAGCTTGTTTTTAAGAATAAAATTTAAAAAATTGTTTTACTTTTTGGAAATTATAATTATATTCCCCCACCAACATTTCTATATTTATATATTTACACGTATATATAAATATACATATATATGTACATATATACCTCTCCTTGCTGTCTATTAAACCTTATGGCGGTTTTTTCTGTCATGAATTGTTATATACATTCAAATACATAGGAACAACCCTGTTCTGTCTGTATAATGATTCTGTCTGTCTTGTATGTATAAATTTTCTTAACGGACCATTTGTTACTGAACAAGCAACATATGTGTTCTTCTTATGGGAAAACTACTTCTGCTCTCGGTGTTCTTTAGTTGCCTGTAGTTATTTGTATAGGGTCAGGCCTTCTGACACCCCACAGCAGCCCAAACTCTGGCATGTTAACTATTGTTTTCATTGTTCTAGTCATGTTTTTTGATAACAATATTTTTGTTAATTTTTTATTTTAATTAGTTTATTCACTTTGTATCCCAGCTGTAGTCCTCCTCCCTCATTGCCTTCCTCCATCATCTCCTCCCATGCCCTTTACCAAATCCACTAATAGTGGAGGTCCTCCTCCCCTTTCATCTGACTTTAACCCATCAGGTCTCATCAGGACTGGCTGCATTGTCCTCCTCTGTGGCCTGGCAAGGCTGCTCCCCACCCCCCTCAGTAGGAGATGATCAAAGAGCCAGCCAGTTCATATCATAAACAGTCCATTTTCCCATTATTAGGAAACCCACTTAGATACTGAGCTGATATGGACTACATCTGTGCAGGGATTCTAAGTTATATTCATGAACGGTCCTTGGTTTAGAGTATCAGTCTCAGAAAGACTCCTGTGCCCAGCTATTTTGGTTCTGTTGCTCTTCTTGAGGAGTTCCTGTCCTCTCCAGGTCATACTATCTCCCTCTTTTTTCACAAGATTCCCAGCACTCTGCCCAAAGTTTGGTTATAAGTCTGATCATCTGTTTGGTACAATGCTGGGTAGAGTCTTTCAAAGGCCCTCTGTGGTAGGCTCATGTCCTATATCCTGTTTTCTCCTTTGTCCAATGTCCATCGTGTTTGTCTTTCTGAGCAAAGATTGATCATCTTACCCAAGGTCCTCCTTCCTGTTTAGCTTCTTTAGGTGTAGAGATTTTGGTATGTTTATCCTATATTATATAACTAATATCCACTTATAAGTGAGAATATACCACATGTGTCTTTCTGCTTCTGAGATACCTCACTCAGGATGAACCTTTCTAGATGCCACAATTTGCCCACAAATTTCATTATTTCCTTGTTTTTAATTGCTGAGTAGTGTTCCATGGTGTAAATGTACCACAACTTCTGTATACATTCCTCCCTTGAGGGAAATCTGGGTTGTTTCCAGGTTCTGGCATATAGGAATAAAACTGCTATGAACATGGTTGAGCAAAGGCCCTTGCTGTGTACTTGAGTGTATTTTGGATATGTGCCTAGGAGTGGTATAACTGGATCTTGAGGAAGTGGTATTCCTGATTATCTGAGAAAGTTCCATATTGATTTCCAAAATGGTTGTAAAAGTTTATATTCCCACCAGCAATGGAGGAGGGTCCCCTTTCTCCACCTCCTCTCCAGTATGTGTTGTCATTTGAGTTTTTGATCTTAGCCATTCTGATGGGTGTAAGGAGAAATCTCAGGGTTGTTTTCATTTGCATTTCCCTGATGGCTAAGGATGCTGAGCATTTATTTAAGTGTTTCCCTGCCATTCTATAGTCCTGTTTAAGAATTCTGACATGAACTCAATGGCTGGCTCTTCACCCCCTCTTCACCCCCCGAGGGAGGAGCAGCCTTGCCAGGCCACAGAGGAGGACATTACAACCAGTCCTGTTGAGACCTGATAAGCTAGGGTCAGATGGAAAGGGAGGAAGACCTCCCCTATCAGTGGACTTAGAGAGGGGCATGAGAGAAGGTGTGGGAGGGAGGGTGGGAGTGGGAGGGAATGAGATGGGATACAAAGTGAATAAAATGTAATTAATGTAAAAGAATAAAAATGTAATTAAAATAAAGAATTCATGTTGGTGAGACTTTACCGATGTATCTCTGATGTTCATAGTAGGCACAATCTCACAGCATATCTGCTGGCTCTTAATATCATTCTGCCCCACGGATTCCCTTAGCCTAAGGAATGTGGAATTTCACTGTAGGTGTATTTACTGGAACTTGGCTCTATAATCTACATTATGATTGGTTGTGGTTTTCTGGACATTTTTGTCCAGTTGGAATCAGATGCTTTCCTAGTTGGTTTTTGCTTTTGCTTTACTTGACTTTTTTTTTTCCAACCTGACACCAGCTAGAGTGATGGTGTAACAGATAGGTAACAGAATAATTTTTATTTTGAATTTGAAATTACAATGAGGAGATCTTAATTTCTTGAACACTAGGACATAACAAATAAAAAATTGTGATGTGATATGTGAATGAAAAGGAAATAACAGAATGGAGAGCTACACAAGTGAAAGTTGCAAATATTGTAGGCATGGAGATTTAAAAAGCATATTTTTTAATGTTTCAGATAGATAACTTTCTAGCTTCATTTTGCATGAGCGATCCTCATGCACAGACCCTCATTATGGCAAACTCAGGAAGTTAACTCAAACTAGTTTTGAAGGGTCTTTGTTACTTCCATCCATCTTTAAAAGAGAGAGAGCTACATAATGTGGGTAGCATTTATGCACTTTTATTTTTAAAATGCATATGATAACAGAAAGGACCCTAAATTTCACTAGCAGTGCTCTCAAAGGTCATCCGAAGTCAGTGTCTTCCAAGTAGTTGCTCATCCTTTTTTTTTTTCATCATCACTCCACTCAGTTTAGAGATTAAAAAAAAAATAGTGGAGAAATGCCCACTTAGAAAGCCTCAGTCTTCAAGCAGCAGGCACTTCTTTTTCGTTCATGTTTTGGCAAGAGCAGGTCAGATGGCTACAATCAACTTCAAGAAGGACTGAAAGACGCCATCTAGTCAAGACTCTTGAAGAAGTCAATGTAATTGAGATAATTAGCTAGCAGCCTCTGCCAACAGATGTTTCCTAATTTGCTCAATGTAAGACAGCTGATATGAACAGAGGTGGGGATTGAAACATAGATCTGTGGCTCGGGAAGTTAAGATCTTAAACATTTTTTCTCTACTACATTTTTGTTTTACCAGATGGCTTGCATTTATATAATTAGTTGACTTAGAGTTCCACTAAACCTATTAAATTCCCAGTTCACAAGTTCTCTTCTTGTTGATTTACTTTCAATTTAGATAACATTCAAGAGAAACTCAGACCTCTACTGTTTTGGGAGAGGGTCGCTTTAAGTTATGCAAGAGCGGCTGATACCTCAATTAGGCTACTGACTGTGGAGCTCAGATGTGTGAGCACAAGCTAGATTATTTCATTACAAATGGTAGCCAAAACAGTGACACTGTACATCCTTCTTTATATTAGGACTTCTGAGATCTCAGTGCTGTGAAGTGATCTGTTTTTATGGTATCCATAGGAATTGAGGAAGCAGAACATAATCAACTTTTTTCAGGTATTTATTCTAAAATATAAAAATACTGTATAAATTCTATCATTCTTAATATTTTTTGGCCTGTCATTTTTCAGAGGCTGCTGTGGGTGAGATAAAGTTTTAATGTGTCCCCCATAAGGGTTCACATGTTCAATTTTAATGTTCTTTGTAAGCTGTTAAGAGAATGAGACGTAATTCAATTATGATTACAGATAGAACCTTTGGGAGATGATTGTTGTAGGTGAGGTTAGTATATGCCCTGTGACTGAATATCAATGATTTTATAGGAACTGGCATATAGGTGTGTTCTCTGAATATTACTCCAGCATAGGGCTTTATCAGCAAGGAGGTCATAACTATATGAGCAATAATCAACCTCTACATTTGTAATCATGTACTAGTGTTCTTTATAAAGTCCCTCAGACTCAGTATCTTGCAAAATGAATTAATGAAGGACTTCTTGTTATTGGGAAGATAGCATTATTGGGACCTATGATTAGAATTGTTGCTATTGGCTATATAGTTGAACACTTAGTGAGAATAGAGGGTAGCAATTAAGGTGGACTGTTTAAATAATTCTTATATAGACAAGTATCCTGTTCTGGAAGTATCTGAGGCAAATTCCAAGATCCCATAATCTGAAAATCACCTCCGCTTATTCAAAATTGACTAAGACGTTTCAAAAGAAAGAATTGAAGACAAAAGAGAGGAATCATGAGTAATGTTGATAGACACACTGCAGCTGGTTCTTCTTGCTAGTGTAACTTGGACTCTGTTTCTGTTGTTGGTGGCATGACGTTGGTTCTGATATTTAGTTTATGAAATTGAAAATAACAATGCATGGTACTTCCCCCAATCACAAATTGCTATAAATGTCTTAAATGTCACAGTGTTATCTGTATTTCAGGGCATCTCATAGTGACCATATGAGCAGATTTGTCTTGAGTTCTATGCACTGGCCAGGGTTCAATGGTGATTTTCCAGAATATAGCATAGGAGCCCATAACACAAGTCTTGGTTAGCAGGTTAATAGAATAAGAGCTAGCAAACAGTATCATCATTTCTTCTCATCACCATGGAATAATGACGCCATAATGTATAAGTGATTGAATAGTGATGTAGTGTGTGTGGAGAGACTCCACTGAGCTCTCAGAGCACATGCTATTCTATTATCCTAAGTTATTAACTGATTAATATTGACTTTTGTGTTATCTGCTGGAAGAGGTGGAAGTCAGTCCACCTGCATAAATGATGAAAATACATGAAATAGTTATAGTTGTGTACTTTGTAGACCCTCTACGAGCTTCAGTGGCACCCTCAGAAGATTTATCATTCCTTAATCATAAGCTTACAGAAGCAGATACAACTCACTATGTAAAAAGAACAAATCTAAATATCAGAGAAAGGACTGACAGAAGTAGCAGTCAGCAACTCTCAAAAGCAAGTTCATCTACAAGGACTAGGGATCCCTTGCACTGTTTGGGTTTTATTGCTGTTAAGAGTTACCATGACCACATCAGCTCTTTTCAAGGAAAACATTTAATTGTGCCGGTATACAAGTCAGAAGTTTAGTTCATTATTGTCATGGAAGGAAGCATGGTGGAAAGCACACAGATGTGGTTCTGGAAAAGGAGCGGAAAGTTCTATAATCAGTAAAGCAAACAGCAGGGCATGAATTGGCTTGAGCTTCTGAGATGTCAAAACCCACCCCCTAGTCATGCACCTTCTCCAGACACACCTACTCCAAGGCCACACCTCCCAATAGTGCCACTCCCTAGTGGCATATGGGGTTCATTTTAATTCAAACCACCAGACAGTGGAAATGTGTTAGGGTTGCAGTACATATGAAAGAAAACTGACTGAAAAAATCCTCAACAAATGGAAGATAAGGGTTTCCTTTAAATATAAGTATTTCAGCCCAGCATGGCAGCACAAGTCTTTATTCCAAGCTCTTGTGAAACATGGCCAGGTACATCTTTATGATGTACAGAACAAATACTAGGTCATCCAGGACTACATAATAAAAACTTGCCTCAAATAAAATAAGATATTTCTTCCTTGAGAGAAATCATGGTTGAAAGCAAGCTGGAGAGGTCAGAATATATTCCAGTTAGCATCTCTATTAGGTTCATACCTAGAGAAATTAGTTCCCCTTTTATTGGAAGGAAGAAATCTCAGACAAAATAAGTGATTATCTGCAGAGACTTTGAATGCAATGTCAGGTGGGGGACTTTCTAAGCTATGATCTTGGTGTTTGAGTTGATTCTGGACAAAGTCTAAAAGCACTATACTTAAGGATAGCAGGGCAAGCTAAAGCCATGGCAACAAGCCAATGATTTAGAAGAGTGTCAATATGTCCTTAAGTGGGCTGTATATTGGGCAAAGGCTGAGGCCAGTGCTCAAACATTCAAAACCACTTCCCAGAACCATAGAGAAAGAAACTATCTTCACATCCTGAAGATCTAGAACAAGGACAAATATTTTTAAATCAGTTTCACTATCAAGTTTCTCCAAGTATTTTTTTTTTCTATTTAAGTATAACAAGTGTGATTGCCTCTTTCTTTCCAACTGCTTTTAGTTATTATAGCTTATCAAGGGAGAAGAGGAAAGTGATTTAAGACAGCTGTGAAAGTAAAAAAAATATCCTTAGAATCATGAAATGATCTAAACATAAAAATGATCTCAGTCATGATTCCAACTTAGGTTTGCCAGTGTAGATGTAACAGACAAGGTAGAAGTTTCTAGGATATCAACACAAGCTTTCAGAGTCCCTAGGAGATCCTTCAGGTAGGTAGGCCATCTTGCTATCTGTCATTTAATAGTTGTCACAGCAGCAAAGATACAGGGAGGACAGTGTGGTCCCAGTAGGATGCCTTCTTTGTGAACTGTGGGAGATATCTCCTGGTTTCTTTGTTTTTCTTTGATACTTTCATAGGCTTTCCCCACATTTTCTTCTTTCTCTATTCCCACTAACCTTATGGAACTTATCCATACAGTGGTGTCATTCAGTTGGAGCTTCTTTAATGACTAACAGCAGCCTGTGGGTCAGCACAGGGATCTCAGCGCACTTCTATGCCCAGGATGGGAAAAAATCCAGAAGGTTTACATGCTGATTGCCATGGATCTTGATGTTATGTTTAAAGGCAGGTTTAACACTATCAACAGCAGGCAGGCATCCAATATCCAGTGCTCTTTCCTTTTATACTCTGTGACTAATGCAGAGAGGCAGGGCAGACTGTCTAGCCATTATCTTCTGGCTTTCTCTCATTGGGATCAGTAACTTGAGTATTCTCTGTTGAAAAGCCAAGACTTTTTAATTTGGGATGCCATCACAATACCTATAGAGAGAGTACAGAAAAAACAGTGGAAAAAAATAAAATTCCGAAATAAATGGCTCCTCCTTCCATGGTGAATAGAGAATAGAAGAGAGTGAATTTAAGAAATTTCTGAGAGAGATCTAGGAATACAAGAGTTTATTGTTTGAAATAAGAAATTGAAGACCATACAGAGAAATTACAACTTAGCAGCAGTACTTTCATATTTTATAATTATAATTATATATATGAACCCAACTTGAGTAAATAAACATGTCATTTCCTGGATTATCATGCATTGGACTTCTGTTGGAAACCAATGGCCTAATGGTGGACTTCATTTTATAATTTAAATTTAGTTTTTAATTAAAATATGGTTACATCACATCTCCCCTTCCTATCTGCCTCATAGCTTCTTCCTTTTCTCCCTCTAATTTTTGTCAAAGTGATGGTTTCTCTTTGATTATTATTGTTAAATATATATTAAACATATATTTATATATTCTTCCTTTCTATCATCTATTTATCCATCCATCTAAACATATGGTTTATGTATCACCTGTCTATTCACCATCTATTAATCCAGCATTTTTGTCAGTTGAATTGATGATATTTTCCATTCTGATTGGAGTAAGATAAAAAGCTAAGTTGTTTTAGTTTGCTTTTCATTAATTTCTAGAGACAATAAACATTTTTGAAATATTTCTCAGCCATTTATTTCTTCTTTTGAGAACTCTCTGTTTTATATCAGATTAATGGAATTTTTTGTTGTTGTTGGTAGTGTTTTTTGTTGTTGTTTTGTTTCTTTATTTGGTTGTTTTGTGGGGTTTTGTTTTGTTTTTTACTTAATACTTTTTGAGTTCTTATATATTCTGGATATTAAATCTCTGACAGATGTATAGCTGGCAAAATTTCTCTTCCATCATGGCTGGTGGTTTCTTTAGCTGTACAGGATAATTTTAATTAAATTAAGACCCACTTGTTGGCTTTAATTCTTGGGCAAATGGAGTTTTATCCAAAAATTTCTTTCCTACCCCTATATCGTGTAGGGTACAGTGTATATTTTCTTCAAGCCATTTTGTGTTTTATATATGATATTTAGGTCTCTGATTTTTTAAATGTAATTTATTTTTATATTAATCACAGGTTAGGTACTTGTATCCCAGTTGTAGCCCCCACCCTCATTCCCTCCCACTCTCCCCATCCCTCCCTCATCTCCTCCCTGGCCCCCACCAAGTCCACTGATGGGGGAGGACCTCCTCCCCTTCCATCTGACCCTAGCGTATCTAGTCTCTTCAGGGCTGGCTGCAATGTCCTCTTCTGGGATCTAGCTAGGCTGTTCCTCCTGGGTGTGTGTGGGGGAGTGTCGAAGAGCCAGCCATTCATCAATGCTCACCTAGATGGACAAATGGGATGGACATTGAATGTAGGAGAAAACAAGCAACAGGACAGGAGCCTACCAAAGAGGGCCTCTGAAAGCTTCTATATAGCAATGTATCAAACCAGATATTAAGACTCACACCCAAGCCTTCAGCAGAATGCAGGGAATCATATGAAAATAGGGGGAGTTAGTAAGACTTGGTGAGAACAAGAGCTCCACAAAGACCAAATAGATCAGGGAACAGGGGTCTTTTACGAGACTGTTTCTCCAACCAAGGACCATGTGTGGATATAACCTAGAACCCCTGCACAGATGTGGCCCATGGTAGCTCAGTATCCGACTTGGTACTCTAATAAGGGGGACAGGGACTATTTCTGTCAGGTCTTTGAGTTTGTGTGTGTGTGTGTGTGTGCAAAGTATGAAACACTGATCAAATTTATTCTTTTGTATGTGGATACAAATTTCTCTAGCACCATCTGATGAAGATGCTTTATTTTCTCCAGCTTACTTTTTTACAGAGAAATGAAATTTTAATTAAACCAAGATAAACTCTATATGTCTATCATCTTTCCATCGAAAATTAAAACCAAATAGACAAACCACTGAAACAAATCACAGTTTCCCTATACTTGTGGTATAGATCCCATTACAAAACAAATAAGAAAAAGCAAAACAAAATGCTTTATGAAAATGTTAAACAAAATGGTGGAAGTCACATGTACTCATGTTTGGGCTTTTAGTTCTGTTCCATCAGTTCACATGTTTGTTTGTCTTTTTGCCAGTACCATGTTGTTTTTATTATTATTGATCTGTACTATATCTTGAGATCTAGATTGGTAATCCCACCAGCTTTGTTCTTTTTTTTTTCTTAGAATACTTTTTAACTATCAGTGGTCTTTTGGGGTTCTGTGTGAATTTTAGAATAGGGCTGTTTTTAATTTCTGTGAAGAATGAGATAGGAATTTTGATTCGGATTTCATTGAATTTATAAACAGCTTTGGTAAAATGGTCATTTTCACAATATTATTCTACTAGTCTATATGAATGTGGGGTGTCCTTCAATTTTCTAGTATCCTGTTTTATTTTATTTTTATCCAGAGGTTTTCTTTTTCCATTGTAAAGAACCTTCATCTTCTTGTTTTGGTTTAATCCTAAATTTCATATATGGCTATGGTGAATTAAAGTGTCCATATGACCAAGAAATACCAGTTCTTGGTATATTCCTAAAAGATTCACCATCCAACTCTACAGATACTTTCTCAACCATACTTGTTACTCTATTCATAATAGCTAGAAAATGGATACAACCTAATGCCCTACAACTATTGAACTGATAAATAAAACGAGGTGTACATAAACTATGCATCAGTGTTCAAGTCTCAAGAAAAATAATATCATGACCTTTGGAGATAATTACATGGAATTAAAAAAGTCATAATTGAATAAGGTAACCTAGACTCAAAAATAAAACCCCAAATATTCCAGGTTCTTTATCATCTACGGCTCCCAACTTGAAATCTTCATATATGAATACATCCCTGGTATAAGTGCAGTGTATCAGCATGGTCTGGTGCTTTGTATTTGATTGCTAATTGACTTGTTCCCTGAGGTCTGTTTGCTGTCTTTTATGAACAGACACTCATGTACCTCAAAATGATGTTTGTAAACTTGCCTAAGAAATTATTCCTGATTGGCTCATTAAAAGGCCTAAACCTGGGCAGGGCATAATGGGGTAGATATGGCCAAAGTTTACAAGCTTTGAGAACAGGAGGATCATGGGAGAAGAAAAGAGACCAGTACTAGAAGAGGAAGGAAGCAGGGAGCCTTGATGGGTTCCGGTTGAGACTATTGAGTGGTTCCATCAGCCTGGATGGAGGAAAGCTCCCCAGGTGAGAGAATAAGAAATTTAGGGAATTATGGATGAGAGGTAGTCCAGATAGAAATTATTACAGCAAATCGCATGGGATAGCAGCTTGGGAGGCAGAGATAGCTTAGGAGGTAATATTTGCTATCCCTCGGGTAAAATAAGGCTATACTAAAATTTATCTGGAGTCTGTCTTTTATTGATTGTGATAGCAGGTTAGAGAGTACTGCCATAATAATTATAGGGCTAATACCAAACATTATTAAACCATACCTTTAAATTAACCACAACAGTGCAGAAACTAGGAAAGTAAGAGAACAATCATGGAACTTGGGGTGGGAGAGCAATATAAAGAGAAATAGCAGGGTAGAAGTGATCTGAAGGGAAAATGGAAAAAAAATGAGTTACAGTAATCTATTTAAGAAAGTGGAAAGAGCAAATATGGAAAGAGAGGGTGGTAAAAGAACATTAAAGATATGTGAAAACATATTAAGGACTAATGCTATTAACTATTATATCAAAATATGTATAATGCATGCACTCCACTGTATACATATGAAGTAAAATGAAAGTTTCTCATTTGGGTTGACAATGCTCCCTCAAAGAGTCAAAGATCATTTAACAAACATTCCAAAAAGCAAACATGAAAAGCCCTGTTTGAGCTGTTGGTCAGGGTGGTCCAACAGATCCCTAAAACATTGCAGTTTAGTAATGTTAAACTTGTTTGCGCCTCAGACGTGGAAAGTATGTCTCTATTGCTGAGGATATCTTACACATCAGACAAAGGTCACACAGGGCCCTAACCTAGAAGTGACGAGAAAGCCTTACCCTCAAGGGCTAGCTTTTCATGGTATCACAAGGTTACATAGAAGATTCCAAAAGAGGAAAATAAGCAATAGTCTGATACAATTATAAAGGCTATGCATGACAATAAAACCACCATGGCATGACAACCCTAAGGGGTTATCATGTAATGTATGTTTTCCAAGGTTTTCCATGGATGAAATACTACCCCAAAACTTAGGGCTAATGAAGTTATTGAAATTGGTGGGGGTCACATAAGGACTTACAATGACTACTTTATTAAACCAGCATAATCCCTGACTACATTCTAAATATTTTTCTTTATGCCCACAAACAAGTATAATTCTCAGCTTTGTAAGGCAACTCTGCTACAGATAGACTGCATTTCAGAACTCCACATCCAATCAAGTTACAGAGTTATGGAGCTAATGTACAGCTGATACATCCACAATATAAATTTTACACCTAAATGTTACCAATAATTGTGGAAGATGAAGTGAAAAGGTTTATTCGGTTTTTAATTTTAATTTTATATTTATTACATTTATTTATTTTGTATCCCAGCTGTAGCCTCCTCCCCCATCTTCTTCCAATCCTACCCTCCTCCCTCTTCTCCTCCTATGCCCCTCCCCTAGTCCACTGATAGGGGAGGTCCTCTTCCCTTTCTATCTGACTCTAGTCTATTAGGCCTCATTAGGACTGGCTGCATTGTCTTTCTCTGTGGCCAGGGAAGGCTGCACCTTCCAGTGGGAGGTGCTCAGTGAGTTGGCCACTGAGTTCATGCCAGAGACAGCCTCTGCTCCCCTTACTAGGGAACCCACTTGGAGACTGAATCTATGGACTACATCTGAGCAGAGGTTTTATGTCCTCTCCATGCATGGTCTTTTGTTGGGGTACCAGTCTCTCAGGGCCCTCAAGGCCTAATATTTTATTTTTTGGCTCTGTTGGTCTCCTTTTGTAGCTCTGCCCCCTCCAGGTCTTTCTATCTCCCCCTTTTTTCATAAAATTTCATGCATTCTGCCCAAAGTTTGGCTATGAGTCTCAGCCTTTGCTTCAATACAGCGATCACTCAGCTTTTAAAAACAAGGAAATCATGAAATTTGCAGGCACATTCTGAGACCTAGAAAAGATCATCTTGAGTGAGGTAACCCAGAAGCAGAAAGACACACATGGTATATGCTCACTTATAAGTGGTTATTAGACATATAATATACGATAAACATACTATTAAGAAGCTAAACAACAAGGAAGACCCTAGGGAAGATGCTCAATCCTCATTCAGATCGGCAAGCGTGATAGACATTGGAAACAGGAGAAGACAGGGAAGAGTACAGGAGCCTACCAAAGACAGCCTCTGAAAGACTACTGATCGAGGTATCGAAGCAGAGGTGAAAGGATTTTAAGATTTAAAGGGATAGAGAACTGGTGTTAGACTGTGTCTCCTAGGAATGCCAGAAGCTTCTTCACACAGAAGAAACCCACAGTTTCACCAATATGAGTGCACAAACATAAAAAGGACAATAACAATAGTATAGTATTACCTCTGTATCCCGGAGTGGTTGGATGCACCAGATGTCTAAGCTGCATTATCTCGATGTTGTAGCAGAATGTACTCAGAAACCATGGGCCAACCATTTTGGCTTAGTATTTGAAGTACAAAAATGGATTCACCCCTCCAAATAAGTGGGACACTCATTAGCTCTGACTTTGGAGGGGTGGATTAGACCCAAGGATGTGCTTTAAGGCTACAGGGCAATCACAGAAAAGAGACACATCTGAAGCAATGTTCTGTTTTTCTGGCATTATGCAGCTGAGCTGGCAATGGGTCTTGTATTTCAAGTGGTTACTTTGGTCTTTTGCAGTTAAGAATACTTTCTTACACTGAAGCTCCTATCCTTGGCGACAAGCAACTAATTTGGTTTGCGTATTGGCAGTCAGGACACTACACATTTAGGGTTATAGCTTTTTCATTGGGGCTTGTCTCTTGAAGTTGGAGAAAAATTGATCCAACTTATTTGTGGGCTTAGGCCTGGAATTGTAGACTCTGCAACACTGAAGCTTTGAATTCCTGGTGTCTAATTCTTGGCTGGATAAAGTGCGGAGGGTGATGGTACAGGTATTGCACTTGAACTAGGTTCAAGTAGAAAATGGAAGGACACCATACCAGCTAGAGTAGAAAGTCTCCTAATCAGTTTGTTCACAGGGAAAATGCAGTTTCAACATCTTAGTCATTACCAATCCCACTTCTGACAGAGGGCTAATATCCAGTATATATAAAGAACTCAAGAAGTTAAAAAGCAAGAAACCAAGTAATCCAATTAAAAAATGGGGTATGGAGCTAAAAAGAGAACTGACTGTAGAGGATTATAGAAT
>CM053766.1:67037410-67081197 GCA_028658305.1 Pachyuromys duprasi
AAGGAGGTCCTCCCCTGTTGGTGGACTTGGAGGGGGCGGGGAGGAGGGAGATGAGGGAGGGAGTGGGAGGGTAGGAGGGACTGAGGGAGGGGGCTACGCCTGGGATTCAAAGTACCTAACCTGTGATTGAGATAAAAATAAATAAATTAAAAAAATTTTTTTAAACTCAAAAAAAAAAAAAAAGAAAGAAAGAAAACAGCATGCTCACATGGGGCAATGGTGAGAGAACTTTAAAAATAAAGACATGAAGTTGCTACTGACTCCAAGAACAGGAAGGTAAGTTGATAGAGCTATGTGGACTTCCAGCGGCTTCTTTTTTTTTTTTTTGCATGAATTTATTTATTTTTATTTTTTACAATTAATTCATTTTATATCACAATTGTAGGCCCCTCCTCTTCCCTCCAGGTCCTACCTTCCCTCTCTCACCCCCGCCCCATTCCCTTCCTTCCCCTAGTCCACTAAAAGGGGAGGTCCTCCTGCCCTGCCATCTTGACCCTAGCTTATCAAGTCTCATCAGGTTCATAAACTGGCTTTAAAGTCTAGAAGATTTCAGAGTTTTCCAGTCTAAGTGACATCAGGAAAATGTTACAGTGATGGAAGCCACTGATGACATATATCTTACTGCTCCACCAAAACAGTCTTTCCTGGTTTAGAGCTGATCCTATTTTGAGGTGTGGAGTGTAGATACAAAGTATTCTGTTCCCTTCTCTATGTGGTATGCTATTTCCTTGTTCCAGGGGCTACTAGCCACTTCCTTGATGTCTTCTAGCACTCTATTCTTGTGGGTCTGTGCCTCTAGGGGAAACCAGACTTTTGCCAAATGAGGCTGGTCCTTATGATCTTACAATTTACACATTTGATTATTTTTAACCCTCAAAATATAAGTTGTCTGATGTTTTGAATAAAGTTGGGTATTGTATGAGATTTTAGTCTGCCTCAGCTTTAGGCTTCATTCCCCCAGGTTCTCCCTGCCAACTACAGTGGTAAACAATGTATCATTTCTCAGTCTGTCTGTCTCTCTCTATAAAATCTATCTTCTATCTACTGTTTAATATCATTGTTTATTCATTTATGTATCTATCAATCTACTTAAAAATAGGTTTCACATGTGAGAAAATATATGGTCTATATTTTTCTGAGTCTGGCTTATTTTGTTTAACATCATAATTTCTAGGTCTACTAATTAACCTGCAGATGTCATGGTTTCATTTTCCATTATAGGTCAATAAAATTACATTGTAGATTCATACATCATTTGCCTCATCCATTCATTGTTTAGACTTCTAAGCAATTATGTTCCTTAGCTATGGTGAACATGGTATCAATAAACACAGATGTACCCATTTGTCCGTGGTATCCTCCCAGGAATAATACAGCTGGGCAATGTAGCAGTTTTAATTTTAGTCTTCTGAGATATCTTTATACAGATATGAATAGTATTATAGTAGTTTAAATATCCTCCAGAGATTTTTCTTTATATTTGTTTTATAACCTCACCAGCATTTTTCTTATTTGTTCCCTTACTGAAAGTAATTATGGATGGAATTAGATGGAATCTGAAAGAAATTTTAATTTATATTTTATTTGTGGTTGATAGTATAGAGTATCAAACTTTTCAAAGTAGTTATCATACATTTCTTTTAAGGTCTATCTATTCTGTTCCTCGGCCCATTCATGATTTGGCTCTCTGAAGTGTTCTAGTGTCTAATTTTTGTAGTATTTTTCAATATCTAGACACTAATCTCCCATCTGACATCCTATTGGCAAAGACTTTCTTGCCATTCTGTAGGCAGTCTCTTCATTTTGGTGACTGATTTCTTTGCTGTTCGGGTGCTACTTAGCTTCATGTAATCCTATTTGTCAATTCTTGGTTAAGTATAATCTAGATATTTTTGAAAGGCATCATCAGGGAGAAGATGAGGGAGGGAGGGTGGGGTTGGAAAGGAATGAGGGAGGGGGCTACAGCTGGGACACAAAGTAAATAAACTGTAACATAGAAAATAAAACAAAAATTAAAAAGGTATCAAGAATGGGATATTTCCTTGATTTCTTTCTCTGTGAATTTGGTGTTTGTATATGGAAAAGCTACTGATCTTCATGTATTGATTTTATATAATGCTACTTTGTTAAAAGTATTTAACAGGTCAAAGAATTTTCTAGTTGAGTCTGGTGTCTTTAAAGACAGAATGTTATATGCAGAGAGGCCCATTGGCCTCCTTTTTTGTTTTTCTTTAATCTTACTGATCTAACTTCAAGTAATATATTGAATATTGAAGTTGAGAGAGTGTGTACAGTTGCTCATTCTAGATTTCACAGGAAATACTCCAAGTTTTTACCCTTTAGTGTAATGTTGAATATAGGTTTGTAACATGTAGCATTTATTGTATTGAGGTATATTCTATTCATTTCTAATAGCCTCAGAGATTTTTATCATAAACAATTGTTTAAATTTAGTCCAGGCTTTCTAATCCACTGAGATACATAACTTCGTATGTGTTATTTTTTGGTTATTGATTTTCATGGTTTGAACCATTCTTATTTACCTGAAGTTAAACCAGCTTTGTCATGTAGTATCATTTTTATAATATGCCCTAATATTCAAGAATTGTATTGAATTTTTTGTATTTATTTTATCATGGAAATACAGATTTACTTTTAAGGAGATATTCTATTTCCTTTCTAACCAAAGACCCTTTCGTTACCTTGGTAGAAGAATTATATATTGCAATTAAAGATATCTCCCAAAGTTACAGTTGTCCAAACATTGTATACATTACATATTTAATAGTAAACATTTAACATCATATTTCTAAGGCCTTCGTTATATTTTGTACTTGATTACTTTTATTTTGTGTATGATTTTTTTTACCTCCAGCATATTTTGTAAAATATTGACTGATCTCTTTTTAATGTTAACATCAGAGGAGACCTCTCCCTGTGGATCCATTTTCTCCATCACAGAGGAACAAAGAATTCTTTTGAGACTTAAAAGAGAAAATCTTACGGAATGGCATCAATACGTATGTAGGTACTGGTTTGAATGCTCACAGAACAGTAGCAACAGGTCAGTAATGTTAGACCTGAAGTGTGTTAAATTTGAAACTGGGTAAGCTACCCTGGGAAGACTCAGTAAAACCAGAGACATGCTCAATTAAAATTTCAATAATCATCTAGATTAGTAATTTTAAAATAAATTGTTTGGCAGTGAATGTAAGTAAACAAAGCTGTCCATAAACTTTTCTCCTTTCTTCTTACAGAAATATAAGTACAGAATATAACATAGCAGTTGGCACACAGTGAAATACATGAAGCATATGCCAGAGGACTGTCCCATAATACCTCCTTAGTAAGAAAACTGAAAATTATGTTTCCCTATGAGGAAAATTTGGCTCCATATTTCCATTTTTCAAACAAAGCAAACAAAAACAACCTATGTTTTTACATCTGACAGTAGTTACAAGGAATATAATCTTATAAATTAGTGGCACATTTGAAATAAATAGAATGGCCATTCTGTTGTGTAAAATGAGGAAAATCACTATGGTTTGTTTCTGATCAGAAGCTAGCATACTTATGAAAAACACAGAGCATTGAGAGTTGAGGCAAGTTGATTTCTTCGTTGATGCCTTCATTGACTGCCATTCTTCATGTTTACCTTCCTTTGGCATGCTTGTCCAATTTGTTTGTTTCAGGTTAATTTGATATGGTTTATCTCATCATTTCGAGGGTATCACTGACATGCTAACCTGCACTGTTTACAGACTGTAATTTGATACTTTAAAGATGTACTTAATCTGTGTGTGTGTGTGTTCATATGCTTTCCTAAAGTGTTGTGTGTTTATATGTGCACTCGTTAGGAGGAGGTGCCCTGAGAAGGTAGTCAATAAAATTGTTAATTCATTATAAAATACTACATAATTTCACATTTGCTCTTTCCATGACCATGTACTAATTTAAGCATTATTTAGTTTCCCTGTACCTAGAGATTTTTCAGGTGTCATTATGTTGTTGACTTCAAACATTTCTATTAAAGTTGTAGAAAATATTATATATCATTTAATTCATTTTAATTGTTTATATTTATTTTAAGGATGAGAATATGGTCAGTATTGTAAATTATTTTATATGTACTTAAGGAGAATATGTGTATTGATTCTAACTGCTGAATTCTACAAGTGTCCATAGAAATTAGATAAACATCAATGAGATTAATTTGTCAAATATAAGATTTGTTTAAATCTTGTATTTTAATAAGCATTCTGTTAATATACAAAGCAAAGAAACTTTCACACATATGGCATCACAATTTGTTCTTATTAATAAATATTTCCTCTTGTCATTTATTTAAAGGTATTGACCCCTTAATTTAGTATTCTGGAATTTTTCTTTCCTCTTAACAACTGTACTTTTGGATTCATATTTCAAATCTCTTTTATTGAGTACATAAACATTTAGTATTTCTTTAGATTTTTAATATACTTCCAAACTTTATATGATGTTAACAGACAATGATGCCATTGGGAGGTAGGGTCTTTAAGCAGTGTTTAGAGCTGAGGGTTTCTCCCTGAGGATATAAAGTGGTTAGTTGTAGAGGGGGTGGCTTTTGGGAAAGAGAACTCGGTTCCTACAAATGTCTCCTATACCCCTAATTTCTCTTCCATGTGCTCTCTGGCTGTCTGATGTCATCTGTTATGTTATGATGCATCCAATAGCCCCCAATGGCTTTACTATTATGGTATGGCTATTAAGCCTTGACTACACAGCCTGTGATATTAGGAGGTTAGCCAATATTATTTATATTAAACTTTTAATGGAACTGTAATAAATCACATAAATAAATACCATAAATGTTATCATCTTGAAAAGCTATAGTAAAGAATCATAATCAAATTATTGCTACTGATACAACCAAGACAGACAGTCATCAGAAAGTTCCTTCCTCTAAGTACATTCACTTCCTTCCCTCCTGCTCACACTTATTTTTAAGCTTTAATCCGTTTCACAGATTTTGGTTATTTCAATAATTCATATAATTTATATACAAAGTATGTAACTCTTAATTATTGGGTTTTATATTCTTCATATTTACTGGAAATTTGTGCAAGTTTTTCCATATACACAGTTTATATTTATTGGTAATGTTGTGCAGTGAGGAATTTTTTTATAATTTATCTGTTCAAGATGCTGTGCTAAATCTAGTCTTGGGCAATTTTCAATAAAGCTGATATGGCCACAGGTCCTCTTGTGTCTTTTATTTTTCCTTTTTTGATAAGTGTTTAGGAGTGTATATGATGTGATGTGTAGGAGTACCTATGATGATATATTTACCTATAGTGGTTAGGTAAATATTTTATGAACAAATTTTCCAGAGCTGTGCAATATTTGCAAGTGTAAATACCCATGCATGCATATCTAGAGACTAGAAGGCAATTCTGGGTTTCTTCCTCTCTCAATGTCCACCTTAGTTTTGAAAGAAGAATTGCCTTATTTATTTATTTTTTTACCTGAGCTCACTAGGTTCCTAATTTGGCTGACCAGTGAAGCTCAAGGATTTTCCTGTTTCTTGTTTTCCATTCTGGAATTACAGGTGGTTCTGTCATGGCCAGAATCTTACAAGAGTACTAGGAATCTAAATTCATATACTCATGCTTACTCTGTAGTACATTACCCATTGAGCCATCAGCCTAACCCTCGGCAAATTTCCCGTGATTCAAGGAGAATTTAAGCTGTTGCCTAACTTCACCCCCACTTTTCTAATCCTGTGATAAAGAAACCATGACCGGGGCAACTTATAGAAGGGAGAGTATTTGGAGCTAATGGTTTCAGGTGGTTAGAGTCCATTATCGTGGTGGAGGAGCAGGCAGTGGGCTGACTGGCTGACAGACACGGCACTGGACCTTGTAATTTGTGACCTTAATCTTGAGACACACGCATGAGGGAGAGACACTAGGAATGACATAGATTTTGAAACCTCAAAACCTGCCCCAGTGACACAGATCTTTTGAAAAGGCCACATCTCCTCATCTTTGTCAATTATTTCCTTCAATTGGGAATCACATATATGAGGTTTTTTGTTTGTTTTCTGTTTTCTGTTTTTTAAACAGGAGCTCAGAGCATACTAACTCAAACCAGCATAATTCCTTATTGTTGTTTAAAAGTTATTTTGTGTGCTTTGAGTACAGTGGTTCACCAGAGGAATCTTTCTCAGATTAGGTTCTTGATTCTTTTCTTACATTATCTTCTTGGAGTTTATATTTCACACTTGTTTCTAAGATCATTTAGAGTAATATTTGCAATATTTCTTTTTGTATCCTAATGTCTAGTTGTTCTAGTTTCATTTGTTTTAAGTGTAATTTATCATTTTATTGCTTTTCTTCCTTTATCAAACACTTATGCTAATCTATTCTGAAACCATCTAGTCTCTTCCATTAATTTTTCCATTAATTCCCTTAATTTTTTCCAAATACAGTGTTTTGATGACCACAGCTTTGCTGGTAGTCTTGAGTTCCCAGAGTATTTGTCCTCTAATATTGTTGTTCTTCAACATTATGTAGGCTATTATTGATTTTCTTAGTCTTTTCTACAAATACTAGTAGTCTTTGCTATTGACAAAATAAATTAGTGTTTTGATTGAGATCACATTAAAATATAGTTCACATTGGGAAAATTGTCATCCTGACAATCTTGTTTCTTCTTTTTAATGAATGCTATATTTTCCATGTATTTTCTCTAGATATATTAGGGTTTTGTAGTCTTCATTTGTTCTCATATATGTTTTATTAGATTTACACTTAGGCATTTTATTTTTCACAGGTAAAATAAAATGGTATGTAAATAGTATTTATAATATAAAACTCTAGCAATTAATATTGTTATATAGGAAAACAATAGATATCCATGTAATAACCCTTGTCTTTTTGGCAACCTCACTATAATAATTGTTTATTAGTTCCAGGAATTAATTTATTGTCAGTTTTCTTTGCTTCTTCTTTCTCATTATTTTTATGATAATCTGTCTAAGTTAAGGAATGACATTTTTATTTTTTTCTCTGTTATTATGGATTTTGTTTGTTTTCATATTTTCCTAAATTATCCAGGACTCCTAATAGCCAGCTGGGGAGTTGAGATAACTGTGTGCATCCTTACCTCTCTTGTGAAGTTAGTAAGACTGCTTCCACTGCAGTATGAAGTTAGCTAGGTGCATTTAGTACCATTTTACCTATTGACTTGAAAATGTCCTCATTCATTATATGACTGTGATTACATAAGATCTGGACACTACCTTTGGTAATGTTTTATATACCTCAATATCCTTTGCCACCTTCATTTTTATTGGATTTGACCTACCTCACTCAACCCAAGAAAGGAGGAACCTCATTGTTGCATGGACACATCTAGGAAAGAGGATTGCTTACTTAATGCTCTTTTGACACCTAATGGGAAACTTCCTTACAGCATTAATCTGGATGACAGTAGGAACTCCAACTCCCCCCTGCAGGAGCTTCTGTTATTGCTCCTCTTATAAGTAACTTCTGTGAAGATTATTTGCTACTGCTTAGAACAGTGCACTCCTTTGGGCTTTCTAAAACCACCATGCAGTTATGAGAACTTGGATATGTTATTACTTCCTTGCTAGAATGTAGGTCCAGATTCTGCTTAGGTCCTTTATGAATACATGGAGTTCATGAATATATGTCTACATTTTCCTAGTCTCTCTCTCTCTTTCTGTTTGCCTGTGTGTGAGTTTCAAAAGAACAGTTATTGTCTAAATGTTTTCTATTTTTGCCTGGCTGCTTCTTCATTGGTCCTATCATAGTTCCACTTCCCACAACCCATGTGTGATATGAGTGTGAGTGTGTGTCTGTGCAAGCATCTTATTATTTGATATCCAATGTTTATAAAACACTGTTTCCTAAATTTGGCTTGTTTTGTGAATGTGTGTGTTTGTGCATGTCCATATGTGGGCAGGGACACATGCTAAACCTGAAAGACCAGGTTCACATATTTTTAGCAAAATTTGAAGCAAGCATTAATTAAATACTGGCCAGAATGATGGATTCTGGCTAGGTCCATTCTGCAATTCCCAGAAAATGGCAACAAGTCAAGTTTTGCAGACTCTTATAAAGGCAAACCCATAAGACTGCTATATATCTCATCAGGTCTAACCAGGGGCAGGCATATATCCCGAGATACTTTCTGCCTGCCTACCTGCTCCCTAAATATAATCAGGAGCAAGTGTACACCCTGACATAGTTCTTCTTCATGAACCTTCTCCTTACAGGTGATCAAGCACATCTGGTGAAGCTGTTAGACAAAGTTGTGTAGGGCAGCGAAAACACTTGGTTTGTTTTCTCACATAAACAATAGCCTTTCAGGAAATACTTGTCCTTGAGCAAGGGGCTTACAGGCTAAAGACAGTTTTGCTTCATGTATCTCTTAGGCACATAATTCAAACTTAGAACACAACTTTGTCTCTTGGACTGTGAGTGGAGATCAGAGGATAAACTCAGGTGTTATTCCTTAGGCCCTGCCCACTCTGCCCCACCTCCAGAGTGCCTGCCTGAAGATCAATGAGTAGTTAGGGGGCCAGCCAGAGAACCCGAGGGGGATCTTCCTATTGCTGCTGCCTTGGAGCCAAGACTGCAAATCAACAAATTTGGCCTATATTTAAATTTAATTTTTAGTGGAAAGATATGATTCTCCATACCATAAGTTTTTAAGCAATATAAATCCTATCTTATTTTTCACAGAAATAGTCTCTGGCAAACGTGCTGTTTCTGTGGGTTGCTAGCTTTTGCAGCTCCAAGTTATTTATGCTATATGCAGGACAAAGGAAAATCCTGAAATTCAGCACCTCCCTATGTCATCAGTCATTAATTCCCCAGCCTGGCTGCCTTCCATTTCTACTTCTCACCTCCTCTTATATGTATTTCACTTGGAATATGGATCGATTTTCATTGCCCTTAGCAAAAGAAATGGGGAAAAGTATTTCACCACCTTCCTGGAAGTAGAAACACAGTCTGTTTTTTTGAACCATGTTTACATAATGTTTTTTATCAACAAAATATTATCCATAATATTCACATTATTGTTTCAGCACAGACATGATACATTACAACAACTTTTCTGTGTGCTGGTATTTTATGTTCTTACATTCCTTCTTGAGCTTTGTTCTGGAGCATGACTGAGTTACCTGGAAATTTGTCTGAGATGTTTAGATCCTGCTCCTGAGATTTATGAGGTAGAACCTGAACTGGGATCATTCTGTGAGTAATCCTTTTTGCCCTGCTACCAGGACAAGATCTTTCCAAGTACTATACAATGTCTAATGAATTAGAGGTTTTCCATTCTGGCTGAGGAGCCTGTCTGTTCTTGTTCCTGTGTGCTCTGAGTAGTATTCCCTCTAATCCTTGTGGGTAGCTCTTTCCTGGTTTTGGGTCATTGCCTTATGTATACATGGCTCTGTACTTTTTTTGAATTCTCCAATGGAGTTGCTGCAGTCCTCTGGGTTTCTCATTCTGTTTAGCTCTTTCCTAGCCAGGACTGTGTCCTTTGGATTCTCACCTCTTTGGTCTTTTTGGCTCCCAGATCCACTTTTTCATTTCTGTGAATCATGTTGATCTCCATCTGGAATCCCTCTGTCTGAGTCAGGCCTTGACCAGCAGCAGATACAATTCTAGGTCTGCACTGACAACTTCCTGCTCTTCATAATTATGTCCATTTGGGGGGGGGGTTTAAATAGGAAACATCTAAATATTTTGAAGTATATGTTAGAACTTAGTTTTTAAAACTCAGTTATAGATGTGAAAATCAGCACAGCCCTTTAGCAAATGATCTTGAACAAATGCACACTTGATTTTTAAATCTGTAAAAGATAATCAGTGGTTCTTTTCCTTCATAATATACCATAGAACATCAAGAACTCGGTCGAGAGGATAGTGAGGATAGTGGGATAGTGAGTACGGAGATCCAAACCAGCAGTGCCGACCATGCAGGATAACTGAAATGAGCACTAAATTAGCAATGACTGTTATGCACATTTGACTTTTGTTTATAGAATATCAGACATATTGACATTTCTCATGGTACTGCTTTGTTGTTTTCTTTGAAAGGAGGATTAAAACTAGCCTTGAATGCACTACGTTTCTGAGGCTAGCCTTCAACCCATGATCCTCTTGTCTCAGCCTCCCTAAATCCTTCTGTGTTTGTTCCATAAGTGGAATTGGTAGTATCTGGTAGGTATGGCTTTGTCTACTAAGGAAAGGCTCCATGGCTAGTGGTTACTGCGGGGCATTCAGTGGAGCTGAATTTGGTAATGAGGGGACATTAATAAATGCAAAGGAGATAATGGTTCCCTAAAGAAGTGACGCTCTCCCTGAAGAACATACAGGGCAGCGCTGTGTGGAAACACTGAACATTTGTTTGAATGATGGTATACACCACATTTTAGGAATTTGTTCTAATTCCTTATGGTATGAGTTTGAGAAAGACGAGAGCCTGATCTTAGCTGGTGAACACAGCAAACATCATGTGTCCCAGTGACAAAGACAATGATTATTTAGTCAACATATACATTATTGGTCATTATGAATTTAGGAAAACAAAATTATTATTTCCAGTTGACCTTCAGGAAAAGTTATCTCATGATTGACAAGTAGATTGATGAAAATTAATATCAAACAGAAAGTCTGACCACATGAACTTTTGTGAGTAATTGGACCACATTGAACTTTTTGTAACTTAAATGGAGAGAAACTTTTTCTTTTTCTTTTCTCCTCCTCCTCCTCCTTTTTCTTTAATCTCAGTAATATTGAACCATGGGATCCTCTGCTTGATTTGCTGAGTTGAAGTCAAAGGTCTTTCCTCTTCATGGAGTGCAGCTAATTCAGAAAAGCACAACTTAGCCAAAGGGTGATTATCTGAAGTACAATAACTGTATCTCAATAAAAGCCTCTAAGGAGAAACTATTCGAATAGATTATCTGTAAAAGCACATTTCTAAATGTAAATTAGAGCAGAATAAATGCATCAGTAGTAAAAGACAGCAGTTGTTTTATTGTTTATATTTATTTTTACTTTTTGTCAATGGAATACTACTCAGCAATTAAAAAGGAGGAAATCATGAAATTCGCAGGCAAATGGTGGGACCTGGAAACGATCATCCTGAGTGAGGTATCCCAAAAGCAGAAAGAAACATATGGTATATACTCACTTATATAGACCTATAGGATAGAAAGGTCATGCTGAAATCTATACACCTAGGGAAGATAAACAAGAAGGAGAGCCCAGGTTGGTATGATCAATGCTCGTTTAGATGGACAAATGGGATAGACATTGAATGTAGGAGAAAACAAGCAACAGGACAGGAACATACCAAAGAGTGCCTCTGAAAGAATCAATATAGCAATGTATCAAAGCAGATATTAAGACTCACAACCAAGCCTTCGGCAGAGGGATGGGAATAATAATGAAAATCGGAGGAGTTAGTAAGACTTGGGGAGAACAATAGCTCCACAAAGACCACATAGATCAGGGCACAGGGGTCTTTTATGAGATGGTTTCTCCAACCAAGGACCATGTATGGATATGGCCTAGAATCCCTGCTCAGATGTGGCCCATGGTAGCTCAGTATCCAACTGGAGACCCTAGTAAGGGGAACAGGAACTATTTCTGTCATGAACTCAATGGCTGACTCTTTGACCCTCCCCCACACATGCCCAGGAGTAACAGCCTAGCTAGATCCCAGAAGAGGACATTGCAGCCAGCCCTGAAGAGACAAGATAAACTAGGGTCAGATGGAAGGGGAGGTGGTCCTCCCCCATCAGTGGACTTGGTGGGGGGCAGGGAGGAGATGAGGGAGGGATGGGGAGAGTGGGAGGGAATGAGGGAGGGAACTATGCCTGGGATACAAAGTACCTAACCTGTGATTAATATAAAAGTAAATGTGTATCTCTTTGGGCATACATACAAATTCAAGCATACTATTAGTTGTTGATATAATTCTGAAGCATAATATGTACTAATAAAATCATCAGTGACAAAATAATAGAGCTGAGACATTTATCCAGTAGTTAGGAACACTTGTTAGTTTTGCAAAGAAACTAAGTTCAATTACCAGCGCACATAGTGGGTAATTTACAACTGCATATATCTCCATATGTGTGGGATCTGACACCCTCATCTGGCCTCAAGGGTATTGTGCATACATACACTTACCGCCCCCATCCACACACAGTCATACAGTCAAAAAGAAATAAATCTTTAAATAAAAGTCACATCAGTATTAACAATATAAAAGCAACTTGAAAGTATATTGTTTAGAAATAATATTTGAGAAAATATTTAGCATAACTACTTCAAAGGATACTGTTCATTAACCATATTTCATTTTTTTAAATTTAATTATGGTAAGGATATTAGAATAGTACATTAAAAGGTTACATGGTAAAATTTCCAGACACATATACTTTGATTACACCAACTTAATGTACCCACTTTTATTCTAATACAAACATTCTCAGCTTCTACTAGTCATGATTCTTCATTCACATCAGTGTTTCTGCTTCCCAATTTGCTAGAACATGCATTCTTATATTTCTGATTCTGACTAAAATCACTTAGTATTATAACCCCTAGTTATATCCACTGTGTAATAAATTATAAGCTTTCATTTATTGCCTTCATAATAAACCAATAAATGTGTCTCATATATATTTATGCATACCTACTGATATACACATTTTCTTTACCTGGTTACCTGTTATTGGCATCTGGCTGATGAATGCACTGATAAAGTTCTCATAATACTCCATATTATATATTATATATTATATGTTAGCTATAATATATAATACTATTGAAAGAAAAAATATTTTTCTGTGCTTAGTCTCCTATGAGCACTGCTGTGGAGTACTGTGTGAATTTCTTTAATATGTTGATTTATTTTTTTTTCTATTCATGCTCAGTAGTGGAATAGCAAAGATACAATCACTTGAGTTAGAATGACTATTATTAAAACAAAGAAACAAAGAAACAGAACCTTCCATACAAAAAAGTAACAAACATGAGCAAGAAAATAGAGAAAGAAATTTATATATTGATAGTGGGAACCTAAAGTAGTATTACCCTTATGGAAAATAGTATGAAAATAGTTCCCCAGGATAGTGAAAAGAGAAATCTATTTAAATTTTGAACAATTGTCACACAATTTGGGTTATAACTATCAAGTCTAAATATGATCTTGTCTAAGATATTTAAAACCAGTCTTTATTTTCTATTTCTATTTCAACCTAAAAACAGTCTTTTTTTTAATGTCATTTTAGATACAAATAAAGAGGTCCAGGAAAATGAAAATACCTGTTCCAATTATATGGTGATGAAACAAACATCTTTAACTATATTTTAATTTTGTTCAAAGGTCATTTTGCCTTTACATTCCTATAGTTAATTCAAATAAATCAGGGTACTTTCTGTGGTAGTAATATTTTGAAAACTTTTTCTCTTAAATTGACATATAAATTTGTACTCTTTTGTGGCTATAATATGATATTATCCAATATATGTCTTGAATATCTAGCAATCAAATCAGTTTAATTAACACCCCACCTCCAAAAATGCTTACAGGGTAATTAGATTTTTATTGGCTTAGAACACTCAAGCTACTCTACTTCAGTTATTTTCAGATGTTTAATTAACTGCTTTAGCCTACCGTTTCGTTGTTGTGCCATAAACACTAGGCCTACTTCCCAGCCTCTCTGAATGGTAACCTGTGCCTGTCCCATCCCCATTCAACCTCCCCATTCTCTGCTCAGCTTTGTGCCAACTGTTCCACTCTCTATTTCTATGAAGTCATATTTATTTGTATTATAAGTGATTGAGAACATGTAGCATTTGTCTTTCTGTGCACAATCCACAGTACTCCTGATGTGGAATTCCTTGAGATGTCTGTTGTTTGAGGAACAGTGTTTTTAATAACAAAGATATATTACATAAAAAAATCTATTTTCAGCAAAAGGACAAAAAAGTAAGTAAGTCTGTAAAAGCATTCTGAAAATAATGCATATATTTGTACTAGAATATTTTTTATCGAAAAAATAGAGATTAAATGCTGTCATTTATATTAACACCCTTAGAACTGAAGAATTAAGTGTCATTAGATAGTTGGCCTAAAGAACTGATAGATTTCCCAAGGTACTTGCTTTCTGGCCACACGGGTTTGGGCTTGCATGCTCAGCTAAGTATAGCCAGCCTTTCTTTTTCTCTAAAAGAGTGGAAGAGGACATTGCAGCCAGCCCTGAAGAGAGAAGATAAACTAGGGTCAGATGGAAGGGGAGGAGGTCCTCCCCCATCAGTGGACTTGGAAAGATACAGGGAGGAGATGAGGGAGGGATGGGGAGAGTGGGAGGGAATGAAGGAGGGGCTACGTCTGGGATACAAAGTACCTAACTTGTGATTAATATAAAAATAAATAAATTACATTAAATAAATAAAAAAAGAGTAGTTCTCAACCCGTGAGTAGAGACACATTTGGGGTCAAATAAGCCTTTCATAAGGGTCAGAAATCAGATATCCTGCATATCAGATACTTATATTATGATTCATAACAGTAGGAAAATTAGAGTTATGAAGAAACAATGAAATGATTTTATGGTTGGGGGTCATCATAACCTCAGGAACTATATTAAAATGTCACAATGTTAGAAAGGTTGAGAAACATTGCCCTAGAATGTTTGGAATACAGATTAAGGATAAGTTTCTTTTTTATTTATTTTAGAGACTTTCACACATGATTACCACGTCTATATCAGTCCTGTCCCTCCTTTCACCTACCTAATCCTTATATATATCCCCTCCCCAAATCATGATCTCTTCTTTAATGTTTCATTATATGTGTCCATTCATTTATAACCTATTGTGGCTGTTAGCTTCGTTCATATATGTTATGTCCAGGGATGACCACACAGGGTTAGTTAAGTATGTGGAACTTTGTCTTGAGGCAAACAGTTCTCCTCCCAGCAGTCACTGGCTACTTGTAGCTTTTACCTGGGTTGGGCAATCAAGTTCTTCTCCTATCCCTATCCTATCTGAAGACCATTATGATGTGCAATACCTCCATCTTATTTTATTCAGCTAATACATTTTCTCTAGATTTCCTAATGAGCTGCTATGGTGAACAATTATTTACTGAGTTTGTATTGGAAGGGAAAACACAGGAAAAAGTTCCCAAGAATAGTCAGAATTATTTCTTCTTCACACTAAAGAATTTTAAAAGACATAAAAATACCCTTCCAAAGAAGCTACACAGAGGGATTAAAACACTATTTTTTGAAGAAAACATCAGGATTCAGTAGAAGGTATTTATATAAATCAATAAGACAAATTAAATAAAAGCTAGCATATGTAAATACAAGAGTGAATTTTCAAAGAAAATACAGTCCACTCTATAATTTTGAGCATATTGGATATATTTATATGTATATATATATATATATATATACATATGTATAAAGATTTTACTGGTATTTTGTTTTCATCTGTTTTGATGTAGGAACTTCTGAAGTTTAAAATTTTTGCTTGGTATATTTGACTCTGTTTAAAATATATTCAAAAGTAAAATCTGAATTCTTTATAATGAAATCATTCTAAAGTTTATTGGTCATTATCTCACTTTAGCATACTTATATTTTACTACAAACATTTTTCAATTTTTCCTCTTTTTAAATTTTTATGCAAAAGATATTTCGTAGCTTTAATAATTTTCTGTTTTAGGAGGTGAATCAGTATATCTTAGGTACTTATTACAAGTAAAATAAATGAAGACTAATTTTTGATTGATAAATATGAACATAAAAATCCGTATGTATATATTTGTAGCATGAGATTTGCTGCTAATTTTTCTAAAGGATTTTAGTACTTGGAAAGTGTCTCATACAAAAACCTATGTCCATTCTTTTTGAGACTGACAAGAAATATTTTTCTTGATTAAAAATATAGAACATCTGATAGGGGTGATTAGTGGGCTGGGGGAGGGGCATATGAGGAGAAGAGGGAGGAGGGGTAAGATTGGGAGAGAAGGAGGGAGGAGGTACAGCTGGGATACAAAAGTAATAAATTGTAATTAATAAAAAATATAGAACATCAAAAATTGTTCCATCATCTAATATTTTATTAACTTTATCATTAAATTGCTAGATAAAATTAGAATATAATTTTAATATAATATATAATTTTAACCAATTTAAAATGGAATCTATAATTATTATTATTTTTTCTTTTCAATAAGTGTTTTGTATTTTAAGCAAGATATAGTTTTGTGACTCTTAATGCATGATAAGAACAAAAGACTGAACCAGAATAGGTAGAAAATTACATATAACAGTCCTTAATTCCCTTGGGGTTATTTGTGTCAACCCAGTACAAGTTGAAGTTGACCAGTAATTTTGGCAATTCAGAAAGAATTTTCATCACATGGATTTGGTTGGTACCAGATGACTAGATATTTTAAAATTTCCAATTCAGAAAAAATGATAACAAAATGATTTTTAGCACATGTATGCTAGAGATCATTCTAAGTTAGTATGTATATAGCTAAGTCTGTAGGTGAACAAAAGCGGTGGGATACGTGTTGGCAGTAAAATGAAGCAATTTTATTTAGATTATAGTAAATCAACATTTTAGCAATTGTTCTTGATTACTAGAGTAAATCATAATATCACTGTCCAAATGGAGTCATTTACTTGTCTCAATGATGAAAACTTTCAAACTGTTATAGAAGGGTCATACCTTCCTGGAGTATTTTGTTTTCAATATTTTGCTTTTATATCAGTATAACAAATTGATCTGAAACTGTTGACAAGTTAAGAAGAATGATGGCTTTGGGAATGTCACATTTGTTTTGGAGCCAAAATATCACCATGGATTTTCCCTTCCTTAGAGAGTTTTATTGAACCTGAATAAAACCCATAAGACATGAAAAGGGCAGCCAGAATCACTAAACTAAAACTATAGTAAATACTTTGATGTGTGCAAAGGCAGAGAAAGATGCTAATTTTTTCCTAACAAGATGAAGATGAAATCTGCAAAGTATGTTGTATTTCTCTTTTATTACAATATTAATGGGCAGAATTTAATGTTGCTATACATGTTATTTATACTTTTTATAAAAAAAATACTCGAGCAAATGCTTAAAAAGGTAAAGAATCCTTCTAATAACTATTCTCTGGAAGCTATTATGCGTAAGTCACATTGTTATCTTTTGTGGGCAATATTTAGTTCTCTTAAATCCATGGCTTGCCTTAAAGGGAATTTTATTTCCTTGGTGAATTAACCAACATTACCTTAGCTCTTGGAAAGTAAGCTGATTTATGGCTGGGATGTACTAATTGCCCATGGTGATTCATGAATATTCATGCAGTTTGCTGTCAGTAATTGAGTTGTGTACTTACTGATGATCAGTCAAGTGTTCTCTAGAGCCACCTTATTTGCTTTAGAAATGAGGTGATTAAATTACATTGTATTTTTAGGTCTCTACCATTGCTTCTCATTCTGAGGATTTGCTGTAAGAGTTCAATACATAGTTGTATTCATTAATGAGTTTTATCACTGGGAGAAACCATGAGGTAAGCAAGCAAACAAAAATGGCATCAGGGGTAAAGTCAGGAGAAAACAAAATGGTCTTCTAGCCATTTTTTCACAAGTAGTGGCACACTGAAACCACCTACTCTAGAAACTGGTCATGAGAGTCCATGTAAAGCAGCATCTGTATAGGAAGCTCGTGTGTACTTAGGAGTCCAGCATTCTAACTGAGTATCAATTACATGGGTATACTCTGGTGCTTACCAAAAATTTCCATTTTCCTTGGAGTTCATATGTTAATCAGACCTGCATTCTTTGACCAGTTCATTCACAATGCACCATAATGGCATAGCTACTATGAGACATCAAATAGCAAAATATTTTATTTTAAAATAGTTGTTCTTTCTCTGTTCTTTGGACAAGGAATAGAGATTTTAATTTTGCATTGTATCACACAAATTACACAGGCTGGTTTATAAATAAAAAGGGTGGAGCATGGGTAAGCTTTTGTGGAAAGAGCAGAAGCCTGAAAAATAGCATATCTTGGTAACCCTACAACTGTAAGAAAAGTCCTGTTTACTTAAACATTTTGAAATAAGATGAGTGTTATCTACCCCAAAGTTTCTACTTTAGAAAAAAAGAAAGCTGTGGAATAAAGAAATTGTTTTCCTTTGTCTTATATTCAATTTCACTTACCTACTTTCAGCAGCAGTATAATAAGTGATCATTTTAGAATTTATTACAATTTTGAGTACTCTATATGTACGGCTAATTTCATCTTTCGAAAGCTAACCTTTTGTGAACTTTGTTATTTAACAGAAAATCTAATATGGAAGGAAAGGCAGTGATAGGGTAGCTGGATTATTGCAAAGTGGGTAATTCATTTTATTTCATTACTGTGACAGAACTATTATTTTGGTGTAAGTCTTCTATGTAAGAATATTGGCAAAGATTGCTATTCCACTTAACTTCTTATAACAGAAATAACAATCATATAACTATTTCCTAGAACTTAGTCTGCTATGTCCCTCTTCATTCATCACATCCGCATTATTCAGTGTTTAAGCCATCCTTGAATTACCTGTTTTGACATTACTTTTCTTTACTTAATAGAAATGAGATTGATATCGTAAATTTAGTAAATATAAATTATTGAGTTCCACCTTCAAATACTACCAAATAAGAAAACTTAAACATATCATTACTTTTTTCTTTTAGTGAAAATAGATTTTTTCATAAAATATATTCTAATTACAGCTTCCCTGCCCCACCTTCTCATAATCCTCCCCCCCCCGCCCCGCTCAACAATATTCACACTCTTTCTGTATCTTCTTAGAAAACAAGGAGTTATCTAAGGAATAATAAAAAAATGATAAAGCAAAACAAAGCAAGTCATAACGGAACGAAACAAGCAAGAAGCATAAGAAAAAGAACCAACAAAAAAGGAGGAGAAACATATGTAGACACAGAGACACACACATTTTCATCCACACAGGGATCCCATAAAAACACAAAATCAGAAGCCATAATATATACCCTAAGGACCTGAAAGGGAAAGAGAGGGACCTAAAGGGGAGGGGAAGGCCCTTGCATAACATTGTGACACAGAGAACTTCCAAAAAATGATGTTGAGTTCCTTTCATTTGGCCATCAACTATTGGGCATGCAGCCTAAGTTTCACAATGGTCTGTTTCTTCACTGAGACTTAAATAAATAATAAAAAAAACAGTTTTCCTTTGCAAATGGTTATCACTCAGAGAGAGCTACTGGGTTAGGGATAGGGGCATGTGTCCATTCTCTCAACTCTAGGACCCCATTTGTTGCAGACCTTTTCAGGCCCTCTAAATTTTGCCAAAGTCTCTGAGTTCTTTGTGAGTAGGTCATACCTCATTTAGAAGTTCTCTTTTTCTTTATAACCCCACCCCATCTCCTCTGGCTTTTACAATCTTGAGCACACTAAGCCCTGAAGGGAGGGCTTTGGTAGAGACATCCCATTTAGGGCTGAGAGTTACAAGGTCTCCTACTCACTGTATAATGCTTTCTTGTGGGTCTCTACATTCTTTCACATCTGCTGCAGAAAGAAGGTTCTCTGATGGCTGGAAAAGCATAGTTTTGCTAGGAGTCATTTTCTTCTTATTTCCCTCTCTAAACCAAAACTGTAATATTTGTTTTTCTTCTAGGTCTCTGGATTATCTACTCTCAGATTCTGAGCTACCCAAGCAGTGATAGGTATGGGTTCTATCAGCAGCATCAAGTCAGTTCTAACCTTGGTTGGTTACTCCCACAAGCTGAGTACCACTATTGCACCAGCAATTCTTGCAGGCAAGTCATCATCTCATCATTGAAGATTGAAGGGTTTGTATTTGAAGGGTAGGTGTTTAAGTTTTCTTCTTTGGTAGCTTGCAGGCTGCATTCCAATATGTTAGGTCTGTAGGAATGATATTCTTGTAGGTACCAGCTTGATTTATCTATATTCAGCTTGTTGTGCATGTGTTCTCTTCAGCAACAGGACCCTAGTTTTAGAGAGCAAGCAATAGACTTTGCAATAACTTGATTATTTGGAGGTTCCTTTGAGATCCACTTAGTCAACAACTAGATTAGATGTAACCCATTCTTGATACTGAAAGCTTCATTTGATGAGTTGTTCATTTGGGACTCTGCCTCCCTTTAATTGGTGATTTCATTTATATTGGGTTCATATATGCATCTATACTATGAAGTTTGTACCATATAAAATTTCTATATGACATCTCAAATTGCCCCTCATGCCTTCTCCTCACTGTTTGATCCTCCCATTCCTGCATACTCACATCATTCATAACTATCTTTTCTATTTCCTCTTCCAAAGGAATTTCCATCCCTGCTAGTTCCTTACTCTATTCCTAACCTCTGCAGTTCTCTGGACTGTAACTTGCTTATCAATAATGTAACAATTATTATTTATGTATAAATAAACACCTGGTGTTTTTTTAATGAAGTTGTGTGCCCTTTTGTTTGATGCATAGATGTTAGGAATCACAATATTTTCTTGGTGAATTTTTCCTGTGTATGTAGTGTTTTTACAGTGTATGTAGTGTCCTTCCCTATCTCATCAGATATTAAAATGGATACACAATCTTTCTTCTTAGATCCATTTGCTTGGAACATCTTTTTACATCCTGAAGTGCTGTCTATCCTTGATACTGAGGTGTGTTTCTTGGATGCAGCAGAATGATAGATCCTATTTCCATATAACTCCGCTAGTCTGTGTCTTTTTATTGAGGAATTAAGACCATTGATAGTTACCAATGATCAATGTTTGTTGAGTCCCATTATTTTTTAGTAATTTTTTCCTGCCCTATTTTAATTTGCTAGTATAATATTATCTGTTCTTTAGATGTTTTCTTTAGTGTGGTTAACTTCTTCATGTTGAAATTTTCTTTCTAGCACCTTTTACAAGTCTGGATTTATAGATACTACTTAAATTTGGTTCTATGATGTAATCTATTACTTTCTCCATCTATTATGAATGAAAGTTTTGCTGGCTGGCATCTGTGGTCACTTAAAGTTTAAAGAACATTTTCTAGGTCCATCTGGCTTTTAAAGTTTCTATTGAAAACTGGTTGTTATTCTACTTAATCTTCTTTTATGTGTTAGTTGATTTTTGTCTCTTACAGCCATTAATATTCTTATTTGTTCTTTATGTTTATTGTTTTGATTATTATATACCTAGAGGAATTTCTTTTTCTGGTCCAGTCTATTTGATATTCTGTATATTCCTTGTACTTGACTGGCACCCCTATCTTTATGTTAGGGAAATTTTTTTCTATGAATATGCTGAAAATATTTTCTGTGTTTTTAATCTGAGTTTCATCTCCTTCTTCTACTTATAGATTTGGTCCTTACATAGTGTTCCAGATTACCTTGATATTTTTTTTGAACCTGGATTTTTTTTAAACTTAACATTTTCTTTGACAAAAATATCCATTTCTTTTTTCTTGTCTTCAAAGCCTAAGATTCTCCTGTCCATCTCTTATATTCTCTTGGTGAGACTTGCCTATCAGGTTCCTATTTCAGTCCCTAATTTAGTTTTACTTCCATTCCCTAATTTTACATTTTCTTTTTATTCTATTTCCACTTTTGTGTCTTGAACTATTTTTATTAATTTAGTTCCATTTCTTATTTTGTTTTCAAAGATTCTGTTAATAGTTATTAATATCATCTTTAAGAATCTCTAATATATATAATAAATTCTATTTTGAACTTCTTCTTGTCTTGTTCTTCAGCTGTATTGAATTTCTCAAGGCCTTCTATAATAAAGTTGATGGCCTCTAGTGGAGATATGCTTTATAGGTTATTATTGTGCTTTTTGCATTGGTGTCTAATCATCCCATGTGATGAATCGTGTTAATACACTCCATTTATGATGATTGCCTGGGAGCTTCATTACTAAGTTCCTATATTGTCAGTTTTTAATCACTATGGCAAAATACTTGAGGCAAGTGAACATTAAGAGAAAAACAAACCTATTAATTCATGGTTTCTGAAGCCAAAAATGTAAGCAGAAAAGACCAGTCACTTCCAGTGTCCCATGGCAGAAGGTGGGGCATCTAACTCAGAAAAGATTGTGTCTTAAGGAGGAAAGTACAGCAGGTTGGGGAACAATGTCATTTCTTTCATAAAAAGCATTTCAAGGTAACTGAATAGGGCTCCAAGATAAATTTTCTTTACAATTTTTGAAGGCACCTGACCAATGCCCTTATCATCATATCTTTCTAAATTCCATGGAGTATGTTAGCTTTGTGACCCTGGCTAGGATTGATTTATACATATATAGACCTTTAGTGGCAGATGAAACATAACCAAATGTTAGCAGCCACAATTTAAGCATTGTTTTCCTGTATAGCTGTTGATTCATTGAAAAAATACTGAATTTTTAATAGTTACATCTGATAACAATACTTTTTCTTGATCATTAACTTAATTTTTTTGTGAGATAATGGACTGAGACCCAACTTCCATGTTGAATTTATTTAGCCTCAGGTCTTGTTTCCTCTCCTACATCTCCATCTTCTTCATTTCTTTACTTTGCTTTGGTCACCTGTGTTGAAGAATAATTTCTCTGGCCTGAATATGTGTGTTCCTCCCCAGATTCTTATGCAGAAAAATCTTATGCACGAAGGTGATGTTGCCATTAATAAGAGTTGAAGCAGTGAGAAGTAACTAGGAAATAACTAGGAGCTTCCACCATATAAGCAAGTAAATCTCATTTGAGAAGGTAGTTGTGCATATAACTGATAAAAGAAATGATGAATGAGTAAGAAAGGAAAGATAATTTAAAGATAAACTTACTATATACTACTATAAACTTCTTGTATGTGTTGGCTTTGTCTGCATTACGGATTATCTTTATTGAATTTGAGTGTTCATTGGTTTTTATTGTTGTTGTTTGTTTTTTTTGTTTTTAAGAAAGACAGACTGCCACATGCAGCACCTCATTTGGATGTGTCTGGAGTCTGGAGTCTTGGAAACTTGACTACCCTGCATTTTCCTACTAATAGACCTTTAGCTTGTTTGGAGATTCTAGCTGGGAAGCACAGAAACTCTTGACCCTTGACAGAAGACTAGTACTCCTCTATTCCTGGCAGGTCATCATCTTTGTGGGAACAAGCGTCTTGGGGAGATATGCATATGAAGTGGTGAGGGAGGGAGGGGACAACTGCCTTGCCAGCCAGATCAGCTGAATTAACCCTGGTGGATCAATGGGATCATATGTCACAGCCAGATCACTTTCACATCTGCACATTGATTTCTTCCTTTTTTTCAGGTATTATTTCTTTAATATAGACATAGAACTCACTGCCCCCAGGAGAAGATTTGTATTCATGAGATGAGAGGAAACAGAAGGGTGACGTTTCCAACCTGCACATGCTCAATTCCCATAAGTGATGGATGCAATGGGGTTTGAGATGGGACAAGGAGTCCATGTGTCTTTTCATGGGATCACTCTGACTACAAGATCCTCTCTATCCTGATTTTTCTGAAGTCTGGATAGAAGATTTTAAAGCAAAGAAAGAGAGTACCTGGAACATCTAGCTCAAATCATTGCCCCTCTAATTTCCATGTATTCTCCCAAAATAACTCATAGCATTTCAGGGGTATTCTTTTTTTTTTTTAGTTTGTGAATTTTTTATTTTTATTTTTATTATTACTTACATTTTATTAACTCTGTATCCCAGCTGTATCCTGCTTCCTCATTCCCTCCCAATCCAACCTTCCCTCCTTCATCTACTCCCCTACCCCTTTCCAAGTCCACTAATAGGGGAGGACCTCCTCCTTTTTTATCTGATCCTGGTTTATCAGGTCTCTTCAGGATAGGGTGCAGAGCCCTACTCTGTGGCCTAGCAGGGCTGCTCCTCCCTTTCAGGGTAGGGAAGTCAAAGAGTCCAACATTGAGTTCATGTCAGAAATAGTCCCTGTTCCCTTTACTAGTTGGATGCTTAGCTACCATGGGCTACAGGCGAGCAGAGGTTCTAGGTTATATCCATACATGGTTCTTGGTTGGAGAAACAGTCTCATAAAAGACCCCTGTGCCCAGATATATTTGGTCCTTCTGGAGCCTCTATACTCTCCAGGCATATTAACTCCCCCTTTTTTCATATGATTCCCTGCACTCTGCCAAAGGTTTGGTTATGAGTCTCAGTATCTGCTTTGATACACTGCTAGGTAGAGACTTTAGAGGCCCTCTGTGGTACACTCCTGTCCTGTTACTTGTTTTCTCCTTCATCCAATTCCCATCCCATTTGTCTTTCTAAGTGAAGATTGATCATCTTACCCCAGGTTCTCTTTCTTGTTTGTCTTCTTTAGGAGTATAGATTTCATTATATTTATCATATCTTATAGGTCTAAATAAGTGAGAATATACCATGTGTGTCTTTCTCCTTCTGGGATACCTCACTCAGAATGATCTTTTCTAGATCCTACCATTTGACCCTAAATTTCATGATTTCTTCTTTTTAAATTGCTGAATAGTATTCCATTGTGTGAAAATACCACAATTTCTGTATCTGTTCCTCAATTGGTGGACATCTGGGTTGTTTCCAGCTTCTAGCTATTACGCATAAAGCTACTACAAACATCGTTGAGCAAATGTCCTTGTTGTGTACTTGAGCAACATTTGGATATATGCCTAGGAGTGGTATACCTGGGTCTTGAGGAAGTACTATTCCTCATTGTCTAAGAAAGTGCCAGATTGATTTCCAAAGTGGTTGTACTAGTTTATATTCCTACTGCCTCTCCAGCATGTGTTGTCATTGAGTTTTTGATCTTAGCCATTTTGATGGGTGTAAGGTGAAATCTCAGGGTCATTTTGATTTGCATCTCTCTAATACCTAATGATGTTGAACATCTCCTTAAGTGTTTCTCTACCATTCTCTGTTCCTCTACAGAGAATTCTCTGTTTAGCTCCATAACCCATTTTTTAATTGGATTGCGTGATTTATTAAAATTTAACTTCTTTAGTTCTTTATATATTCTGGATTTCAGCCCTCTCTCAGATATAGTGTTGGTAAAGATCCTTTCCCAGTCTGAAGGCTGTCATTTTGTTCAGGCAACAGTGTCTTTTGCTTTACAGAAGCTTTTCAGTTTCATGAGGTCCCATTTATTTATTGTTGATTTTAGAGCCTGTGCTGTTGGTGTTCTGTTCAGGAAGTTGTCTCCTGTGCCAGTGAGTTCTAGGTTCTTCCCCACTTTTTCTTCTAAGCGATTTCTGGTTTTATGTTGAGGTCTCAGATCCACTTGGACTTTAGTTTTGTGCAGGGTGATAAAGATGGATCTGTTTTCATTTTTCTGCATGTAGACATCCAGTTGGACCAGCACCATTTGTTGAAGATGCTGTTTTTTTTTTCCCATTGAATGATTCTGGCTTCTTTATCAAAAATCAAGTACCCATACGTGTGTGGGTTTATTCTGGGTCTTATATTCCATTCAATTGATCCCCCTTTCTGTTTCTATGCCAATGCCATGCAGTTTTTATTACTATTGCTCTGTAGTACAGCTTGAGGTCAGGGATGGAGATACCTCCAAATAATCTATGGTTATACAGGATTGTTTTGGAGATTCTGGGTTTTCTGTTTCTCCATAGGAAGTTGAGAATCTTTCTTTCAAGGTCTGTAAAGAATTGTGCTGGTATTGTGATGGGAACTGCATTGAATCTGTAGATTGCTTTTGGCAGGATAGCCATTTTCACTATGTTAATCCATTCAATCCATGAGCATGGAAGATCTTTCCATTTTCTGATATCTTCCTCAATTTCTTTCTTCAGAGACTTGAAGGTTTTTTCAAACAGGTCTTTCATTGCTTAGATAGAGTAACCCCAAGGTACTTTGTGTTATTAGTTGCTATTGTAAAGAGTATTGATTCGGTCATTTCTTTCTCAGCCCTTTTGTCTTTGATATACAGGAGGGCTTCTGATTTTTTTAGTTGATTTTGTATCCAGCCACTTTGCTGAGGTGTTTATCAACTGAAAGAGTTCTCTGGTTGAATTTTTGGGGTCACTCATGTATACTATCATATCATCTGTGAATAGTGACACTCTGACCTCTTCCTTTTCGATTTGTATCCCCTTGATCTCCTTTAGTTGTTTTATTGCTTTAGCTAGAACTTCAAGTACTATGTTGAAGAGATATGGAGAGAGTGGGCAGCCTTGTCTGGTCCCTGATTTCAATGGGGATGATTTAAGTTTCTCTCCATTAACTTTGATATTGGCTATAGGCTTGCTGTATGTTGCCTTTACTATGTTTAGGTATGTGCCTTTATCCCTGATATACCTAAGACTTTAAATATGAATGGGTGTTGGATTTTGTCAAATCCTTTTTTAGCATCTAAGGTGGTTTTTCTCCTTCAGTTTGTTTATGTGGTGGATTACATTGATGGATTTCCATATGTTGAACCACCCTTTCATTCCTGGGAGGAAGCCTCCTTGTTTGTGGTGGATCATATCTTTGATATGTACTTGGATTCACTTTGCAAGTATTTTATTGAGTATTTTTGCATCAATGTTCATAAGAGAGATAAGTCTGAAGTTCTCTTTCTTTGTTGAGTTTTTGTGTGGTTTAGATATCAAGGTGACTGTGGCTTCATAGAATGAGTTTGATAATGTTCCTTCTGTTTCTATTTTATGAAATAGTTTAAAGAGAATTGGAGTCAGCACTTTTTTGAAGGGCTGATAGAATTCTGCACTGAATCTACCTGATCCAGGGATTTTTTTGGAGGGGAGACTGTTGATGACTGCTTCTATTTCCTTAGCAGATATAGGTCTATTCAATCTTTCAACCTGATTTTGAATTAATTTTGCCAAATGGAATCTTTTGAGAAAATTGTCCATTTTTTTAGATTTTCAAATTTTATGCAATATAGGTGATTGTAGTATGATCTAATGATTCTTTGGATTTCCTCAGTGTCTGTAGTTATGTTCCCCTTTTTATTTCTGTTTTGCTGATTTAGATAGTTTCTTTCTGCCTTTTAGTTAGTTTGGCTAAAGTTTTGTCTATCTTGTTGATTTTCTCAAAGAACCAGCTCTTGGTTTCATTGATTCTTTGAATAGTTTTATTTGTTTCTAAATGATTGATTTCAGCCCTGAGTTTGATTATTTCCAGCCATCTGCTCCTCTTGGGTGTATTTGCTTCTTTTTTTTTCTAGGGCTTTCAGTTGGGCCATTAATTTGCCATGTATGAGATGTTTCAAATTTATTCTTGAAAGCACTTAGTGCTATTAATTTTCCTCTGAGTACTGCTTTCATTTTGTCCCATAAATTAGGGTATGTTGTACATTCATATTCATTGATTACTAGGAAGTCTTTAATTTCTTTTTTTTATTTCTTCCTTATTGCAGCTGTCATTGAGCAGTAAGTTGTTCAGTTTCCATATGTGTGTAGGCTTTTTGCCAATTCCATTGTCCAGCTTTAGTCCATGATGGTCAGATAGAATATAGGAGATTATTTCAATCGTCTTGTATCTGTTGAGGATTGCTTTGTGACCAGCTATATGATTTATTTTGGAGAAGGTTCCATGAGGTGCTGAAAAGAAGGTATACTCTTTTGAATTTGGGTGAAGAGTTCTGTAGACATCTACTAGGTCCATTTGATTTAGGACCTCTGTAAGTGCCTTTATTTCCCTGTCTGGCTTCTGTCTAGATGATCTGTCCCTTGGTGAAAGTGGGGTATTGAAGTCTCCTGCTATTAAGGTGTTGGTATTGATGTGTGATTTAAGTTTTAATAATGTTTCATTTACAAATGTAGGTGCTCTTGTATTTGGGGCATAGATTATCAGAATTGTGATGACCTCTTGGTGGATTGTCCCTTTGATGAGAATGTAGTGTCCCTCCTCATCTTTTTTGATTACTTTTGGTTGAAAGTCTATTTTATTAGATATTAGGATAGTGACCCCAGCTTGTTTTTTGGGTCCATTTGCTTGAAAAAAAAATTTCCAGCCCTTTACTCTGAGGTAGTGTTTATCTTTGTTGCATATGTGTGCTTCTTGGATACAGCAGAATATTGGATCCTGTTTCTGCACCCATTCTGTTAGTCTGTGTCTTTTTAATGCAGAGTTGAGTCTGTTGATGTTGATAGATAAGAGTGACCAATGAATGTTAGTTCCTTTTATTGTGGAGTTGGTAATCTTATTGTGATTCATTGCTTTTTTCTCCTAATTTTTCTTGGGATATTATTTGTATGCTATGTTTTCTTGGGTGAAGTTGTTTTCATTGGATTGGAGTTTTCCTTCTAGTATCTTCTGTAAGGCTGGTTTACTGTGTAGATATTGCATAAATTTCATTTTTGTCTTGGAATTTTTTTTCTCCATCTATGTTGATTGAAAGCTTTGCAGGATATAGTAGTATGAATTGGCATCTGTGGTCTCTTAAAGTCTACATGACACCTGCCTAGGCCCTTCTGGTTTCATAGTTTCTCATGAGAAGTCTCATGTGGTTCTGATAGGTCTACCTTTATATGTTACTTGGCCTTCTTTCCTTGCTGCTTTTAATATCTTTTTTGTTGTTGTTCTGTAGATTTAGTGTTTTGACAATGATGTGACATGATGTATTTCTTTTCTGGTCTAGTCTATTTGGTGTTCTCTAGGCCTCTTGTATATTTATGGACATCTCTTTCTTTAAGTTGGGAAATTTTTCTTTTATGATTTTCTTGAAACTATTTTCTGGACCTTGGAGCCTGGAGTCTTCTTTTTCATCAATACCGATTATTCTTAGATTTTGTCTTTTTATGGTTTCCTTGATTTCATGGATAATTTGTGTTTGGGACTTTTCCGATTTTACTTTTTCTTTGAGAGAAGTATCAGTTTCTGCAACTGTATCTTCAGCACTTGAGATTTTCTCTTCCATCTCTTGTTTTCTGCTGGTGATGCTTACCTTTGTGGTTTCTGATCTTTCTTTATTGGTTCTAATTCTGTTTTCATTTCTTGCACCATTTCCTTCATGTGTTTGAATGTGGATTACTGTCTCTCTACAATGGTCTTTATTTTTTGTTCTTTTCCTCTCCATATGACACTAATTGTATCTCTACTTGTGCTTCTATTTGTTTGGCTATATTTGCCTGTATTTCTTTGAGAATTTTGTTCATATCCTCTTTCTTTGCCTTTACTTGATTGTCCACATCTTTGATAGATTTGTTCGTTTCCTTTTTAACTGTCTGTATTTGTATGGCTAATGCTCTGAGAGATTTGGTTGTTTCCTCTTAATGTGCCTCAAATAATTGGGTAAGCTTAGCTTTAAAGTCATTTTCCTGTGCTTCTGATGAATTGGAGTATCCATCAGTTTTGGTGGTGAAGCCATGATGTCCTGATTTATGTTGGATACTGTTCTTTAGCGGACCCCTGACCATTGGCTTATTGTAACCTTCCCTGTTTATTCCTGGATTCTGCAGTTCAGACTGGTACTGTCTCTCTCTGGTGTCTGGAGAGTTCTTCAGGAAGCTGAGAGAGGTCCCATGGCCTCTGCATGTGTTGGTGCTTCAGCTGTACCTGTGCGAGGAAAGTCCACCAGTGCAGAAAGGCAAATGCTGGTGCCTGTGGGTGTGGAAATGGGTGTAAAAGTGTGCCTCGAGGGACAGAGTAATGGAGAATGCTGAATCCTTGAGTGTGTGGGAGGGGTTCTGCTTTGCAGGCTTCTAGGGGGTTACTTGTGCATGCACTGTAGATGTAGCAGGCACTGCTGATAGTCATGCTGTAATTTCTGGCATTATCTGCCTTAACTCCACTGTTGTACCTGCAGAGCAGGAGCTTCGATATCCTAAGAGTCCCTCTGTTTCCCACAGTGGGTGTGTGGTTGGGAGGGGTCTGATGCCTGGCTGCTAGTTTAGAAGGATCCTGGGATCTGGGGCTCTGCAGACATCAAGGGCACACTCACTCTTAAGTAGGTCACATAGACAAGGATTGGGGTATCCAGGCTCTCTATTGTCTGGTTTGGCCCTGCTTAGTCTTATGCTGGAGGACTGACAAGCTCTCAACTCAGGACTTCTGCAGCTGCCAGGTTAGGAAGTCCAGCTGTAGCTGGAGACTGGGATGCTGGTCCAGATGCTTTCTGGGAAGTCCTGGGGGCCCTCCACTATGCTCTCCAGACCTGGGAGGCCTGACGCCTGCTGTGCCTAGCTTGTTTGACAGGTCTGCTAGACTCTGGTGGCTATAGTAGCCTATTATCTGTCACTGAGGGTTTGGGCAGGCCATACAAACAGTGCCTGGGAGACCTGCAGAGTCAGTATGGCCGATTGAAGACCTGGGACACTGGGAGGATAGTGCTGTGGATCCGGGACTCCAAGGCAGGTACAGCTGGGGGGTGAGGCATAGGGGCCTGGAGTCTGGCCTCTACCACTGCAGGCCCCAGGCAGTGAGCTCTGAGCTGAAAATCTCAGTGAGCTGGCTGAGCAGAGGAGGAGGGAGACCAAAAAAAGGGGAGTGCCAGGAGATTAAACTATCCTTTCTCTCCTTCCTCAAACAAGTCCACTGGTGACCAGAGACCAAAGTTCTCACCTCCTGCGATGTTCCCTCTCATTTAGAAAATCTCACCGTTTTGTTTTTCTGGCTTCAGTTGTCCTTCCACTCACCAATTCCGGCCCAACAGTTCCTCTGCAACTCAGAAACTGTGCGTGTTCGTCACCATTTTGGATCCACTTCCTGCTCATTGATTTCTTACTTCTGTGCTCTGAATTAGCAGTATCCTGAATATGTACTCATCTTCCCCAGAAAAAGGTCAATATGACCCTTAGCAATGATGCAGGAGGTGTGATATAGGCCTCCAGAGGCTTGGTTTAGAACTACAGTGCACAATTTTACTTCTGACTTAGCCTATTGTTAAATTTATTTTTTGTTTGTTTTACTGTGTGTGTTTATGTGTTTATATATGCAGAATTTGTAGGAGTGACTTTTCTGCTCCATTATATGTGTTCTAGGAATTGATCTCAGGTTAGCAAGCTTCTTGACAAATGGGTTTTCCATACTGAAGACCTGAAACACTAAAATAATACTGTCGTTGGAGATATACAATTCTTCCAACACTATGCACATATTTAATAATTTCATTATGTGGTGGTTTGAATAGGAATGGCACCTATAAACTCATGTGTTTGAATGCTTGCCCTATAAGGTACAGCACTATTAGGAAGTGTGGGCCTTGTTGGAGTAGGTGTTGCCTTATTGGAGAATGTGTGTCACTGTTGGGGTGGGCTTTGGGGTCTCCTATGATCATGTGTGGTATACAGTCTCCTTGTGCTGCTTGTGGATCAAAATGTAGAACAGCTCCTTCTTCAACACCATGTTTGCCTGGAAGCTGCCATGCTTTTTACCATAATGATAATGAACTAAACCTCCGAAAATGTAAGCCAGCCTGATTAACTGTTTTCCTTTATAAGAGTTGCCTTGGACATGGTGTCTCTTCATAGCTACCCAACCCTAACTAAGACCATCAGTAAGACATAATTATCAGCATTCGTCATGAGCTGGCATAGCACAACTGAAAAACTGTACCAGCATCTGTTAAAGTTTTCCAACTGGTGAACATGGAAATACAGAAATAGAGTCAATAGAGGTAGTAGGATCTGTTCAATTCTTAGCTATCTAAATGTATCCAGAGAGTCCATGAATGCAAGAAGGATACCGATCAATATCTCATTGTTGATGAGATAATTATTCTCCTGTTCATCAACCAAACTGTTTTGTTTAAGCTATTTCTGGGAACATATGAACAAATGTCTACTCACCCAAATAGAGAACAGACAACAGACCAAGTAGGGATATCACCAATCTCCAATGTGTGACCCAATGAGTTTTAGTGGGATTTCTTTAATTGACCATGGGGTAAGGGGCGATTTACCATAGTAGAAATGATTCAAGGACAGCTCCATCACTGAAAATCCACACTGCTATGGGGTGACAGTTCACAGACACTTGATTTCTAGAGCCCACTGAAGAACCAACAGGTGGCTCAACATTTTTCCAACGGCGTTAATCTAAGCCTCTTCCAGGCAGCTTCCAGAGTGTGTGTATCATCTAGGAAATTTGGCTGGTTTTGTTGTTGTTGTTGTGGCTTCTTAGCTGACATCCTTCATTCTATACTGCTAAGTGTCTAAGTGCTAAGGGTCTAAGTAGATCCTCTTGTCTGTGAGTATTCCTTGTAACTTAGCTTGTCTGAGAGTGACTTTTAGTGGTTTTACTGCTTGGGCAAGGAGGGTCCTAGGGAATCTGCTCAGTTTCAGGAACTTCTTGAAGCTATTTTGAATTGTTTGCTTTCTGCTTTAACTAGCTTCTTTGTAAGGTTGACTATTTTCACCTCATGTAAGTACATCTTGTTGCTTTACTTCTCTATAAAAAATCCTGCGTCCTAATGAGACAGAAGGGATTTTTTTCTAGCAGTGCATCAAAGTAGATGGTGAGACGTATACCACACCTTTGGCAGAGTGCAGGGAATCATATGAAAGAAGAGGGAGTTAGAATGACCTGGAGAGGACAGGAGCTCCACAAGGAACAAATACATCAGGGCACAGCGGTCTTTTCTAGGACTGATTCTCCAACCAAGGACCATGTATGGATATAACCTAGAACCCTTGCTAGGGTGTAGCCCATTGCTGCTCAGTATCCAAGTGCGTTCTAGTTAGGGGAACAGGGACTGTCTTTGACATGAATTCAGTGGCACCCCTCTTTGACACCCCTCCCCACTCCTGTGGGAGGAGCAGCCTTGCTAGGCCACAGAGGAGGGCATTGCAGCCAGTCCTGAAGATACCTAATAAGCTAGGGTCAGATGGAAGGGGAGGAGAACCTCCCCTATCAGTGGACTTGGAAAGGGGCAGGAAGGAGATGAGGGAGGGAAGGTGGGATGGGGAGGGAATAAGGGAGGTGCTATGGCTGGGATACAAAGTAAATAACCTGTGATTAATATAAAAATTATAAAAAAGATAATAAAAACATATAAATTTATTTATTTTATACCCAGATTATAGCCTTGTCTCCTCCTGTTCATACCCTCCCTCTCCTACCTCTATTACTTTCCCCTAGCCCTTAGAAAGTGGGAGCCATCCTCTATTACCAACTGACCACTGACTCTCACATCTCTTTAGGACTACTGTATTGCTCTTCCTCTGTGGCCTGGCAAGGCTCTCTTTCCCAGGATATGTTATTGAAGAGTAGGCAGCAGAGTTCATGTCAGAAAGAACCCATGGTCCCCTTACTAGGGACACACATGGAGACTAAGCTACCTATTGGCTTCATCTGAGCAGAATGCCTGTGTCCTCTACAGGTATAGCCATTGGTTGGTGCATCAATCTCCATAGGACCCCCTGTGGCCAGATTTGTTGACTCTTTTGGTCTTCTTGTGGAACTCTTGTTCTCTCTGGGTACTTTTATCCCAACACTCTTCCATAAGACTTCCTTGTGCTTTGCCAAAAGTTTGGCTGTGAATTCTTAGCATCTGCTTCAATCCTCTGTGGATTTCAAAGGATATCCATGGAAAGTGCCCGTCCTGTTCTCTCTCTTCAACCACTTCTGCGCTTCTGAAAGAGAATTAAGCATGCTCCCTAGAGTCCTCCTTGTTACTTAGCTTCTTTGGGTCTGTGGATTGTAGTATAGTTATCCTGTATTTTATGGCTAATATTTACTTATAAGTGAGTATATATCATGTGTGTCTTTCTGGGTCTGGGATACCTCACTCGGGATGATCTTTTCCTGATCTTTCCATTTGCCTGAAAATATTATGATGTCCTTTTTTTTTAAATAGCTGAATAGTATTTCATTGTGTAGATGTACCAGTTTTTATGTTGTTTCTTTGTTTGTTTGCTTTTATCCATTCTTCGGTTGAGGGACATTTGAGTTGTTTCTAGTTTCTGTTACGAACAAGGCTACTATGAACAGTGTAGAAGGCTTTAATTATGGAAGAAACTGCAGTGCAACAATGTCCTTATTTTGCTTTGTTTGCTGTCTTTCTTTTTGTTTAGTATTTAATCTTGCTGCGGCTATCTATGTCAGTTTTTCATTTTATAATCATGGCGATTTTTACTTCCACCTCAGCCCTACCCACTAAGGCTTTGTGTATTTGTTTTGCATATGTTAACTCATTTTAAAGAGAAGTGGACCTGGGATTTGACTTAAACATATGTTAATGGTAGGGAAGTTGAACTAAATAGTTAAGTAAAATGAAAAATTGAAGATGCTAGGAATAACATAATGAGAAATAGATTATGGGGATACTGATCAGACCTTATAATATTCAAGAACCCAAAAACAGAAAAGACAGAAAGTTGTGCTCTGAAAGGGATGAATGTTTTGAAATTATAAGGGTTGATAAGGAAGATGGTGGCTTGACTGACCAGTATCAAAGGGTTGATGTTCAGAAGGATGAAGAACTTTCTGTTTTCTTTGGCTATCAGAAAATAGCAAATGTTTTTCTGAGGTCTTAATAATCACTGCAGGATCTTTCCAATCTTGAAATGTTTTTTTCAAGCATTAGAAAGGTAATTTTGTTCTTAAAAGCTGCCCTATTAAGGGAGCTATTATCTTACCTTCTTAATGCCCTAATCACCCATAAATTGAATTAAAAGCACTCGTTGCCAGATATTCTTTTGGATTAATCATAATTACCCAGCAAATAGTTTTAAGAAATCATTATGTTACAAAAATAGTATTTAGTTTGCACAGTGTGCTTTAATCCCAGGTACATTTATCACTCAGATTTATCCCCTGCTGACCCTCTTTTCCATCTTGGAACAACTTCACATAATTAGATGGCAAAGGAAGAAACATCTTGTAGCATTCATTGTGCCCAAGACCTATGACATCACCGACATTTTAAAGTATAAAAAAGTAACTAGACTCTGTGAACTTTAAAACCTTAAATAATGAATTTTCTTGATCTAATCAATGTGTTTGTTACTTATGTTCCTTCCCTGTGTGTAATCTCATACACAGACTTATTTAAAAGCAAACCTTATAAAAGAGTTTGTATTAAGGCCTGGCACAATTTTATTAGGGTTACTTTGGGGAAATGCGTTAGCTGTTGTATTGAAGAATCCATTCATGAAAAATAATGTTTTCTGGCAAAACTTTAAAATTAGCATAATATTTTCTTTTAGGGAGTTTCACAGAAAAAAACATTTTCTTACAAGAGAGATTTATTAGATATTGAATAGTACAACACATTTTGAAAAGGAGTGCTCTATATGAGAACCTAATTAGTCCCCCTAGTGACTAATCCATTATAAGCTTTTAGAACTTTAAATTCAAGTAAGCTCACTGGAGGTATTATATTTCAGTTTTTTATTAAGTCTAAAATGTAGATAATATATTCAATCCAAGGTAAATAAACTACTTATCACTCTAAAACAACTTTTATAAAGCCAGACAGTAAGTTAGATATAGAAAGAGCTTAGTCTATCTCATTAAACAAAACTGAGTAGGAAATTTTTAACTATAGATATGTATTAGGAAGTTAATAGGATGTATATGAGAGAATTTTATGAGATGAGACAGGAAGGTGAACATTAAAACCAAGGTAGAAACTCTAAAAATGTAATTTAATACATAAAGGACAATGCAGAGAGCAAAGTTTTTTCAATATGAGTTGAACCAAGAGGAAGTGGCTTGGTGGAGGCTAAGAAATGTAGAGTAGTGGGAATGTGAGATCAGTTTTTCTGAATATTGAAGCTGTAAATAATAAGATGATGGCCAAAAGGCAGCCATGAGATTTTTCAGTAATGGGTATAATTGCTATTACTATTACCTGTTGTCTCCATGAAATAACAAAGATGAAAGAATGATATGAGTCAAGGGAGAGTGAGAGAGGTAAAAGGTGGATAAAGAAACATCTATGTATTACTAAAAGAGAATAAAATATTAGAGGTTTGTTGCAGGGATATATAAACCTCATGCGAGGAAATTTTGTTTTGTTTTTAGAGGGTAGGTCTTCCATAGCATCTGTGTGATGGGATTGTAAGAGCCTGAGGGTTGGATATCACTAGGAAAACAGTATTTTCAGGACATGACTGGTCACTTTCATACAAAGACCCACAAAAGTTATGACTGGATGTGTGAAACTTTCTCAGGTTCAAGTTAACCAAAATCCAAACCTGAACAGAAGAAGGTATAGTGAAATTCCATCCCAGTCTGAATACCCATTCATAGCTAATGGCTACTGGGCAAGGGAAAGTCTTGTTTCTTTAGGGATACAGGCCACCAGATGCCACATAAGCTCCAGTAAATGGTCTAATACCCATGTACATATAGGTAGCATTAAATGGACTCAGTGGCCATTAAATAATAAAAAAGGAACATGTGAAGTTGTGGTGCTGGCAATTGGAGGCAGGGACAGGGGAGGAAGAAGAAGAGAAAGAATGAGGGTGAATTAGATCTGAACACATTATATGCATATATGAATATTAAAATATTTAATTAAAAAGATTGAAAAGACCTGAGAATATTTAAGATTTCCTTCACTTAAATAGCATTGAAAAATGCTATTAAGTCAAGAATTAGTTGTTAATATTATACCAATAATAATATCATAAATTATTGAAAAACTATTACTGTTAAATTGTTAGAGTATAGGTTGCTCTGTCTTGAGGCTCCTTCTCTCAAAGTACTAAACTTTATGAGCTCAAAAGGAAATTTTTATGGCTACCATTACTTCGTTCCCACAATGACCTACAGGAGGAGCCATACCAAGTAGTAAAAGACTGCTTAGAGAGCGGACTGGCACATCCTGACAGACATCAATCCCTAAATGTAATGAGATGGTTTTGTTCTGTTTAGCCTCTCAAGTTGAAGATCTGAGAATTTCCACCAATCCCTTGTAGTGGCTACTTCGGGGCTTTGTGGAGCCATGTAGGGAAACTTGTATATGGAGCCAAATGGGGTGGGCTAAGAGTTAAGGCTTAGGACAAGATTTAGCCTTTGCCTAACTGATGACTAAAAGGTCTGACTATGACTGTTAGCCAGGACCAATCCAAGTACAGTTAACCTGTCAGTTGCTGAGGGCTCTGATACATTCCAGGCTTTGCACTCAAACACTGGCGATAATTAAGGAACAACTCTCAGGTAAATAATACTGAGGTATTATAATCTCTTCTGCTTTGTAGACACATAAACCTTCACACACATTATCTTATCTACCTGCAAGCCGGATAGGTACTCCATCCTCTAAGATCCATCCTCTAGGATCCCTTTTATATATTTCTCTTAATTACATTATAAACTCAAATTACACTTTGTTATACACTTTTATTTAGTTAGTTGTTTTTCCCCCTGTTTTAAAGATAGGGTTTCATTCACACCCACGCTGGCATGGAACTCTATATAGTCTAGACTGGTCTCAAATTAAGAGATCAACCTGCTGCTGCCTCTGAAATAATGGGACTGAAAGAATGTACCATCATGCCTGTTCCTCTCATCCTAAATCTTAATGAACCAAAAAGTCCAGAGCCTAAATAGAATCAAATTCCTTCATCCCTGAGCACAGGCAGGCATGTTCTTTAAATGTTTAAATATTTATCAGAAGTTCAGTGAAATATTTGTTTAGTATTCTAGGACTGATATGCAACCTAAAATGTTCTTTCTTTTCTTTCTGCTTTTGTATTATGAGTTTTGTCATTCTGAGAAAGTCAAATAAAACAGACACAAAACAGATAAACCAAATCTTCTTTTCTCTAAATAGGCCGAAATTTTTATACCCAATTCCACTTTTTTTTTGTATCATTCATTTAGAGGAAGGCTTTCAGGATGCAATGCTGGGGGGCTGAAAATATTTCTGGGACCAAATGTACTTTGATGAGATCAGATAGACTTAATCATATCCAGAGAAAGCAAAGTTTGCCTACTGAGATTTAATTAAAAAAGAGGAACGAGGAATAGAATTAAATGAGGCTTAGGAGACAGGTGGAAAGAGAAGAGAATGGGACAAAAGCAACAGAAACAACTTGTGTTCCAAAGAGCTTACAGTAAGGAATCAAATGAAAACACATACAGCATCTACTTTGAGACTTTAAAAGGCAAACCATTTTCTTTAGTCAGATTTTTGAGTGTGGAGAAAGGCTGTAGAACCCCTAGTGAAAGACACTAACAGATGTTAAACATCATAGGTCAGATAAATGATATTGTTCAGAATGTACAAGATGTTGCTTACCAAAGGTTTTTGGTAATTCCAGAATTCTGGACCTGAAAATATTTTACGCTGAATAAATTTGTGTGTGATTTCCTGCAGCTGTACCACGCTTGGGTGGCCTTGGCAGGGGACAGAAAGGATAGGTGGAACTTATAGAGGAAACCAGGTGTACTAAAAAAGGAACTTGGATTTTGTTTATGACAAGGATAAAGCATGATTTTATCCTAAGAAATGTGGAGTGCTGGTGGCTAAGAAGCAAAACAAACAAACAAAAATACAACTATACATATTAGGAAAGGAGGGTCAACAGGTAGGTAGATAGAAGCATGACAGAATGAGTAATATTGAAGAAGAAAAGCAAGAATAAATATGGGTAGTTAACTGTAGACACAATTATGGACCTCAGCTATTTTGTCTATGTATATTGAGGGCTTTATAAAACTTGAGCAAGAATGATACAGAAAAGAGAGCTGAAGAGAAATAAAAAGGAATCATGGAATTAAGCAGGTTTCTTGGGATCCAGGCAGCTGCCCAATTCTAACTTTGTTTTATTTTTTTTTGACATTTCTTTTTTCTTTTTATTAATTGCAGTTTATTCACTTTGTATACCACCTATAGCTCCTTCCCTCCTCAACTCCCAATTTCACCTTTCCTCACTCTTCTCCACCATACCCCTCCCCTAGTCCACTGATAGGAGAGTTCTTCCTCCCTTCCTTTTGATCCTAGCCTATCAGGTCTCATCAAGACTGGCTGCATTGTCTTCCTCTGTGGCCTGATAAGGCTGCTCTCCCCTCAGTGGGAGGTGATCAAAGAGCCAGGGACTGAGTTCATGTCAGAGACAGCCCCTGTTCCCATTACCATGGAGCCCACTTGGATAATAAGCTGCCATGTGCTACATCTGAGCAGGGGTGAGTTCTAGGTTATCTCAAAGAATGGTCCTTGGTTGCAGTATCAGTTTCAGAAAAGACCCCTGTGCCCAGATATTTTGGTTCTTTTCTCTCCTTGTGAAGCTCATAACCTCTCCAAGCCTTATTATTTCCTCCTTCTTTCATAAGATTCCCTGCACTCTGCCCAAAGCTTGGATATAAGTCTCAACATCTGCTTTGATACACTGCAGGGTAGAGTCTTTCAGCGGCCTTCTGTGGTAGGCTCCTGTCCTGTTCCCTGTTTTTTCCCTCTTCTGATGTTTATCCTCTTTGCCTTTCTGAGTGAGGGTTGAGCATCTTACCCAGAGTCCTCCTTCTTGATTAATTCCTTTAGATGTACCGATCAGGTGACAACACATGCTGGAAAGGATGTGGAGAAAGGGGAACCCTGCTCCACTACTGGTGTGAATGTAAACTTGTACAACCACTTTGGAAATCAATCTGGTGCTTTCTCAGACAATTAGGAATAGTGCTTCTTCAAGATCCAGTTATACCACTCTTAAGCATATATCCAAAAGTTGCTCAAGTACACAAGAAGGACATTTGTTCAACCATGTTTTAGCAGCTTTATTTGTAATAGCCAGAAGCTGGAAACAACTCACATGCCCCTCAGTTGAGGAATGGATACAGAAATTGTGGTACATTTACACAATGGAATGCTACTCAGCAATTAAAAATAAGGAAATCATGAAATTTGCAGGCAAATATTTGGAACTGTAAAAGATCATCCTGAGTGAGGTATTCCAGAAGCAGAAAGACACACAGGGTATATACTCACTCATAAGTGGATATTAGACATATAATTTTCTTGTCTTAACACCTAATTCAAGTTCAGAAGCCAGGGACATAGCGATACTGTGTATGGGAATGGTGGATGTTAAGGAAGCATAGCTGATCTCATCTTGCTATAGTAAGGCATTCACTTTTTACAGACTTGTACTGCTTTCATATTATACTTAAAATCATTACGAATATGTGTTTTCAAGTATTCCTTGTACATTCAAAACAGATGGGATCTGTCCAAGGAAATTTAAATGTCAGCACCCCTCAAAAAAAAAAAAAACCTCTTCAAATAAATCCCTCCGTTCATATTTGTTTCTCTGAGCATAAATTAGTGGCCTGTCACAGCTGACATCTGCAGAAAATTACTGTGAAGGCACACTTCTTCCTCAGCAAGATTTGGTAGTATTTGTTACTTTTCATAACACATTGGGGAAATATGGTTTTCTACATGGCATGTTAGTACTTTTTCCTTCATGCTTATTTTTCTTGTGGATTGTTTTTGCTTCATCCCTAACCCATTCTTTTTTTTTCTTCTAAATATAAATAGTACTTTTTAAATTAGTAATTTCACATCCAAAATTAAACTTCCATGTGCCTCAGGGTACCTTTTAAAAGTATATCTCCTGTGATATTTTATGTAGATGGATATTTTATCGTCCTTTGCCGAAAATGGACAGGGAGACATGTGCCCATTCAAGGAATAAATTTATACAATTCAAGAAAAAGACAGAGACAAAATCAAAATAACCCAGAAGCACTTGGAAATTCTGGAAGTAAGGTGAGTGTCAGAACAAGGTGGAACATTGTGTGACAAACTCTCATGTTTCTCTCAGAAAAGTTCTTTGAATTCATGTGAAAAGCAAAAATATCCTTGATATTTTCAAGGAAAAATATTTTCCTTGAAATACAACAAATCTACTTGATTTGAAATAATACCTAAACATATTTGAAATTCTTTAGCTTCCTATGAAGACTATATTTCTGTAAAACTATATTTCTGTAAATATCTTTATTATATTTTGATTGTCATTTTAGAGCATATTGAAAATAGTAATTGACCCGATGTACAATTTTTCACAAAAACAATGAGTAATTCATTTTTTCTATGAAACTCTCCTGTGGAGCTATACATTATTCATTGAGGCATTTTTATGCTTTTATCCCTTGGCAACACTTTTCCTTATTGTAATTAATTGTTCTACATCCCTTGCATGTAATGAACATTTATGACTAGTTCACTATTGTTTGCATATATTGTCAAGATGAAAAGTGAAATGTTAAATAGGTGGTCAGAATTAATGAATGGATGGATGGATTTGATGTACTATAAGAAGATTTGTATATTTTATACACACACACACAATGCTATAAGAGCAGAAAAAGAAGAGATGAAAATCTAAGTCCCCAAAAAACCAGGCATGAAAAAATGGTTGCATGTTTTGCTTTTCTTTTCAGTTTATGGATCAACAGAAAATGTTGCTTCCATTTTTATTTACCTTATTTTTATTTTACGATGTAAATATTCTTAAGTCTTCTGAAATAGATGCTTTTATTTAATTTATAAAACATACTTAATAATGTTCTATCAAACACAGTTCCACAATTGAATTTTATATCTCTAATTGCAAGTATTTTTGCCTCTTTAATCACAATATTCTTTAAAAATAAGTTTTAGTGCAGTATTTCAGGGCGTGGCTCTTATATTCTGGAAAGTTTTACTATGTGATTTCTAGTTTTTTTTTTCTGCACAAGAAAAGCTTAGGCTACATATGAGATGATTAGCCTATGAAAAGCATGTTATAATTTATTTTATTTCTATTTATTATCTTTAAACATGATGTAACCAAAACACAACTGTTTTTCCTTCCTTCTGCCAGTGCACTAAACTTTTTCCTGTGTGTGAAAATGACATTAAGTGTATGGGTTTTCTGTTCAAACCTCTAAATTGCATACAACCTGAACTTTGAAATTAGGGTGTCTGGTACCTGTAATTAAACTGTGCCTGTATGCATTAAATTGTTTTTAATAGTACTGTTACTTGCCTGCATTTAGAGGCAATTAGAGGCAAGGAGAGGAGTGGTATGGGGTATAAGTTTAGCTTCTGTTTTTCCTTTTATCTTTGCACCTTCTCTTTTGATCTTACAAAGAAGAGCATGAAGGAAGGTTTGATCTGGAGCATGATGGGGTGTTCCTTGTCTTGCATCATTTAAACCCTGCATCATTCCATTGATGGGAATAAAATTTGTACAGGTACTATAAAGAACAGTAGGAATAATGCTCAAAAATCATAAGCTGTAGCTAATATCTGATGTTCCAATTTTCTTCAAGGAGTTCCCTGAGCCTCAGGTATAGAGACAGTATTGTATATGTATCAATAGGGTTGAACCATGGTTCTCTGGTTTTGACTAGTGGCTTTCTGTAGTAGTTTCAGTCTACTGCAAGAAGAGGCTTCTTTGGTGAGGGGTGAGTACTACATTTGTCTATAAGGATAAGCATTTCAAAAACAGTTTGAAAGCACTGGTTTAGGAAAGCAGGAGCAGTAGGTTTCCCTAAAATATCCATTGCCTCATTAGTTGGTTGGCTATGCTTACAGTATCAGGCATGTGTTCCTACCTGCTGAGACAGCCTTCAGTCCAATTAGCTTCAGGTCATCAACAAGATATAAGGGCCACTACTTAACCTTTGCAGATATACTTGCTTCTGTGGTGGTTCATAGGCATCATGGCGGGGTAGAACTATTGACTGCTTTTCCTCCTTTGCAGCTTCTATATGACCTTCTGGCACTAGAGAAGCTAGTCCTCAGGGAGGAGGCTTGCCAGTCAGATCAAGCTTTAATGCTCTGAGTCTCTTGTCCAGAGTGCGTGGTTTCTTCAGCAATAGAGGCTCCCTTTCAACTTCTGTACCATGCATTTTTAAGAGTGTGAATAACACAGTTGCAAGGTTACCTGCAGGAGGTCAAGCCTGATAAAAATTTCAGTGTGGATGTTTCTGAGTTGCAACACCCAGAAGGTGCTATTTGCAGTTGATGGCTTTGGGGGAAGGAAAATCATTTTTCTTCAAGAGTTTGCACATTCACATTCGTAGGTTGCCTCTGCCCCTTTGGACAACCAACCCAATATATATGGACAACACTAATTGGGTTATAAAGAAAAAGTTAAAAAAGAAAACAAAAACAAAGAGGTCACGAAGTTGGGAGGAAGATGTAGTGAGGGGACCTGGTGGAGTTGGAGGAAGGGAATATGGAATTTCTATGAAGAAGATACATTGTATACATGGATAAATTTTTCAAAGAATAAAATATAAACAAATTAGCCATAATAAAATATTTATGAAGGTTTATAATAAAGAACTGATAAATACTTAAGATAAATACACTTGGAGGAGAAGAGGGAGGGAGGGCAGGATTGGGAGGGGATGCATGAGGGGCCCACAGCTGGGATACAAAATGAATAATTTATAATAAATTAAAAAATAATTTGCGACATACTTGGGGGATCCAAGATGGCTGCCACGAGAGAACACTGTGTCTGAGGAGTAGGAGAGCAGAAACAACGTAGCGACCAGGAGACTGAACTCTGGGACCTAAAACGCCAGCATTGTGAGTGCCAGGTGAGCAGAACTCCTACGGTGAGAAAATCAAGTGGGAAAACCCTAGGGACACCAAGTTATTACCTGGAGAAATTTCCCTGTGACCAGCGGCGCACAGCTCTGATCTGGAAAAGCGGCTGCACTGGGTGCCCACACCCGCCATTATAGACTGTCTCCCGGGCAGTCTCAGGAGGAACCAGGTGCCGTTTTCACTGAACTGCGCCCTACGAGCTCACACTGCACCCGGGTTCTGCTTCGACCCGCGGGTGTGCTGCGGGTTCGGTCCGATCAT
>CM053766.1:67081697-67102448 GCA_028658305.1 Pachyuromys duprasi
AAAAAAAAAGATAAATACACTTATCCTCATTTAAAGAGTCTTGATGAGACCTGATATGGTAGAGTCAGATAGAAGGGGAGGAGGACCTCCCTATAAGTGGACTAGGAAAGGGGCAGAGTGGGAAAAGTAGGAAGGAAGGTAGGGTTGGGAGGAAATGAGGGGGTGGACACACACAGGATACAAATTTAATAAATTTTAATAAATGATAATAATACCGAGAAGAAGAAAAATTAATTGTATATACAATGTACAGAGACATCACCTACAGATGGCTGAAAGCATCAGCCTGTTGTCACTGCCCACCACTGTGACAGGATCATAACTTGGAAAAAACTACAATTTTCTAATGTTTATTTTTGAAAAATAAACATTAAGACCATGAAGTATGGTTTCCACTGAATGAGTTTTTCTCTTGCACCATTTGAGTTCGTTTTCTCATTGCTGTGTCAAAACCGTCCGCCAGGACGCAAAGTGAACACCCTGTAGTAGTAGTAGTAGTAGTAGTAGTAGTAGTAGTAGTAGTAGTAGTAATAATAATAATAATAATAATAATAATAATAATAATAACAAATCTCCAGCAGAAACAATTTGCAGGAGGGGGTGGAATGCATTTGGGTTAACAACATCAACGAATGGTGTCCAGAAGAGAAAGAGCACTAGAGTGCTTCATCCATATTGTACAGACTTGTGGGTATGGTTCGTCTGAAGAAAACTGGAAAACAAAGAGCTTGGGCTAGAGAAAGGAGTTACAGCTTTCAGAATCCCACCCCAAGTCAACTACTTTCAGCAATCAGTCTGTATTTTCTCAAGATTCCACAGGCTCTTTCAATAGCACCACCAGCTGGGGAACAGGTCCTAAAAACGTGAGCCTGTGCAGGACAGTTCAGATTCAGATGGTAGCCACATCCATCAACACAGGGTTGAGCCACAGGGTTAGGTAAAAGTCCGTTTGCATTTTAGTTTTATGCTTTGTATTGTATATCTGCCCTAAAAATCTAAATTACAAAAATGTCTATACATTAAAAATGCTTTGTACAAAAATATCTCTTTTAGCAAGACTTATAATTTATATTTACAAGTGAAATTTTTATCATATAGAGAAATATCTAAATAACATGAATTACAGCAAAGGCTATATCATATTTATTTCAAAGTATCTTTATAACTCAATAACGTGTTGTATTAGCATAAAATCTCTATCACAAATTTATTTTTCAAATGGTCTAGAGTAAAGAGACTCTCCAAGGCAAAATCATTAGTCATAAGTGAATGGACTGTTTTCAAAATAAAGGCAAAATTTTAAAAATAGAAGGAAGAAAATAAACACCTCAAGTACTATTTGTTTTCATTCATTTGATGCTAAGAATTTGGTCATTTTATTGAATTAAAATTGTGTTATCATTTTCTATTGCATAGTCATTGTTTTGCCTATAAATTCTGTTAATGTTAACTCAGCCTCTCATGTATTTTTGCAAGTAAATTTACTTTATTAGACAGTATATACACAAATGCAGCATTTGAAATCCTCAGTGATTCATGTAATTTTTATACATTTTTAATACCCTAATGACATCTTTAGTTAGATCTTTGATCTTATTATGTGATTGCTTTCCTTGCTAGAGAGGGGATATCAAAGTTTCATAACCTCTAAATACAGGACAGGAAGATTGTTTGGTGCATTTTTAAATGATGCTTCTTCGTCAAATGTGTGCATATCACATTTAGTTGTGGCTAATGGGCTTGCTACTCCCCTTTCTTTATCTATCCATCCATCCATCCATCCATCCATCCATCCATCCATCCATCTATCTATCTATCTATCTATCTATCTATCTATCTATCTATCTATCTATCTATTATAGTTTATTCACTTTGTATCCCAGTTGAAGCACCCTCTCCCACCCCCTTCCATTCCCACTATCTCTCCACCCTCTCCTTCCATGCCCCTCACCAAGTCCACTGATAGGGGTGGTCCTCCTCCCCTTCCCTCTGACCTTAGCCTATCAGGTCTCATCAAGACTGGCTGCATTTTCTTCCTCAGTGGAATGGTAAGGCTGCTGCCCTTTCAGGAGAGGATGATCAAAGAGCCAGCCACTGAGTTTATGTCAGAGATCATCCCTGTTCCTCTTAGTAGGGTACACACTTGGAGACTGAGCTGCCATGAGCTCCATCTGTTCAGAGGTTCTAGGTTATCTCCATGCTTGGTCCTTGGTTGGAGTATCAGTCTCAGAAAAGATCCCTGTGCCCAGATATTTTGGTTCTGTTGCTCTCCTGTGGAGCTCCTGTCCCCTTCAGGACTTTCTGTCCCCGCCTTCTTTCATGAGGCTCCCTGCACTCTGCCCAAAATTTGGCTATGAGTATCAGCATCTTCTTCAATATGCTGATGGGTAGAGTCTTTCAGAGGCCCTTTGTGGTAGGCTCCTGTCCTGTTTCCTGTTTTCTCCCTCTTGCTATTTCTGTCCTGTTTGCCTTTCTGAGTGAGAACTGATAATCTTATCCAGGGTCCTCCTCACTTTGCTTCTTTAGGTGAACAGATTCTACTATGTTTATACAATATTATATGTCTAATATTCACTTATAAGTGAGTATATACCATGTGTGTCTTTCTGCTTCTGGGATACCTCACTCAGGATGATCTGTTCTAGTACCTACCATTTGCCTGCCAATTTCATGTTTGTTTTTAATTGCTAAGTACTGTTCCTTTGTGTAAATATACCACAATTTCTGTATCCATTCCTTAGGTGAGGGACATCTGAGTTATTTCCAGATTCTGGTTATTACAAATAAAGCTGCTATGAACCTGATTGAATAAATGTCCTTGTTGTACACTTGAACATATTTTGGCTCTAAGATCAACAATCAATAAATGGGACCTCATAAAACAGAAAAGCTTCTGTAATCCAAAGGAGACTGTCATCAGAACAAAACAACAGCCTATAGACTGGGAAAAGATCTTCCCCATCCCTAAATATCTAACAGAGGGCTAATATCCAGAATATATAAAGAACTCAAGAAGTTAAAAAGCAACAAATCAAGTAATCCAATTAAATTTGGCTACAGAGCTACAAGAGACTTCTCAATAGAGGAACGTTGAATGGAGGAGAACACTTAAAGAAATGTTCAGAGCCCTTAGTCATCAGGGAAATGCAAATCAAAACAACCCTGAGATTTCACCTTACACTCATCAGAATGGCTAAGGTCAAAATCTTAAGGGACATTGCATGCTGGAGAGGATTCGGAGAAAGGGGAACCCTCCTCTATTGCTGGTAGGAATATAAACTTGTAAAACCACTTTCTGGCACTTTCTCAGAAAATTAGGAACAGTGCTACCTCAAGATCCAGCTATAGCACTCCTAGGTATAAATCCAAAAGATGCTCAAGCTACTCCCCTTTCTTAAATTATGCAACATGTCTATCTATAGATCTTTACACTTGACTTGTGGGACTCTATTTGTCCTGGTGCTTGTGTATATTTTCTGTAAACATAAACTCTATGAGAGCTGCTCAATGAGAACAAGTATGGTGTGTGCAGAATAGTTCCCTAAAACATTTAGGAGTTCGTATCCATGTGTCTTCCACTGTCAGTAAATGATGTTAGACAAAATCTGGCAAAATTCTTTGTTTTTTGATTCCTAAGAATACAAGCAATGGACCAAGCTCAGGGCGTGCTGAAGAAGATTGGGAAGAAGGATAGAGGAAGCTTATGGAGTAAAAAAACACCACACTACCTACAGAAATTCTAACCTGGGCCTCTTTAGGCTCACAGAGACTGAACCACCAACCAAAAAGCATGCATGGACTGAACCTAGGCTCCCTCTACATACGTAGCAAATATGTAGCTTGGTCATCATGTAGGTCAACTAACAAAGGGAGTAGGCACAGGCTCATCTTTCTTTAGCTGGGCTGCCTTGTCACCCTCTGCTGGGAGAGGATGTGCTTAGTCCTATTGTGATTTGAGAATCCAGGGTGGATTGGAATCAACCAGCAGGCCTTTTCTTGGAGGAGGGAGTGTGGGGGTGGAACTTGGAGAAGAAGAGTAAGAGGGCTAAGATCTAAGATTGGGATGTAAATTGATTAAATAAGTAAATAAATAAATAGACAAATAAATAAATGAAGAGAAAAAATAGAACAATGGAAACAAAGGTGGTGTTTTAGATTTGCATGGTGATTTGCTTATAAAAAGTGTGTTTTCTAAATGTCACCCGATTCTGACAGTATTTTAAACAAAAATTTCCATACTTGAGACACAGAAAACTGAGAGTCAAAAGCTGTTATGTCTTGACCTAAGAGATAAGCTCTCTGAAGATTCCTGATTGCAAATTTTGGAAATAAATTATGGATGCTTTTTCTCTATTCCTTAATCCCTCTGTCTTAGTATTTTTCTGATTATCATTTTTTTAAAGATTTATTTATTATGTATACAATGTGTGTTTTGTATGTACACCTGCATGACAGAAGAGGGGACCAAATTTCATTTTAGATGGTTGTGAGCCACCATGTGGTTGCTGGGAATTGAACTCATGACCTCTGGAAGAGCAGCCAGTGCTCTTAACCTCTGAGCCATCTCTCCAGCCCCTGATTATCATTTTTAAAACAATTTGTTTCCAGTGTTTTATAACAATATAACTATATTTTAATGAACTTAATTTTGACATAAAATTATTATAAGCAAAATTCTATATAATTATTGAAAACAATAAATCACATTTACTGTAAATTGAAGTCATCTTTAAAATATATGCCTCATACAATGCCAAAGCACAATCAATGTCATCAAGTGCTAGCCTGAAGTTGGCATTTTCTTTGTTAAAAAGGGAGATTAGCAAACCCCAGAAGGCGGCTGAAGACACAGTGGCACCAAACTGAGCTCTTTCTTAATGAAATCAACAGCTCTGAAAAGAGAACAATTTTCTCATAGTGCAATTCACTGTTATTTAAGGCCAAGTTTGCATGCCTTCTAAAACCAATTTGTGTGCCTCTGCAGTGGCATTTGTCCCAATTTGTGGTGAGTGCTGCACAACTTCTCACCTAGAAAGACCATCTCTGAGGTTGTAGGGCCTCAGGATACACAACTAAAAGGACTTCTGCAACATTAACAATGACCAACACTTTCTTTAGTCCCTGTGCTCAGCTATTTATCTGCCCCTTTTGTTACAGAAAATATGTATTCTTGTGTACAGAGTGGTATCCACATTACATTGATGAAGAAAAACTTAGATTATTTGCTAGAAGACATTTAATTTGTACATAGTATTATTTGGATTGTCTAACTCTAGATGGTGTATGTGTCATTACAATGCAAGACATGTATATGACTCATATAGAATATTACATAAAAATGACTAGAATGTTATGCCTCTTCAGTTCTTTTATTTGACTCTTAGATGGTGTATGTAAATTTCTTTAATTCTTTTTATTTGTTCTGACTTTGTACCACGTCATTCTCATATATGTTTTTACACACACACAAAAATTACATATAAGAAACACACAAAAATCTTTATTTTTATTTTATTTCAGTGTGTGTATGTGTGTGTGTGCATGCACACGCGCGTGCATGTGTCACATTGAGAGAGTGTGCGGTCTTAGGAAACATTCAGGAGTTATTTCTCTCTGCTTACTGAAGAGAAGCTACAGTCTGTTTCTGTAGTTTTGTGTACACCAGCCTATGTTGATGATCCTATCTCCACATCTCATTACAGCATAGGCATGAAAAGATGGCAGATGCATACCATCACATCTGGCTTTTCTGTATGAATTCTGGTAGTAAAACTTACGTTGGCAGGCCTTCACAGCAAGTACTTTGTACCTATTGAACTGCCTTTCTGGCCCAGATATTATGGATTTCTGTCTGTCTACCTGCCTACCTGCCTGCCTGTTTGCCAGTCTTTCTGTCTATCCACCTATCTCTAGCTATCTGTTATTGGTGATATGAATTTTTTCACATTTTCTTTTTTTTAAAAAAATTATTAATTACAATTTATTCACTTTCTATCCCCACTGTGGCTCTCTCCATCCTCCCCTTCCATTCTCCCCTCCCCCTTTACGACCCATGACCCTCCCCCAGTCCACTGAGATGGGAGGTCTTCCTCCCCTTCCTTCTGATCCTATTCTACCAGGTCTCATCAGGAGTGGCTGCATTGTCTTCCTCTGTGGCCTGGTAAGGCTGCTCCCCCTTCAGGAGGAGGTGATCAAAGAGCAGGCCAATCAGTTCATGTCAGAGATAGTCCCTATTCCTATTACTATGGAAACCACTTGGACACTGAGCTGCCATGGACTACATCTGTGCAGGGGTTCTAGGTTATCTCCATTAATGGTCCTTGGTTGGAGTATCAGCCTCAGAAAAGACACGTGTGCCCAGATTTTTTGGTTCTATTACTCTCCTTTTGGAGCTCCTGTCCTCTCCAGGTCTCACTATTTCCCACTTCTTTCATAAGATTCCCTGCACTCTGCCCAAAGTTTGGGCATAAGTCTCAGCATCTGCTTTGATACTGTGCGGGGCAGAGCCTATCAGAGGCCCTCTGTGGTAGGTTCTTGTCCTGTTCCCTGTTTTCTCCTTCTTCTGATGTCCATCCTCTTTGCATTCTGAATGGGGATTGAGCATCTTGCCCAGGGTCCTCCTTCTTGATTAGTTTCTTTAGGTGTACAGATAGTAGCATTTTCATATGTGCATACTCTGTATTCTGGTCCCTCTTCTCCAACCCTCTATTTTCCTCCCTGCCCTACAAGACTCGTCTTATGCCTATAAATCACTTTCTTCCATTTACTGTTTTTGGACGTGTTTGTTATTCCACAGACTTAATTAAGGCGATATGTATGATCCTGAGTTTAGGGATCAGCAGAGCCTGGTGGGCTCAACAGTAGGTATAAAGCAGGATATTGGGGCATGCCCTGTCACAGAATCTGTTGGTTGCCAATAGATCAGCACTATGCGCCAGAGCCTTCTGATTCTCTTCCTTTCCATATCTGTTAGAAGGGCCTCCCCTTCTGTAGACCCACTGCCAGCACACACAGCTGCTCTGAGTTTATGGTTGCTATGGCTTTGATGTACTTAAAGATGAAAATCCACGATTCCACTCACTCTCCTGTTGCTCTTATGTTCTTTCTTCAAAAATGTTTCCTGAATTTTAATGGCCTAGTAAGAGGACTCCTCAGGGGGAGGTGATCAAAAAGCAGGCAACTGAGTTCATGCCAGAGACGGCTCCTGCTTTCCTTACTAGGGAACCCACCTGGAGACTGAGCTGTCCATGGGCTACATCTAAGCAGGGGTTCTAGGTCCTCTCCGTGCATGATCCCTGTTTGAATCATCAGTCTCAGCAGGACCACTGGGCCCAGATTTTTTGGCTCTGTTGATCTCCTTGTGAAATGCCTGTCCCCTCCAGGTCTTTCTATTTCCTCATTCTTCCATAAGATTCCATGCACTCTTCCCAAAGTTTGGCTATGAGTCTTAGCATCTGCTTTGATACACTGCTGGGTAGAGTCTATCAGAGGCCCTCTGTGGTAGTCTCCTGTCTTGTTCCCTGTCTTGTCTCACTACTGATATCTATCCTGTTTTCCCTTCTGAATAAGGATTAAGCATTTTCCCTTGCTGACTAGTTTCCTTAGGACTACAGATTATAGTATATATATACTATATTGTATGTCTAGTATCCACTTATAAGTAAGTACATACCATGTGGATCTTTCTGCTTCTGGGATATCTCACTCAGGATGATCCTTTCCAGTTCCCACCATTTGCCAGCAAATTTCATGATTCCTTGTTTTTTTAATAGGTGAGCAGTATTCCATTATGTAGATGTACTACAATTTCTGTATCCATTCCTCAATTGAGGGACATCTAGGTTGTTTCCAAATTCTGGCTATTATGAATAAAGCTGCTGCAAACATGGTTGAGCAAATGTCCTTGTTGTATAGTTGAACATCTTTTGGGTATATGCCCAAGAGTGGTACAGCTGGATCTTGAGGTAGCACTATTCCTAATTTTCAGAGAAATTACCAGATTGATTTCCAAAGTGGTTGTACAAGTTTACATTCCCACCAGCAGTGGAGGAGGGCTCCCTTTTCTCCACAACCTCTCCAGCATGTATTGTCACTTGAGTTTATGATCTAAGCCATTCTTATGTGTATAAGGTAAAGTCATAGTGTCATTTCGATTTGCATTTCCCTGATGACTAAGCATGCTGAGCAGATTTTTTTTTTTACTTTTAAATTTAGAGATGTGTAATTTTTAAATTAATGGTAGTATTTGTGACTGTTTGACCATTTCTTCAATGTGAGTGTGCATATATCTAGGTTTGTTCTTCCTGTTGATAACAACCCTTATTTCTCTTTCCTGTGGCCTTGGTGCATGAGAAGCCTGGGCCATCTGGAATTCAGTGTGAAATTCAGTTTCAGTTTTGAAATTCAATCATATCATCTAAGCTCACAAGGAAGGACAACTTGAAATAGGATCATGGAAAACATTTTTATTGAATACTATGTGGTTCTCCTGATTTCTTCATTACTGGTAATATGTTTGGGATAGATTTAACAAAATTTGATGAATTTCTTGGCAATTTAAAAAAGACATGTATTCCAGGTATGTCATCACATGAAGAACCAGTTTACTTAAAATCTCTCTAAACTGTGTCATCTGCAACTTCTCTCATAGTCAGTGTGCTAATTAGGCATCCTCTTTATAAAGTACTCTAAGCCAGAACCACATATTTCCCTGTTTCTTAATCATGTGTATTACTTAGTGTTTTGTGTATGTGGATAATAATTATTCATCATTATCTGTTATATTATTGCCTCTCCTGTGCCATAAATTCTTAGTCAGTTATTCCTCTGAGTACTTCCTACCCTTGCGCACTTTCCTATTCTATGATATACTGGAAATCTTCACTTTTCATTTGTGCAGCATTCTACTATGAACAAAATCACCCTAGTAACTCATTATCTTTAATAAAAGGATCACATTAATGCTTTATGTTTATTTAGAAAGTTAAACAGCATGACCCTCAAGAATTTATTTTTATCTTGGGAGGTTTACAGCATAGTATTTGCCATAATAATTTGCTTCAATATTACATTTGGTATTCACTGTTTCATTTCTGCTATTTATTTCTCATTAGTTGACTGGTTAAGTCACAAATGTCTGCATTTTTACACTGTAATTTATCACTGTGAAGGTAATAAAATTTAGTATAAAATCTGTTGCTAATTTCAGTATTACCCTTTCTTCTTTAATATTATGCTAACAGGAGTAAAATTTGAATGCAAGCACATTCAGGTTCTGTGTATGTTAAACTAAGTAAGCTATGTTTAGGAAAGACATGATTAATATCATTTGTAAGTAATATTGCACATATAGATAAAAGTATTGAGCACATTTTGTTATCACTTACTATATATTCTAGCTAAATGTTTCAAATTGATCTATTAGGACTAATATCCAGTATATATAAAGAACTCAAAAAATAAAAAGCAACAAATCAAATAATCCAATTAAAAATGGGGTACAGAGCTAAACAGAGATTTCTCAATAGAGAAATGTTGAATGGCAGAGAAACACTTAAAGAAATGTTCAACATCCTTACTCATCAGGGAAATGCAAAGCAAAACAACCCTGAGATTTCACCTTGCACCCATCAGAATGGCCAACATCAAAAACTCAAGTGAAAACACATGCTGGAGAGGATATGGAGAAAGGGGAACCCTCCTCCACTGCTGGTGGGAATGTGAACTTGTACAACCACTCTGGAAATCAATCTGGTGCTTCCTCAGACAACTAGGAATAGCATTTCCTCAAGATCCAGCTATATCACTCCTAGGCATATATCCAAAAGAGGCTCAAGTATACAATAAGGACATTTACTCAACCATGTTTGTAGCATCTTTATTTGTAATAGCTCAAAGCTGGAAACAACCCAGATACCCCTCAACTGAATAATAGATACAGAAATTGTGGTACATCTACACAATGGAATATTACTCAGCAATAAAAAAACAAGTATATCATGAAATTTGCAGGTAAATGGTGGGAACTGGAAAGGATCATCCTGAGTGAGGTATCCCAGAAGCAGAAAGACACACATGGTATATACTCACTTATATAGACATATACTATGGAATGAACCTTCTAAAATCTGTACACCTAAAGAAACTAATCAAGAGGGAGAACTCTTGCTAAAATGCCCAATCCCTATTCAGCAGGGCAAAGGGGATGAACATCAGAAGAAGGGCAGGTCAGGGTATGGAGCTTGACACTGAGCTTGACACGGAGGGCCTTGGAAGGGCTCTGCCTGCAGACTATCGAAGCAGATGCTGAGGCTTTTAGCCAACACTTGGGTAGAGTGCAGGGAATCTTATGAGGGAAGTGGGAAATACTGGGATCTGGAGAGGACAGGAACTCCACAAGGAGAGCAACAGAATCAAGTGGACTGAGCACAGGGGTCTTTCCTGAAACTGATGGTCCAACCAGGTTCTATGCATGGAGGTAGCCTGAGGCCCCTGCACAGGTGTGGCCCATGGCAGTTCAGTGTCCAAGTAGGTTCCATAGTAATGGGAACAGGGACTGTCTCTGACATGAATGGATGGGCCTGCTTTTTGATCACCTCCTCCTAAGGGGGAAACAGCCTTGCCAGGCCACAGAGGAAGAATGCAGCCACTCCTGATGAGACCTGATGTGCTGGGATAGAAGGGAAGGAAAGGAGGACCTCCCTATTGGTGGTCTTTGGGAGGGACATGGGTGCAGAAGAGGGAGGAAGGGAGGGATTGGGATGGGAGGAGGGAGGGAACTACAAGGGTATATAAGGTAAATAAAGTGGTTGAAAATCAAGCAATATTTATTTTGCATGATTTAATTTTATATTTTATAAATAACCATTTGAATTTGTAGATTCTAACTTAAAGTTAAAATGTCATATTATATAATAAAATAAAAAAATCTTTCATTATTTTAGAAGAAAGTAGTTTTTGAGAATAAGTACTCCTTTATAAAATGTTTTAGAAAACACAAATGAAAGAATAATCTTGATTTTATCAAATAAATTACATTTTGGTTTCAATATGTATCGTTAGTTTCAGAGGCATGTTGAGAAACAAAATGTATGTAAAAGAGGAAACTAAGTCTTTCATATATACATATAAAGCATATTTAGAATGTTGTTTGTAATTATGCTAGTTTATAAGACGGGCAGTTGTAGGTTCTCTTCCAAGCTCCATGACAGGACTGACCTTTCAACTCTGGGATGCAATTAAGAGGTGAATTACATTTTAGAAATACAGATTTTAAGTATTGGTTGGTTTCAGTTTGGCCAAAATGATGAAGGCTGCCTCATGAGCAGCCTAAAGCTAGAACTTTCTTGTTGCTTTCTCTTTGTAGTAAAGAAACATAAGGGGAATCACCAAATAGATCAGTTCTGTCCAACTCTATGAAAGGAAGGTTTGTTAGCCATGTATCTGTCCAAAAGGGAGAACCAGGAAAACCTGAGTATACCAAAGTTGTTTAGCCTCTAGCTAAATTTTATTAGTCCTCTGATAGATATTCATATGCTATTTTTCTTTTTTATATACAATGTCAACTAAATTCAGGGGGAATATATTCTTTGCAGTGCTGCCCTGGTTTAAGAGAGGAGAGAATTTTGAAACCTACGATGTTTATTAAGACATTTCAATAAAATGCTGACAAAAAAAGGGACATCAGTAACCTGTTATATATTGGGAGTCTCTTGGACTCCCCTCATGAGCAACTCAAATGTGGGCTTCTTGTGTCTGGTATTAGAGTTTTTGTTATATAACTTATGGCCTTGGCTAGAACATTGCCAGCCCCAGTGTAAAATTTACAGGTAAATACTATATGTATATACATACACATATAATTATATGTATTATATATAATATTTTAGATGAATAGGTGATTTTAAAAATGTGATTCCTTATGGCCTTTTCAGACATTCTCCCTGTTATTTTGTCCTCCTTCCCATTCATTCTGTGTTGATCTCCCCATGTCCTTCTAACTAACTTCATCGATTTTTGTCATTTTCCTCTTCAAATTACTTTTAACCCACTATTACTCTTTCTATTGCTTATTTCCTGCCATGATCCTCTTCATACTTTCCCAACTTATTTGGTTACTTTGGGTTATATACTTTCATACGGAGAGTTGACGTTAGAAACCACAGATAAGAGAGGACATGTAATATTACTCTTCAGGTCTGAGTTATCTTTCTCAGTATAATATTTCTAGTACCACTTAGAGGTCTGCAATTTTCATGATTTCAGGGTTTTGTTTTGTTTTTACAGATGAGTAGTTTTCAATAATATTTATGTACTGCACTTTCATTATCCATTTGTCAACCGAAGGGCAATTAGGTTATATTAATTTCTTAGAACTTTTTCCTGTAAAGGAAGTGAACAGGATTGAGTATCGCTAGAACAAGAAATTGAGTCTCTTCATATATATCAAGGAATGATATTGTTATGTCACATGGTAGATTTAGACTTAACTTTTGGAGAGTTCTCCACACTGGTTTTCAGAGTGGCTGAACCATTTTGAAACTCTACCAACAGTGAATGAGGGTTCCTCTCTCCTCACATTCTTTCCATAGGAACTGAGGGTGTAGAGAAACACAGAGAAAATGACAGAATTCTGAGCTGCTCTGAAGTTCATCAGAAAGTAGAGGAAAAGAAAGGGCATTATGTTGGGTGAAAATACAGCACAATAGAACATAAATCAGGATTGTGTGGTGTTTTAGAATTAAATATAATCTTTCAAGACAGAAAAATATATATGACACATAGAAGTTGGATTCTAAAAGGACTAAATATAGCAAAGAAACAAACATCTAATTTGTTGAGATGTAATTTGTCATACTTATTTAATTTTTTGTGGGGGTGAAGTGATTCTATTCAAAGTTATAAGAGATTCAAAGGGAGATAAGTAACTTATCAAATGCCTTAAAAAAGAAACTTAGCCAAAATGGAAACAGAGAAACTGAGCACTATTAACAAACAGTTGCTTCTGTAATCTTAGTGTATCATTACAGAATAGGGCATGACACAGAAATAGTCATACAGAAAAAAATTCTTCAATTTATTATGTTTGAAATGAAGGATGTTAGTGATGGAAGATTTCTGTCATGAAGATTAAGAAGCATTGCATAAACATTGGCAATTAATAATTGACTATAGGTAGATGGATAAAGAGAGATATCATATACTTTCCTGGGAGAAGAATTCAGGAAACATGGGTTTACAAATGTCCATAATGAACAGTGAGTTAATAAATGGAGAAAGATCTAATCTAATTGACTAAATCAGAAATGAAGAGAGGAAGCAGAGATTTCATCTTTGAACTTACTGAGAATATTTCTTTTTTATTTTATTCAATTTTTATTTTATGTGCATTAGTGTGAAGGTGTCAGTTCCCTTGGAATTGGCATTACATACAATTGTGAGCTGCCATGTGATTTTTGGGAATTGAATCCGGGTCCCTTGAAAGAGCAGACACTGCTCTTAACCACTGAGCCATCTCTCTAGCCCTGGGAATATTTCTTAAAGTTGCAAAGTACTGCTCATGTCTCAGTTAATATAATAATCACAAATACAAAGTAATATAGGTATTTTCATATCTTTCTTCATGCTAAGATTTTTGGGTCAAGATAGGTCAAGACAGGTTGAATCAAGAGTGAGTTGAGTTTTCCATTATGTTTATTTTTAGTAGTTGATGATATTAAGAAATAAAGGCTGAGTCTAGCACATTGAAATTAGCGTAGATAAGAAAGCAAGGACAGAAAAGTTCAAGTGTCATTTAAAATGGATAAGAACTATGAACATGAGGTATAAGCTAGGTAAGAAAAATAGGACTAATGACCAGCAAAATTAAAAGTATCAATGAATTAGTAGATTGAGCTGTTATTGGAATGCCAGTAAGAACAATAAATGAAAAGGTCAAATACAAATTAGTATTTATAGATTTGAATTACCTAAATTAGTAATTATTTGAAGTAAAAAGAAAATTCTTCTAAGTTAAGTTATGGGCTACTAAAATAATGAACACCCAGTCCACCATTGCAGCTGCCTGCACTGATGTGTAACATTCTTCCTTTTATTGTGCAATATCAGGTATTGAATTTTTTTAATTTTATTTTTAAGATGGCATTTGTAAAATTTATGATCTTACAATAAATGGCCCTTCCTTGAGGTATTTTGTAGTTTTTGTGAGTTAATGGTTGAATTCATGGCCAGGGGAATTTGGGAATGCTGGGAACGTGAAGCACCTGCTCTGAAGCCTGATGACTTGATTTTTTTAATGTAATTTATTTATTTTTATATCAATCACAGGTCAGGTACTTCGCATCCCAGGCGTAGCCCCCTCCCTCATTCCCTCTCACTCTTCCCATCCTTCCCTCATCTCCTCCCCGCCCCCTCCAAGTCCACCAACAGGGGAGGACCTCCTCCCCTTCAATCTGACCCCAGATCATCTTGTTTCCTCAGGGCTGGCTGCAATGTCCTCCCCTGGGATCTAGCCAGGCTGTTACTCCATGGCGTGTATGGGGCAGGGTTAAAGAGCCAGCCTGATGACTTGATTTTTATTCCTAGGACCCAAATGTTGGTACAAAGAGGAAATTCCTGCAGGTCTCTACATACACAGGTGCTGCGGCATTACACCCACCTCCAAATAAATAAAATGAAATAAAAATTAAATTTATAATCTTGAGTTTTTATTAGTCCATAAGTGTTCAAAGGAACACATGTCTCAAGTTAATAACAGTGAAAGTTAGTTGCAATAAGAGGTAGCTAGCTATCAACATTTTGACTCAGAGGTTTAGTTGATATCTAATAAATCAAGTCACATGTATTAGTGATGTAGTAAAAAATGGCAACTCTTTTGAACTTAGTTATCTGGGTGAAAATTTGCTTATGTTTTTATCTATGCATGAAAAATAACATTGTGTTTATTTCAGAGATTAAAACCTAAACATAAATACATGTTTACTGTTATTTCTTAAACAGTATATACTTTCATCAAATTAGTTTTAAATATTTAGCAGTCATAACAAGTTTTGGCACTAGTTTGTTCTTATGATTTAAAGCATATTTTAAAATACAAATAACATAACCTATGTTTTATAGGAGGATTGCTTTATCTAGTAATCATAAGACTGGATAAAGTTTTCCAAATATACAAGTCTTAATACTGACCACTAGAAAACTGTATATTACTTCAATAGATTTAAGATTGTTTCTGAAACATGGAGGTTCTAAATTTTATAAAGATATATATATATATATATATTTCTAGAAGCACATATACATACAGAAGTGTATATGCATATATATGTATGTGCATCAAGTTATACAAGCATGCTCATATATACAATATCAATGATAGTGGCTGATTTCTCAAATGTAAAACTTAAATCAAAATGTCAAATACAAGACTATTTTATTAAAAATTACTGATGTAAAAGTTTTTGATTTTTCAATGTACTACATTGTTTTTCAGCGTGTTTCTCAGCCTTTGGTTGAATGGCAGACTTTTAAGGTTGAATGCAGGAACACTTGGAAGCACTTTGTTTGCCCAGGGAGGAAACTTGATTAAGCCTTATCCAAATGCCACATCATCAGCAAAGGGCAGATCCTGAACTCAGATTCTAACCTCAGAGCTTGTGTTCATTTCATAAAGGAAAGGAGGTTGCAGAAGGCATTGGAATTCAGCAAGTGTTTGCTAAAGGACAGCATCAGTGGGAAGTTTATCTTGGAGAGGGCAACAAGAGCTTCATGACACTCTGCTGGGGAAAAGGCAAAATCAAATATGTTACTCAATGTTGAGAGGGACAAAAAAAATTGAAAGAAATATAGATAGCTTTAAAACATCATCTAGTAATGCTAGCTGCATGTCAGTCAACCCATTGTGTTTATTTTGAATAAGTTTGTGACATTTAGAAAGAAGGGGGGATTTTGGCAGCTTTCAGTAGGTGGTCAGTTTGACATTTCCAAGTAATGTCTCACTGTGCTAATAAAATCTGTCAAGACCTGCTGGTTCTGTTCTAATTTTATTCTTTCAGTGCATTTAAAGTAATGCATTAGTAAGTGACAGTATATAGGCAAGTGCTAAATTCAAGCGTGTATACATACTAAAATTTTAATCTTGATATTTTTTATGTGTAACAGACAGGAGAAATGTGAATGCTTTTGTAGGAGCTCTGTGATGCTTTAAAAAATAATTTTATTTTATTTTTCAACATTTAAATATTCAGTTTATCTCCAATAAAACAAATTGTATTTTTAAATAATCCCCACAGCTATTATCACAACAGATTCATGTGGCTTGGCAAGCAGCAAAGAACTTGGACATCTGTTACCAGAAAAACAAACCAAATAAATTGAGCCATTATTGATATTGCTATAATTTAGTAATTCATTGATATTACAGCACAAATTTGCACTACATAACATCAGCTATGTCTTTATAATTTGTTGATTTACAGCATCATCTCACCCACATCCATTTCAATAGTTGTCCTGCATCCTAAAACCTGAAATTATGTCTACCCATCTACCCAACAGCAATGCTCTTCAGAGATACCTGTGTTCATGTAACTATTGTTGCAATACAGCTAATATCCTGTTGTCTTTGTTTTACTCCCTTTTGCTTTCATCTTTCCACATCCAACCTATTGTTGTTCTTGAAGACTTTGTTCTTAGTGCATTTTCATGTCGATTGCCTTCTGTTTTTTTGACTGTATAGGAGCTGTGCAGTCATTTCTTAATGCCGTCCATCTTTGCAGGTATGGGGAAGCAATTTATTGTTCCACCTTCAACTGTCTCCTCTGTTTATCCAGAATCTTTTCATATCTGAAGGTCACAATGAGTATTTATGAAGGAGATTTACCTTTCTAAACATTGGCCAGTTCCTGTCACATAGTTATACTGGATAATGAGGACCATTTAAGACTCGTCTCTTTATAGCCATTGGCTCCCTTACAGTGATTCTTTTATTTTTAAAATAATTTTATTCATTTATTCATATTAGTTTCCAATCACAGCCCCCTCCTCCTTCTCCTGCTGGTCCCCCCTTCCTCCTTCTTCCCTCTTTTCCTCTTCCCCTTCTCCTCAGAAAAGGGAAGCCCTCCCACCTTACATACCCAGTCTCCCTCATCCTGTTGCATCAGGACTTAGTACATCCTATTCTACTGAGGCCAGACAAGGGAAAGTCCAGCTAGGGAAAGTGACCTAAGAGCAAGCAACCAAGTTCATGACACCATTTTGCTAGGGAACACATATGAAGACCAAGCTGCTCATCAGTCACATCTGTGTCATGGGCCTAGTTCCAGTTAACACATGCTCTTTGTTTGGTGCTCCTGTCTCTGTAGCCCCTATGGGTCCAGGTTAGTTGATACTCTTGGACTTCTCAAGGGGTTCTTGTCCCCTCTGGGACCTCCTATCCTTCCCCGTGCTCTTCCACAGGACTCCTCATGGTCCACCTAATGTTTGGCTGTGGGTCTCAGCATCTGTTTCTTTCTGAGGCTAGGTGGAGCCTCTCTGAGGACAGTTATGCTAGGCTCCTGTCAAGAAGCATAGCAGAATATCATTAATAGTGTCAGGAGTTGACTTTCTTCAATGGGGTAGGTCTAAGGTTGGGCCATTCATTGGTTGGCCATTTCTTCATTCTCTGCTCTGTACAGTGTTAGTGCATTTAACTGTGTACACTTTTTCCTTTAAGAAGGGACCTCCTCTTTTATTCCCTACCAAGAATAGTCCTATCAGGTCTGAGATCAAGGAAGTTCACATCTCTCCTGTGTTTCTATTTTTCTTCATACCTTTCTGCTAGAATGAACATGTAAGTTACATTATTATTCTTTTATATCAAAATAGTTTATGAATAAACCTAATCAGGACCTCTTGTTTTTATTATTGTTGAGCCAATAAAATATGCTTACAAGCCTTCTGGGAAGACACAAATGTTCATTAACTGTTTTATTAATTCTTCATCCTAGATATAGAAGCCTTAATTATCTTCAAAGTAATATATTCACAATCCATTTTAATGTAAAGTGTTTCCAAATTTCCACCTCCTCTCTTTCTTCTTATTAAATTCTTCATAATTTTCTGTCTTTACTATCCCTTTGAAATATCTAACACTGAAAATAAAAGTGGCTCAAAAAATATAAGACATTCAACTCCTCAGTCAAAAAAATCATTGTCTAGTTTCTTTCTTTTCCCACATTTCTACTATCTTGTGTTTAAAAGTCTACTTGTTGATAATGGTCTTCATCAATTTTCTCACATTCTTCAGCATGCCCATAAAAGACTCTTTAATTTTTTTTTACCATTTATATTTTCAAACCATGATCAACAGGATTGAAACCTTGACTTTAATTGTTTCTGCTTCCATTCTTTAACAGAACTATAAATATTGTGACTCATTCATAATGACATGTTCCTATCTGCTGAAATGTTTCCCCCAGTCAAGGTTAATTTTGTATTTAGCATGTTGTTCTAGTATATAACATCCTATCCTTTATATTTTTAGGATATTTCTGTATCAGTAAACTCTGTTTTCTCATCTTTGTTCTTCTTCAAATACTCTAATACCATAAAAGAATAATTTTGCTTAAATAAGTGTTTGTATTGCCAATCGTATTATTGTTATGTTTTACAGCATTTTATACAATTTTCATTCTTAATGGAGATAACTAGAGCCTGCTGGGTGTTAAACATTTTTCTAAGTTTCATAAAGGCATAGCAAACATAATTGAAAATGTGTGTCTTGAAACTGTTGCCTGTGTTAGATGAGTAGGGAAAACATGTAGTTATACTAGTCTTAGAAATATCTGTGGTTCAGTTAGTGAACACATAAGAACTTACAGAGGAAGGCAAGGTGATTAAGAGAGGGAGATAGGAATGAATGTTTGATTTGAAAAGCCCTGCCAACTTTTTCCAAATTATTCCTCCAAACCTCTCAATTTACTTCTCTGAAAAAAAAAACTGATAATTTTTCAGTTTCTCTTAAGACAGAAAAACTATTTTGAAGTACATAAGGTGTTTTAGAACATCTGATTTTTATACTAGTCTAAGTTTTCTTAGTTTCCCCCATGGGAAGAAGGGGAAAAGGTTACTGAAGATTTATATACCCTAAGTAATACAAACAGTTAGTTAAGATTTGGAGTTTTGTGACAGAAGGACAAACCTTTTCTCATGAAATGCCAAAGCGTACATCTTCCATGGTATATGAAATGGTATAAGTTAAAATGTTTGAAGGTGTACATTTCTCAATGTGAAATAATTAGTAGTATTTATTTAATTTTAAAATCTATACTTTTAACCTTTTTTTCCCTCATGCATTATTCTTAGAAGGAATACAAAATAAACTTTAAACATAACTACAACCGAAAAATGGCACTCCCCTAATGAGGAATATAGAATCAAACCTAAAAACAGAGAAATAAATACTGCTTTCACATGAAAACATTTTTTAAGTTACAAAAAGACAGAATTCATTCCTCAATTAATAAACAAAATGACATTTCAAAAAATTTGAATGGTGGGAACTTTTAAAATAGAGTCAACGAAGTTGATGAAACTTTGAATATTTAAAGTTTTAAACCCAGAATTTAAGTGTTTTAAACCCAGAATTATTTTCAAATAAAAACCATTCAAGATTATTTGTTTGTTTCTCTTTCAAAACATAACAATAACTGAGTGTTTTAGAAGTATAATCAGACCATGTTCCAGAACCTACAAACGAATTACTTAAACCGATGCAGAAATTAGAATTTTAAATGAATCTATTTTTGATCCTCAAAGGTGCTCAAATATTAAGCCATATTATCTGGCTGCTTGGCATTTGCATATCGTGAGTTTCTAAGTGCTCTCTAGTGATGCTGCAGGAGTGGGGTCTAGGGATCCTCTTTGCTGCAATAAGTTATGGGCCCTATTTTGTAGTAGCCATGTCTCTACAAATGCTACATTGGAAAGACCTTCTGGGAGGGTATACACAGTTTCTATGGCACTGTGAGGCATCAACCAGTGCACACCCTATGAACTTATAACACATGAAGTTATAATATCTCAGTAGTTGCCTGTTTACTACAGTATCCATTAGTTTAGCTGTAGAAAGCAGGATTAAGATTACTCTGCTCAAATATGAATCACAGGCTATTAGGGAGGATAAAACATTAAATACAGGCTTAATTTTTAATATAGAAAATTTGGAGACTAACAATACATAGATAAATACAATGAAGTGACAGCCAGAGATAATGTCTGTCACTTAGTAGCTACACAATACATATATTTAAATGAACAGATATAAGTGGAAAGATTCCACACATTTATAAGCTATATAATACAACATGATACCTAATAAATAACTCCTGAATCACATCCCTGGCTATAGCTCAGCACTGAGTTGAGGGGTGCCGAGTGTCAGACACTACAAAACATAGAAAGCACGAGAGGACATAGCATCTCTCCCTCATTTACTTGCTCATTCTTCCCTTGCTTATTTACTTCGATTTACTGAATTTACCCAATATTACACCAGCAGGGCCTAGAGATAAAAGATAACTCCTGCTGGTAATAAAGTCAGCATGTCCTGAAAAGGCAGGTGGACAAACCAATAAAGTAGAGCAGAAAAATGTTACAAAAGAATTTGTGTAAAAGTACCACAATTTCTGTATCCATTCCTCAACTGAGGGACATCTGGGCTTTTACACAATGGAATACTACTCAGCAATAAAAAAGGAGGAAATCATGAAATTC
>CM053766.1:67102948-67118236 GCA_028658305.1 Pachyuromys duprasi
CGAAACGACCGCCAACAGATTGGGAAAGGATCATTACCAATCCTACTTCTGACAGAGGGCTAATATCCAGTATATATAAAGAACTCAAGAAGTTAAAAAGCAGGAAACCAAATAATCCAATTAAAAAATGGGGTATGGAATTACAATTTTTCTTAAGTTTCACATTTATCTATTTCTACATGATATATGCAATTTAAAAGGGCTTGTTTTTAATTTATTTATGCACGTGTATATGTTTTTGTAAGTTTCTGCAACTTTTTGCATGTGTCCAGAGAGGCTTTAAGAGTACTATCTCCCATAGAGCTGGAGTTCCATACTCTCTTTAGCTGTAGATTATGGATGCTGAAAACTGCACTCTGCTCATCTGGACGAGGAGAAAGTGCTCTTAATTATGGAGCCACATCACCAGCCTCAAATGCCCAACTTTCTATCCAGATCCCAAAACTGAATCTCATCTCTAAGGACATTTCAACCTTATCTCAATCTTATATGAAATATACTTATATGAGATATATGAGGTATATCTTAGTATATTTGGTGCCCCAGTTAACACTAAAGCCCAGAAGCCATTCATGTGTCCTTATTATAGTATACTTCATACCAGGCCTGTCCATAACAATGTTATATTCCACATTATTTGCAGTAATGTAAATAAGAATGGCCTTCGTAGGCTCATATGTCAGAATGCTTAGTTATGAAAGAGTATCACCACTTGGGAGAGATTAGTAACTGTGGCCTTGTTTTGGTAGATGTGGCCTTGTTGATGGAAATGTGTCACTGGGGGTGGGCTTTGAGGTTTCAAGAATCCCAGCAAGGCCCATTCGCTCTCTTTCTCCTGGAGCCTGCAATTCCAGGAGTAGAACTCTCAGCTACTTCTCCATCACCATGTCTATCTGAATGCCACCATGCTTCTGGCCAGGCTGTCATGTTGATAATGAATTAAACTTCTGAAACTGGAAACAAGCCCCAATTAAATGCTTTCCTGTATAAGGGTTGCCATGACAATGTTGTCTCTTCACAGTAACAGAACATTGACTAAGACATTTTTTATTGTTTTTTTTATGACATTTGTATATGAACCTGGAGTCCTGCAGATGCCACTTTAGAGGGGCTTGGTTGTATGCCAAGCCCCTCTAAAAATTATTGAGATAGGTTCTCCCTATGTTGTTCAGGCTGGTCTTCCACATTCTCTGAAGCCAAGAAACACCTGAACAATATAGGCTGTGCTTAGCTACTACTCTAACATGGTTTTGTTACCTGATCATTCCAGTTTTTAGATCTGCCAGTGTTGTTCTAGTCAAAATTAACATTTTCTATGGCTTGGCTCTCTCCACTAGGCTCCAAGGTCTTTTCTGTTTTGCGTTCTTTTCTCACTTTATTGCCTATAAACATGTCAATAGTTCCATCAGAAAAATGTTTTCAAATGTGTGCACCTGATATGCTGGGATTGCATAATAATGCAAGGCCACCATTATTCTGCCTTTATAACTCTGTTTCTATCTTTTCCCCATTTTCTCCTTTTGCTGCTCAGCAACAATTGTGTGGACCTCTTAGTAATTTATAAAATGGCAAACTTTCCTACTCTAAGCTTTTCATTTTGTGTTCTTCTCTTTTTTTCTGCCAATGTATGTTGTTCTCAAATCGAAGATGTATTCCCAAGCTTTATTACTGTATTTTTTCTATGAATATTTTCTAGTTACCCCATCACCAGTACCAGGTTTCATCCATGAGCTTACAAAATTTCTTTTAATTTTCAGATTATTTACTCTATATCATCATCATCATTATAGTTATTTACAATTCATTCACGTTGTGGCCCAGTTGTAGCTCCCTCCCTCCTCTCCTCATAGTCCTACCCTCTCTCCCTCTTGCTCCTCTATCCCTCTTGCCTAGTCAACTGATAGAGGAATTTTTCCTTCCCTACTATCTGACACTAGTTTATTAGGCCTCATCAGGACTGTCTGAATCCTATTCCTCTGTGGGCTGGCTAGTTTACCCACCATGGGGAAGTGATCAAGGAGCAGGCAACCAAGTTGTCTCTTCTCCTCTTACTAGGGAACCTATGTGGACACTGAGCTGTCTATGGGCTACATCTGAACAGGGCGTCTATGTCCTCTCTATGCTTGGTCTTTGGTTGATGCATCAGTCTCTGCAGTCTCCCACAGGCCCAGCTTTTTTTGGCACTGTTGGTCTCCTTATGTAGTTCCTGTCTCCTCCCTCTATCTGCCCCTTCTTCCATAAGACTCCCTACATGCTTTTTCCAAGGTTTGGCTGTGGATATCAGCCTCTGCTTAAATCCCATGCTGGGTGGGGTCTTTTAGAGGTCATCTGTGGTAGGCTCCTTTCCTTTTCCCCCTGTTCTACTGTCTCCGGTATCTATCCTATTTTCTCTTCTGAATGAGAATTTAGCATCTTCCTTAGGGTCTTCCTTGTTGGTTAGCTTTTTTAGGTCTGTAGATTTTAATATGTTTATCCTATATTATGTGGTTAATCCACTTATAAGTGAGTATATACCATGTGTGCCTTTCTGCTTCTGAGTTACCTCACTCAAGATGATCAATAACCTAAATGTCCCTCAACCAAAGAATGAATACAGAAATTGTGGTATATTTACACAATGAAACTCTATTGAGCTATTAAAAACAAGGAAATCATGAAATTTTCAGGCAAATGGATGGCACAATGTTTCTTCAAAAAATGATTTTTATTAGTTTTAAGTGTGTGTGTGTGTGTGTGTGTGTGTGTGTGTGTGTGTGTGTTTGGCTATGTGCCCATGAGTGCATTGGCTATAGAAAGAGATCAGAGGTATTAGATCTCCCTGCATGTGTATCTGTAAATAATAGCTGGTTGTGATCCACTAGTCATAGATGCTAGGAACCAAACTTGGATCATCCATAAGAGAATTGGATGCTCTTATTGCAAAACTTTTAATATAACTCTTACCATTTCTCAAAATTTAATTATTTTGTCTTTTATTCTCTGCATTTTTCTGTTATAATTTATCTGTGTAACATAGGCTCTCTTTTTGCCTACCACAATAATACCTATTCATTGGAGGAGTTTTGATATTCCTTGATATTCCTGGGTTCTAATGCAGAGTTCCAATTCCCTCGTCACAATTTATGTAAGCAGTATTGCTTGTATCCATTTTCATGGTATTTCTGTGTTTATCAGAGTTGTTATAAAGGTAAGATTAGAAACAAAGCAACTCTTATAAGAATCTCTTGTGCAAGAAATATCAGTTGAATGAATTATTCTTGAAGTTTAGATGGGACCTCTCCAAAGACTCATTCATTGCAAATGAGAAGCTATGATCTACTTGTTAATATCTGAATGTTGTCTCATCAGTTTGTCATATATTCTGTAATCTAGAATCTATAGCTCAGAGTTCTCTATCACCACTATTCACTCAGATGTTTCAAGTACTTCATCCAATAACTTAAATGAAGAATTATCACTAACAAAATCTTTACTTATAGTTATTGCTTGCTATGTGATAGTTGTTGTATTGTTTGTTAATCAGTGGATTCGTTTCATCTATTCAAAAAAATTCTTTGCCCCAGATTTATTATTCTAGTCACAGAATTTTTATTTATATTTAAGAATTAGAGAATCAATTCATGAGTCCATAGATAGAATACAAAAAATATATTTCTCCATCTTTTCTGAGAGTGGTTTTTTGGTATTGCAAAGATGTATTGTGTAGGTGGGTGTCACTCTCTTTTAAACTGCCTGAATTGTTTATCACTTCTAATTATATTTTGCCTGTAATCTAATTAAACACTGAATTTTGAGAGAACTGTTTAAAAATATAAGGCTCTTCTCTAAAATTAAATTAGTGGCCTCCTTTCTCCCACCTGAGCCACACACACAATTGTGCTGAAGTGTGTGTGATACATGTCTACCTGCAGGAATTTCTAAGTTCAAAGAAGTTATTTAATCCAGGCACAGTATGCCAGCTTTTTATATTAGGCTTTTATTGTTATATCAATAAACAAGTTCTAGTAGAAGCTATTTTAGATGACTACAAACTTTTTATCACATTATTGATCTTTTTCTTTAAAAAGTATAAAAATTTCAAGAACTGTTTCAACTAGAGACATTTGAGTAACATGCTCCGACATTCACAGTTCAGAGTATTTTTTTTAGTACAGCTACGTATAGATTATCAGGTTTGGTAGAGACTCAGCACTCTACAGGATGTAAAACTGAAAAGGATTTATTTTCTCTAATTGATGCCTTCAACTGTACATCGTCAAACCTACTCCCTAGAAGGTGATAGACCTATAAATGATATCACAGACATGTTTCATATTGTCTTTTACTTAGAGCTGTTAAAGAGCATGGCATACTTTGCAATTTTAAACTGAAAACTTCATCTCATCTCAATGCGAGCTTGGTTCCTGGCCTTGGGACTTGAAATGGGAATGTGTGTTCTCTTCCCTTACTTCCATTACCAAACATTACACAGAAAACTGCAGACAGATTCTCTGGGACATCCGGCTGCCATTTTTCTTATAACTTTATTGTCCCTAAATGCTCCATGAAATAATTTATTTAGGCTTTAAAGATTATGATTTAGCAATATTTTCTGGCTGTCAATTTTCCTATTTTCCTGGATAATACTGGGGTGTCATTCTACTCTGAGGTTATTTAATGAATCATCTGTATAATTTAATTGGAGGTATTTTTAGAGACACCATCACAGAAAATGTATGTGGTTTACCGTTATTTACACTCACTTTAAACTTACATATTCATTATTATGTTATACCCATTCCATGGTTTGAAAATATTAAATAAATCAATTTAGTAGAAATTATATGAGTTAAGTGTTTCTGTTGCTTCAAGAAAGTAATCATCTGAGCAGCTATTCTAGGAGTATATGTGGTCTGGAGCTTAAGAATAGCTAGCCTGTGTCTGGTCTATACACTATACATAAAGTCAGGCTTCACTGATATCTCTGGCTTAAAAAATATCTGAATGAGAAATTGTTAATGGTATTCTGAAGCTGAATGTTTTATTAACAAATGTACAAGTTTGCACTCCCACCAGCAATGGAGGAGGGTTCCTCTTTCTTCACATCCTACCCAGCATGTGTTGTCCCTTGATTTTTTGATCTTAGCCATTCTGATAGGTGTAAGATGAAATATCAGAGTCATTTTGATTTGCATTTACCCAATGACTTAGGACATTGAGCATTTCTTTATGTGTTTCTCAAACATTCACGATTCCTATGTTGGTAATTCTCTGTTCAGCTCTGTATTCCATTGTAAAATTGGACTATTTGGTTTGTTGGTGTTTAATTTCTTGAGTTCTTTATATATTCTGGATATTCACCCTTTGTTAGAAGTAAGATTAGTGAAAATCTTTTTCTGCTCCACCTTACAATAAAGACATTTGCCCAACCATGTTCATAGCAACTTTATTCGTAATAGCCAGAAAGTAGAAATAACCCAGATGTCCCTCAATCAAAGAATGGATAAAGAAACTGTGGTACATTTACACAACCTAATATTACCCACCTATTAAAACAAGGAAATCATGAAAATTTCAGGCAAATGGATAGAATTAGATAAGATTATCCTGAGTAATGTAATGCAGATCCATAAAGACACACATGATGTATACTCGCTTATAAGTGGATTTTAGTCATACAGTACAGGATAGACATACTTCAATGCACAGAATCCAAAGAGTTAAGTCAGATGAGGATCTTGGGCTTCATGTTGGACCACTAATTAGGGAGTGGGGTATATCTCTGACATGGACTCTGTTGCCTGCTTTTAGATCTCTTCCCCCTGATGGGACTTCCCTACCAGAGGACAGGAGAGGAATACCAACTCAGTTTTCATGTGAATAGATGAGTTGGGGTATCTGGGTAGGGGGGGCTTCCCTAGTCTTCAGAATAGAGGAAGGGGACGGAGAATGGAGGGTGGGACTGGGAAGAGAGAAGGAAGGGTCCTATGACTGAGGTATAGATTGAATTAATTAATAAAATATGAAAAAATGTACAGTTGTATACGTCTGGCAACACTAGTGTGTATGTGTGTGTATGTGTGTATATATAAACTTTAAGTTATATGAGTGATGAAAACTCTGATATATGATCACCCTGGGAAATCATATCATCTACAAAATGTAAATGATCTCTCTGGGTACAGTGATGCATGCCTATAATCCCAGCACTTGAGAACTGGAGGCCACAATATCATTTGTTTGAGGCAGCTACAAAGCAAATTCTAGATCAACAAACTAAACTATAAAGCAAAGCCTGTGTCACAAATCTACAGAGTAACCAACTAATACAAGTAAAAATGGAAACATGCTGTAGGGAAGACTTATACAAAAAAATTAGAAATAGTGGCCACAGAAGACAAAGAGTGGAAATCCTTGGACCATCAAATAGTTGAGTGTTTATTAAAGCTTTACTTTTGTTCCCAAACTGTATTGCTTCTTATTAAACATGCTAAGCACCTGTGTGGAAGAATGTTGCTGAATGACTACTCCTGAACATTTAGAAAGAACTCCGAGTCAGAAAATCACAGAGATGCTTCCACATCTGTATTACTGTAGTGTGTCACGGTAGCTAAGTTATGAAAATGATGTAAGTGCCCCTCAATAGAAGAATGGATAAAAAGGTGTGTTTGTACACATCTGAATGTTTATATGCTATAAAGAACAAAAGTTATGTTTTTTAAAGAGGGAAATGGACACAGTTGTGTATAATCTTTTAAAGGGATTATTAGTCTCAGAAAGACAGATGTTACACTATTTTTAAACACATGTAAATCCTAACTATTATAGAGGCATAAAAATCACAGGTGTATATATGACAGGAAAGTAGAAACAAAACGTTTCATTAGGAGAATAAAGGAGACTACTGGTATAGGAAGAGGGGAGTGGGTGGGGAGACAAGAAACTGCAAATGCCTTACATACTAACAAGAAAACGTCAACATAAGGTCCAGTACCATCAACAATAGATGTATGTCGATTCGAAATATTATTTTAAAAGACTTAGCTTCATTTTTGATCTTCATTAGCTTGGATAACTTCCTATAAAACAGAATCTCTCAGAGTTTATAAGACCTTCCTCAGAAAAAGGCTTTTTCTCAGCACTGTTTCCATTGTCAGGTGAATCAAGAGAGAGTTGCTCACAGAGGTGCAGCTAGCCCAAGTATTGCTCTCATTAAAGCCTCGTGAAAAAAAATCTATGAAATTCCTTTTTGTTCTGTGATGCCAGGTGACAATTCATTGTTCTTTATATACGGACCTTCTGGAGGAGTTAACCATCTGTCTGACCACAGCATCAGTTAAACTCACAAGTCATGTGGCAAGATTAGAGAGAAATTCAAATGGAAGTGAACAGCTGCAAAATGTTCAAATATGTACAGCAGGTTAAGAAGTAGGAAATTAGATCCTGTAATTACCAGGGCATACTGGTTTTACAAAAGAGAATTAGGGTCATTTATTTCCCAGACCTACAGCATGTCGTTGTTAACATTTGACACTTAAATATTTGATTCATTTTGAAATCTTCTGTGTGTTTTATAAGAGATTTATTTTTTATAGGTGGTTACCTAGTTAATCCAAGGTACATTATAAAATGGATCAATTTTTCTATGTTAACTTCAGTTCTAGAAAATATATTACATTATGTACTTATTAAAATCTATTGCTTGATAATCTTTTCCTCGAATGGCTTGTTGGCATAGAATGCACTGTCTTTAATTATGAAAACCTTATAGCATACTTAATAATGGGCTCACAGGGATCCTCACTGAGGTATTTTCTGACATGCAGAATTTTCTTACTAGTCATGTTAATATTTTTATATATAATCTTTAGAATAATCTGTGTAGCTTAAAACTATATTCTGTTATTGAATTGTCATTATACATAAATTATCGTAATCTCCTTTCATGAGAATTTTAGTGTTAGTAATGTTTAATGTTGACATTTAATGTTTAATAGACTAAGATAGTTCTGCTTATCATTATTTTTTATGTAAAATATTTGTGTCCTCCTTTAATTAGTATTTTTTCTTCAAGCATATAATCTGTCAAAGACTTGAAAAGTTTTTTCTTGAGTTATTTGACAATTTCATGCATGTATAGAATGTATTCTTATCACTCTCACATCCCTCCCTTTGCCCCTTCATCAATTAGTAATACCCTTTATTTTCATTTTATGTGTATAGCTGTTGTGTGTGTGTGTGTGTGTGTGTGTGTGTATCTGTATACCACATCTATGCAGTGTGCACAGAGGACAAAAGAGGATATTACATACCCTAGAACTGGAGCTATAGGTGTTTGTGAGACACTATGTGGGTGTTGGGAATCAAACCTGCATCCTTTAGAAGAATAGGCAGTGCTGAGCTAGATCTCCAGCCCAGTGACACACCTGTGTAGGTGCAAATGTTATAAATATATTACTCCAGTGGTTCTGCCACACCTGGAAGACAGGGCTTCATGATCATTGTCCCTGCCTTCAAGCCCTTACATTATTTCTCCTCCTTCTGTAATTTTCTCTGCACCTTGGAGGTGGTGAATTAAAATGTCTTGTTTTGGAATGAGTACTCAACTATCATTTACTTTTAATGCCTAGAGCAGCTGCAATTCTTTTCAATTATGGCTATTCATTTTTTAGAGAGAGTCTCATATGATTATGATAAGAGCAACCCATGTCTTTGGGTATAAACATAAATATTGAGAATGCAGTTTGGTTCTGCATTAATTCAGTTAAACAGCAATAAGTTTTCCATTAACACCTATGACTCCACAAGGGGATTTGATTGCATTTTCAGTGTTAAGCTTGGATTCTGTTCTGGGATGTGGGCCTCAAATCCAAACAGAGTGGTTGGTTACAGTCATAAAAATGTAATGCTACTATTGTACATGTAGGCACACACTACCTCACTCACTATTATCGTGCTTTTTAATGTCACAGTTGGGCAAATCTCTAGGTGATTTTTGTCCCCAATAGTCTAAATAGCATCTTCTGGCACTTTGACGGTTAGTCAACAGAGGTGAATCTTCCATTAGCTTCAGCTTGGTTTCTTTTACTATGCAAAAAAGGTATGTGGTATCTTCAGCAATAGTGTCTTCCTCTTTATCTCAGTGCATTTATCATTGATTTGTAGAACAGCTACTGGTGTTTTGTGCATTAATTTTTTTTTTATCTTGCTACCTTTCTGAAACAGTTTAATAAGAGTTTTAGTGTGGAGACTTTAGGGTCTCTCACATAATCATGTAATGTGCAAACAGGGATACTTTTACCTTTTTTCTTTGTGTATGTTGAACCATTCCCAAATCTCTGGACTTTAATGTAATCATGGTAAATAATGATTTTGATGTGGGCCTATAGTTTGTTTGCAACATTTTTTAATAATTTATTTATATTTTTATTATTTACAATTTATTCACTTTGTATCCCATGTGTAGCCCTCTCCCTTGTCCCCTCGCAATCCCATTCTCCCTCCCTTTCTTAATCCCATTTCCCTCCCCAAGTCCACTGATATGAGAGATACTCTTCCCCTTCCATCAGACCCTAGCCATCAGGATTGGCTGCATTGTTTTCTTTTGTGGCCTGGTAAGGCTGCTCTCCCTTCAGAGTGATGTGGTCAAAGAACTAGACATTGAGCTCATGTCAGAGACAGTCCCTCTCACCTTTACTAGGGAACCCACTTGGAGACTGAGCTGCCATGGGCTACATATATGCAGGGGTTCTAGGATACCTCCATGCATGGTCCTTGGTTGGAGTATCAGTCTCAGAAAAGACCCCTGTGCCCAGATTTTTGGATTCTGTTGCTCTCCTTGTAGAGCTTTTGTCCACTGCAGGTCTTACTATCTCCCCCTTATTCCATAAGATTCCCTGTACTCTGCCTAAACTTTGGCTATGAGTCTTAGCATTGGCTTTGATACCCTGCTGTGTAGAATCAAACACACATATACACACAAAACAAACAAACAAACAAACACAGAAATCATGAAAATTTCAGACAAATGATGGGAACTGGAAAAGATCATCCTGAGTGAAGTATCCCAGAAGCAGGAATACACACACGTATATACTCCCTTATAAGTGGATATTAAACATATAATATAGGATAAACTTACTAAAATCTGTATACCTAAAGAATCTAAGTAAAAAGGAGGACCCTTGATAAGTTGATCAATCCTCATTCAGAAAGGCAAATGTACATCAGAAGAGGAGAAAACAGGGAAAAAGACAGGAGCCTAACCCAGAGGGCTTCTGAAAGACTCCACCCAACAGGTTTTGTAACACTTTTATACTAGTCAAAGATAATGGTCTGTTCTTTCCTGTTTCTCATATGTTCTTTATCAGGCATTTGTAAATTACATTAAAACTATCTTTGTAAACAGAGTTTGAAAGCATGTCTTCCATTACTTATTTTGGAAGAACGAGTATTCAGTGTATATTGTCTTTAAAGATCTTGTAGAATTCTGCTCTTAATCCTTGAATTTTTATACAGTTTTCTCAGTCTTGCTGCTGGTTACAGGATTGTTTACATTATTGATTTCCTAATAGTTTAACTTTGATAGATCAGGTGAGTCTAATAATTTACGTTTCCATAATAGTGGAATATAGGTTTTAAAGTAAGCTCATGAGTTTTGGAATGTATTTGATACCTGTTGTAATGACTGTTCTGTTGTGATGTTTATATATAATTGTATGAATTTAACCTATATTTATTTAATTTTTAATCACCTTAGTGTAATTAGCTCGGAAGTAAAAACACCACATATATTAAAGTACATCCCACCACTACACTCTATGACTCTCAATAAATTCCTACAACAATAATAAAGCAATTCTGAAGTGATGCATTATTACTTCATCATCAATTCAATTTTCAAGGACTTACCTAACACAAAAAAGTTAAAAATAGGAAAACTATTACTTTTATGTCCTCTTTAATGCCTCATATGTTATTTTGCTTTCATTTCACTATTCCTGATCAAGTATTCACTATTCCTGATTAAGTATTAGTTGATGTTGTTTCTTAGTTTTCTTTCTAAATCCACAGTTACAGTTCTTTACATATAAAGAGGTATGCATTGTAGGATAGTGTCTAGATTTATAGGATATCATGCTGGTATTTTTCCCCTCAATTTGGACCCCATTGATTAATATTATACATTTTATGTACATCCATTTTCCCCACAAATATCTTGATTCATTTTCTTTACAATTGGATAATATTACATATTATGTCTTTGAGTTAATTCAGCTGAGGATTTGCTAGTCTTACTTAATAATTTCAAAGAACCAACTATTTTATGGTTGATATTTTTATTGTACTAATAAGTATTATGGCATTTCTCTTTGAGGCCAATATGAAAATTTAAATTAGAAGTGTATTATATTTAATATATTCTCCTCCTCTGTTAATAAAATTATATGTAGTAATTTGTTTCTATAACATCCCATTAGATTCTTTCCTTTATATTTTAAATTGAATAATCTCACTGTGATATTCATAAATAAAATTGATATGAAATATATTTGTGCAATACTTGAAAGATTTGTAGGTGTCTTGGTATCTTTGAAAAACAGTTACAGCCTTTCGGGGACGATCCAAGATGGCCACCATGAGAGGACACTGTGTCTGAGGAGCAGGACAACAGTAACAACGCAGCGACCAGGAGACTGAACTCTGGGACCTAAAACACCAGCATTTGTGATTTTCAGGTGAACAGAACTCCTACAGTGAGGAAATCAAGTGGGAAAATCCTAGGGACACCCAGTTATTCCCCAGAAAAAACTACGGGTGACCTGTGGCGCACAGCCCTGATCTGAACGAGCAGCCACCCTGGGTGCCAACAGCCCCCATACCAGACTAGGTCACACATTCTCCGGGCCAGACTCAGAAGTTCCCAGGTATTGTTTCAACCCACCTACATCCACTGGGCACACACCACTCGGCTCCACCAGCAACCTCCTCAGTCCCTGTGTATGTCAACTGGCCAGTAGGAGAAGGCCCTGGGTATCTTTTCTACCGGCCTGCATACGGGTCAGCTCTGCCTGCAACCACACCAGACCGTGTGTCCCCACAGGCCAGACTGAGGGGGCCTAGGGGACCTTTTCCGACCAGCCTGCATCCAGCAGGTGCACACCACTCAACTCCGCTGACAACCACACCAGAACCTGTGTCCCCACTGGCCAGACTGAGAAGGCCCCTGGTACCAATTCAGACTGGCCTGCATACAGCAGGTGCACACTGCTCAGCAATGCCTGCAACCACTCCAGACCGTGTGTGTGTGTGTGTGTGCCCCCAAATACCATCTCAGACTGTGGTGCACAGCCCCTGGCCAAGAAGGAGGCACGAAATCTCCAGTCCAGAGGAGAGCCCTTAGCAGCAAGCCCAGGTCGGAGCACGGAGCCTCCTAACCAGAGCAACGGCCCCAGCTGACATCTCAAACTTGGACACTCAGCCTCTGGCACAAAGTGAGGAGCAAAGCATCCAGACCAGAGGGGTGACCAGCCTGCAGTGCTCACAGCTTCTAGCACAGATCACAAAGCCGGGCACACAGATCACACAACAGATTTCAACTGAGGCAATAACACACACTATCAAACCACTGGAACTCCTTGATCTTTTTGAAGAATACTCCTGACACAAGAGATTGACAGTTCCAGTCTGAAGTTCAGCCGTAAAGCATAAACAGCTCCTTGAGTATATATAAACAAATGCACAGAAGTTGACAAAAGGACTCACACAACAAGAATCAGGACACCATGGCCCCACCAGAAACAACGAAAAACAATGGAGATTTTAATTCAGCGAAGACACAGGAAAATTATGTTAAAGCTATGATTATGCAGATATTACAGGAACAAAAAAAGTGAAAAAAAAGAGGGAATGAACAAGGCCCTCAAAGAAATTCAGAAGAATTTTACTGCCCACATAGAGGAACAATTAAAGATATACAGAGAGGATACAAACAAAATAGGAGACACAGTCAATCAGATGAAGGAAACAATACAAAGCATGAAAACAGAAATAGAATCTATAAAGAAGACACAAACGGAGAAGAACCTGGAATTGGAGAACTTAGAGAAAAGATCAGGAACCACAAAGGTAAGCATCACCAATAGAATACAAGAGATGGAAGAGGGAATCTCGTGAGCTGAAGATACGCTGGCTGAAATGGATTCCTCAATCGAGGAAAAAATAAAATCACAAAACACCCAACCACAAAACATCCAAGAAATCAAGAACGCCATGAAAAGACGAAACATAAGAATAATTGGAATAGATGAAAAGGAAGACTCCAGACTCCAAGGACCGGAAAATATTTTTAAGAAAATCATAGAAGAAAATTTTCCCAACTTAAAAAAAGAATTGCCCATAAACATACAAGAAGCCTACAGAACACAAAATAGACTAGAGCAGAAAAGAAATACCTCTCCTCACATCATAGTCAAAACACTAAACCTACAAAACAAAGAAAAAATATTAAAGACAGCAAGGGAAAAGGGTCAAGTAACATATAAAGGCAGACCAATAAAGAATCACACCAGATTTCTCATGAGAAATTATGAAAGCCAGAAGGGCCTGGGCAGAAGTCATGCAGTCTTTAAGGGAACACGGATGCCAACCAAGACTACTATACCCAGCAAAGCTTTCAATCACCGTAGATGGAGAAAACAAAAATTCCCATGACAAAACAAAATTCATACAATACCTACACAGCAACCCAGCCCTACAGAAGGTACTAGAAGGAAACCTTCAGTCCAACGGAAACAACTACACCAAACAAAATATAGGATATAGATAATTTCCCAATGACAACAACAACAAAAAAGCAATGAATCACAGTAAAACCACCAACTCCACAAAGAAAGGAAATAACAGTCATTGGTCACTATTATCTATCAACATCAATGGACTCAACTCTCCAATAAAAAGACACAGACTAACAGAATGGCTGTGGAAACAGGACCCTACACTCTGCTGCATCCAAGAAACACACCTGTGCAACAAACATAAACACTACCTCAGAGTAAAGGAATGGAAAACTATTTTCCAAGCAAATGGACCCAGAAAACAAGCTGGGGTAGCAATCCTAGTATCTAATAAAATAGACTTTCAACCAAAGTTAATCAAGAAAGATGAGGAGGGTCACTTCCTTCTCATCAAAGGAAAATTCCAACAGGAGGACATCACAAATTTGAACATTAATGCCCCAAATACAAGACCACTTACATATGTAAATCAAACACTCCACTCTCACCAAGGCACAGATCATCCTGTAAGAAGGGTCAGAAGCAAAACAAAGAAACAAGGGCAATCACAGAGACCCTAAATCAAATGGACCTAACAAATGTCTACAGAAAATTTCACCCTAGATCAAAAGAGTATACCTTCTTTTCAGCACCTCATGGAACCTTCTCCAAAGTAGACCATATAGTTGGTCACAAAGCAAGCCTCAGCAGATAGAGGAAGATTGAAATAATCCCTTGTATCCTATCTGACCATCACTGTCTAAAGCTGGACCTCAACAACAACAGAAATAGGAAAAGGCCTGCACATGCATGGAAACTGAACAACTTGCTACTCAAGGAGAGCTTGGATAGGGAAGAAATTAAGAAAAAAATTAAAGACTTCCTAGAATTCAATGAAAATGAAAGCACAACATACCCAAACTTATGGGACACAATGAAGGCAGTGCTAAGAGGAAAGTTCATAGCACTAAGTGCCTTCAAGAAGAAATTTGAAACATCTCATACAAGCAACATAATGGCCCAACTGAAAGCTCTAGAAAAAAAAAGAAGCAGATACACCCAAGAGGAAGAGACAGCTGGAAATAATCAAACTCAGGGCTGAAATCAATCAAGTAGAAAGGAATAAAACTATTTAAAGAATCAATGAAACCAAGAGCTGGTTCTTTGAGAAAATCAACAAGATAGACAAGCCCCTAGCCAAACTAACAAAAAGGCAAAGAGAAACAGTCCAAATCAGCACAATCAGAAATAAAAAGGGGGACATAGCTACAGACACAGAGGAAATCCAAACAATGATTAGGTCTTACTACCAAAGCTTATATGCCACAAAATTTGAAAATCTAAACGAAATGGACAATTTTCTTGAGAGATTCCACCTACCAAAATTAAGCCAAGATCAGATAGGAAGATTGAATAGACCTATATCCCCCAAGGAAATAGAAGAAGTCATCAACTACCTCCCTACGAAAAAAAGCCCTGGGCCAGATGGTTTTAGTGCAGAATTCTACCAGACATTCAAAGAAGCCCTAACACC
>CM053766.1:67118736-67135530 GCA_028658305.1 Pachyuromys duprasi
TTCTTATATTTCTTATATTTTTATTTCTTTACTTTTGAATATTATTTATATTATTATTACTATTATTATCCACTTTAATGGTTAATATTGGTTGTCAACTAGATTAGGATGTGTGGAGGAACTTTAGTCTAGCAATTTGGCTGCACTGATCATATCCAATGACTTTGTAGGTCTGTGTGATCTGACAGGAATACAGACACAACCTTAGTGCACACCTTTATTCCCAAGCGATGAGGGTAAAGTTATTTTGTAGAAGGAAGAACCCATGTTTGAATGTGATGTTTAATTGAGAGGCAGACAAAGGAACTTATCACAGAAAGATTTGATAGAATAGTATATGCCCAACACCCATGAGAAAAGAGAGGAAAAAAAAGCTACTTAAGAGCAGCAGAGTAGGGTTAAGACAACAGAATAGGGTACAGTAGAGAAAGAGTGGAGAAGACAATACAGTAGAGTTCAATAGAGAGTTCAGTAGAAAAGACAGTAGAGAAAGGAGTAGAGTTCAGTAGAAAACTCAGAAGTCAGTTCAGTTGCCTTGAGTTGAGTTTGCAGAGTTGAGTTGAGATCAGTCAGTTGGCAGGCAGTAGGTAGTCAGTAGATTGGCAGTGCGGTGGCAGTTCAGTAGCAGCTGTGTGGAAGTTCAGATCAGTTCAGTCAATTGAAAGCAGTGTAAGGCAGCTGAGTTTGTATAGTCAGTGTATTCAGTTCTCTTCAGTGCATGGAGTTCAGAGGCCATTTTTATGTTAATATATTTTTATTTGATTTTTATTAATTACAGTTTATTCACATTGTATCCCCCTGTAGCTCCCTCCTGCCCTACCAATACCATGATCCCTCCCCCTTCTCCACCAATACCCCTCCAACCAGTCCACTGATTGGGGAGGACTTCCTCTCCTTCCTTCTGATCCTAGTCTATCAGGTCTCATCAGTAGTGACTGCATTGTCTTCCTCTTTGGCCTGGTAAGGCTGCTGTCCACTCAGGGGGAGGTGATCAAAGAGCAGGCCAATCAATTCATGTCAGAGACATGTTCCCATTACAATGGAACCCACTTGGATAAAGACCTGCCATGGGCTAAATCTGTGCAGGGGTTCTAGGTTATTTCCATGAATGGTCCTTGGTTGGAGTATCAGTCTCTGAAAAGATCCCTGAATGGATACAGAAATTGTGGTATATCTACACAATGGAATATTACTTGGCAATAAAAAAACAACAAAATCATGAAATTTGCAAGCAAATGGTGGGAACTGGAAAAGATCATCCTGAGTGAGGTATCACAGAAGCAGAAAGACATACATGGTATATACTCACTTATAAGTGGATATTAGTAGTATGATGTGGGATAAACATATTAAACTGTACACCTAAAGAAACTAATCAAGAAGGAGGACTCTGGCTAAGACACTCAATCCCCATTCAAAAAGACAGAGGATGGACATCAGAAGAGGGAGAAAACAGGGAACAGGACAGAAGCCTACCACAGAGGGCCTCTGAAAGGCTTTATCCTGCAGGGTACCAAAGAAGATACTGAGACTTATAGCCAAACTTTGGGCAGAATGCAGGGAATCTTATAAAAGAAGGGGGAGATAATAAGACCTGGAGAGGATAGGAGCTCCACAAAGAGAGCAACAGAACCAAAATATGAGAGGCCATTTTTTCAGGCAAAGAAATTCAGTCAGAAGCTGAGAGAAGCCAGATTGAATCAGTAAACCTGGAGAGGAGATTGAGGCAGAAGAGCTTAGTTGAAGCAGCCAGGCCTAGATTTCAGAAATAATTAGAAAAGGTGAGCTTATTCAGCAGTAAATCTCAGAGGCTGAAAGTATTCTGGGCCTAGATTAGATTGTACAGAGGCTAGAAGGTTCCAGGATTAGGCCTAAGTTACCAGACAGAGGCAGTAAGCCTCTGAAACAACTGTTACATCAGATGAATAAGTTGCTTTTACAGAAATAAAAGATTCTGAGGAAATTGTTTAAAGTATTTTTTGGAATACGTCTATGAAGTCCTGTCCAAGGAAATTTAGGTCATGAGGGCTTTGTTTCACTCATTAATGTAATCAAAATTTGAATAGATGAGAATTAGTGAAATAATAGAAGACAGAGACTAGTTATAGAAAGCACATTTCTGTGACCATGATTTTAGAGAATGTAGCTAGCTCCATTCTATTTGTGCTAATTTATTCTCTCTGGGTGTCATGAATTGAGCAGCCTTCTCAACCACAGGGTCATGCCACATAAAACCAAACGCACCTAATTTAAAATCATATGACAATTGAACTTTCTCTGAACTCTTGGAAGCTGTGAGTTGAAATGAATCCTTCTTCCTCAGTTATTTGTCATGAAGATAAACATTCTAAGACATGTACTGACACCTCTGCTTTTAAGAAAAAATATTTTATTATACCAGGTGATAATTGTATGTTTTAATTGGGTTTAATATGATGTATCCACAGGTCATACAGCATATAATAGAGCAAGTTTTGATTATAAGCAATTTATCTATATCCTCATTGAAAACATTTATCAGTTTCTAGTAACCATTGTTCAACTTTCTTCTTGACCTTTTTTGATTCCATGCACTAAACATGATATTTGTTTAATTTACTCAATAGTATATCCTTCATTGTTTGTATTTTGCTTCAAGTGGTGATGTAGCATTTTTTTGATTGGTAACATTTCTTTTTTTAATTTTTATTTTTTTACATTAATTACATTTTATTCACTTTGTATCCCAGCTGTAGCCCCAATCCTCATTCCCTCCCAATACCACTGTCCATCCCTCATCTCCTTCCATGCCCCTCTTCAAGTCTACTGATAGGAGAGGTCCTCCTCCTCTTTCATCTGACCCTAGCTTATCAAATCTCATAAAAACTTGCTGCAATATCTTCTTCTGTGGCCTCAAAAGGCTGTTCCCTCCTCAGGGGAGAGGGGATAGTCAAAGAGCCAACCACTGAGTTCATATTAGAGACAGTCCCTGTTGCAACAATTATAAACAAGGAAGTCATGAAATATGAAGGCAAATGTTGGGATCTAGGAAATATCATCTTGAGTGAGGCATCCCAGAAGCAGAAAGACACACATGGTATATATTCACGTATAAGTGGACACTAGACCTATAATATAGGATAAACATACTAAAATCTGTACAGCCGAAGAAGCTAAACAAGAAGGAAGACCCTGGGTAAGATGCTCAATTCTCACTCAAAAAGGGAAATGGGATGGACATTAGAGGAAAGAGAAAACAGGAAATAGGACAGGAGCCTGACATAGAGGGCCTCTGAAAGACCCTACCCAGCAATGTGTCAAAGCAGATGCTAAGACTCATAGCCAAACTCTGGGCAGAGTTCAGGGAATCTTATGAGATAGTAAGACCTGGAGAAGACAGGAGCTCCACAAGTTGACCAACAGAATCAAAATATCTGGGCACAGGGGTCTTTTCTGAAACTGATGCTTCAACCAAGGACCATTCATGGATATGACCTAGAACTCCTGCTCAAATTTAGCCCATGACATTTCAGTATCCGAGTGGGTTTCTTAGTAAGGGGTAGCATTTTATTTTATTTTTTTACAAATGAGTAGTATTATATTTTTCATATGTGCCTCACATAATTTTTACATATTTAACAGTTAATTGACATATAGTCTAATTCCACATCTTAGCAATTATGAATCATGAAGCAGTAAGCATGGTTATGAAGGTGTTGTTTGGATATGTTGATTTCATTTTCTTTAGATTTATACATAGAAATAAGATAATGTTAGACTTATTTTTGCTTTTATGACAAGTCTCAATATTACTCTGTATAATGTAACATGTTACATTTTTACCAGCAATGCACAAATTATTCTTTCTTCAGATCTTTGCCAGCATTTTTCATAGAACTAATTCTAACATGATAAGAAAGTATTTTTTGGTAGTTTGGATTTTCATTTCTCTAATGGTTGATGATACTAAGTACATTTCCATAATTTTGTCATTTATATTCTATCTTTGAAAATATATTTTCATTACGATTTATTTTTCCTCTTTTTGACATTTTATTAATTTATTATTTATTATACTTTATTCATATTGTATCCTTGTTTAGCTCCCACCCTCATTTCCTTCCAGTCCCACTCTCCCTCCCTTTTCTTCCCTATACTCCTCTACTAGTCCACTGATAGGGGAGGTCTTCCTCCCCCTGAGAGAGGTAACCCAGAAGCAGAAAGACACATATGGTATATACTTATTTATAAGTGGATATTAGCTATATAATATAAAATAAACATACTAAAATCTAGCATCCTAAAGAAGCTAAGCAACATGGAGGACCCTAGGGAAGATGCTTATTCACCCTTCAAAAGGGCAAGGTATGTTTTACTTTGATATAATCAATCCCATTGATAATATTTCCTTTTGTTACTGGTGCATATGGAATCCTCTCAAAAAACATCCATACCATTAAAAGTGTTTTATACTCCTGTATTGCTCATGGGAGTACAAAATTGTATAACCACTGTGGAAACCAGTCTGGCGCTTTCTCAGAAAACTGGGAATAGCCATACCTCAAGACCCAGTTATACCACCCCTGGTCATACACCCAAAAGATGCTCCAACATAAAACAACGACATTTGTTCAGCCATATTCATAACAGTTTTATTCGTAATAGCCAGAAGCTGGAAACAGCCTAGATGTCATTCAGCCGAAGAATGGATAAAGAAACTGTGGTACATTTACATAATGGAATACTACTCAGCCATTAAAGCAAGGAAATAATGAAATTTGCAAGCAAGTAGATTGAACTAGAAAAGATCACCCTGAGGGAGGTGACACAGATCCAGAAAGACATGCATGGTATATACTCACTTATAAGTGGATTTGAGTCATATAGTGCAGGTTAGACATACTACAATGCACATACCCCAAGAAGGTAAGCCTGGAGGACATCTTAGGCTTCTTGTGTACCCAGTTGTTAGGGAAGTGGGGAATATCTCTGACATGGACTATGTTACCTGCTTTTTGATCACTTCCTACTGATGGGATTTTCCTATCAGGCCACAGGAAGACGAATTCAGTCCTCCTGTGAATAAATGATCTGAGATATCAGGGTAGGGTTTGCATCCTCTTCTGCGAAATGGGGGTAAGGGGATATGAGGGAGAAGGTGGGATTAGGAGGAGAGGAGGGAGGAGCCTATGACTGAGATGTAAATTGAATTAATTAATAAAAAAAATTACCTTAGATTTTATTCTAGTGGTTTCATCCTTTTGTCTTACACTGAACTGTTTGTTCAATTTTGGGTTGGTCATTAGTCACTTTGAGAGATATCATGGCAAGTAATAACATTCTAATGAGGATATCCACTTTTTTCTTTTCTTTTCCCTCCATTAATTACTTACTTACTTTACATCCTTACTTTAGAGTCCCTTTCCTATCCTCCCAGCCCCCCTTACACCCCTTCTTCCCAATCTCTCCTCCCTGAGAGAAGGATAGTCGCTCCCATGGGTACCAACCAGCCCTGGCACATTAAGTCACTGCACCACTAGGAGACCGTCTCCCACTGAGGCCAAACAAGGCAGCTAAGTTAGAGTGACAGGATCTAAGGCAGACATTAGAGTCAGAGTGGACCCCTGCTCCAGTTGCTGGGAGACACACATGAAGATCAAGGTGCACATATGTAGTACGTATGTACAGGAGGCCTAGAACCAGTCCTAATGTTTGGCTGTGGGTCTCTGCATGTTTCTATCAGCTGGTGATAAAGCCTCTCAGAGGAGTTATGCTAGGCTCTTATCTACAAGCATAGAAGAGTAACATTAAGAGTATCAAGGATTGGTTCTCTCCAATGGATGAGTCACAAGTAGAACCAATCTTTGGTTGGCCATTCTCTCAATCTTTGTTCCATCCGTGTCCCTGAGCACCTTGTAGGAAAGACAATTTCAAAGGTTGTGTGGGTGTGTTGGTGTTCTTATCCCTCCACTGAAAGACCTGCCTGAATACAGGAGTTGGCCACTTCAGGCACCATAGCTCAACTGCTAGGAGTCTCAGCTTTGGTGACCCCCATAGACTTCTTGTGTTTTCCCCTATTCTAGGTCTCTGGTACACATCAAAGATGCTCCCCATTATGAATTCCATTCTCTTACCAGGCCCTCTCTCCCCTGCTCTCCCTAGACCTAATCTCTAAAATAGCTCTCCTTCTCATCACCTCTACTACCCAGTTTCCTCTCTCCATATACCTCTAATACCTATTTTATTTCCCCCTTCTTAGTGAGATCTTCTCTGGATCTGTGGTTTGCAACATGGTTATCCTGTACTTTGTGACTAATATCCACTTATAAGTGAGCACATACCAAATAGCTAAGCTTCTAACTTAAGAAAAGAAATTAAAGAAAAACTTATGTCCAGGCTTAGTGGCACATGCTTTTAATTGCATCACTCAGGAGATAAAGGCATGCAAATCTCTGAGTTCAAGGCTAGCCTGGTCTACATAACAAGCTCCAGAACATCCAAGCTTAGGAAGTGAGGGAAACTTTTGAAAAAAAAAAGCTGGTGAAGATATTACTGAACAAGGGTGCCATATTCCTGCCTCATCAAGCAGCAGGACTTGGCAGTTTCAGCCATGTGTTTCTGACGTTAGAGACAAGGATAGAATAAAGGGGTAACAGGATCTTCCTCCCATATGAAAGAAAGGCTGCTAAGGTCTGGTGTATGGCAGAGCTGTATCTGCACGGACACTCAGAGAGACCATTGTGTGAAACAGTCAAAGGAGCGAAGGTGAAGCCTGGGTTGTTTGGAAGACCTGAAGAGGTTAGAAATTCCAGAACTGTGGAGTACCTGCTGAGAAAATCTCATAACATGAAGTAGAAACAGCCCGAGACAAAGAAGTGTGCTTCAGTTGACAAAGCTAAACAGAGTTGGAGATCTGAAAATCACTTTGATACTAGACATGGAGATACAGAGTTGGGAGCTTGCCCATCTGTTTTTCGGTTTTGCTTTGGTACAGGATTTTCTAATTATTCTCCCTTCCATATGCTTTAGTATACCATGGTAAGATCAAAGTATGTGATCTGCTTTTTTGATTTTTATTTTATCAGAGATTACAGTTAAGAGATTGCATGAATCTTATTAGAGACTTTAAATGTTAGACTTTTAAACAAGTTTGAGACTGTTATAGCTTATAGGGACTTTTGGAGTTGGACTGAATGGAGTTTTTGGATTACGTTATGGCTACAAGCCTATAGGAGCCAGGGATGTGGAGGTTTGAATAGGTATGGTTCCTGTAGACTCAAGTATTTAAATACTTGGCTCAGAAAAACTAGTACTCTTAGGAGGTATGGTCTTCCTAGAAAAGGTGGGGACTTGTTGGAGGAAGTGTGTCACTGTGGAACTGGGCATTGACATCTCATATATGCTTAAATTGTGCCTATTGTAGCAGACACAGTCCCCTTCTATAGTCTTTGGATCAAGATGCAGAACTCTCTGCTTCTTCTGCAAAACCATATCTGCCTTCATGGTGCACACTTCCCACCATGGTGATAAATGGACTAAACTTCTGAAACCATAAGCCAGCCCCAACTGAATGTTTTGCTTCTTAAGAGTTGCCTATCATGGTGTCTCTTCACAGCATAAATCCCTAAGACAGGCAATTATCCTACACCTTCTTTCACAATAATTCTTGGATTTGGGTGAAGGCATGGAATACAGATGTGCCGTTTAGGTTGAAAGTTTTGCAGTCTCTTACTCTCTTCCCCTTGATTAGTTGTGGATTTCTTTGTTAACTCCAATCCATTACAAATAGAATCTTCTTTGATGAGAGTTGAGAGATGCATTAATCTATGAGTGTAAAAATAAGTCATTTGAAGTCAGTTTAATACTATGCCTGCTTAGCATAATAGTAAGATTAGATTCCCCTCTAGGGCATATAATGTGTCTAAATGTGCCCAACAATGGTACCATATATGGGTTTCATCTTGTGGAGTGGGACTTAAATTTAATCGAAGGGACTTTTACTTCCATGAAGTTGATGCCATTTTTGCATCAGTGGTAATATGTTGAGTGAGAAGTCAGTTCTTAATGTAGTTCACAAAGTTTGTGTCTAGGTGAGATTGATGATTACTCTTTCCTCTAGTAACATGCACATCCCTTTTAAGCATTATGAAAGCTAGCCAACATGGACAAAGCTTCTAGGCCAGTACAAGCTTACTGTGGCCATATTCTGTGACTCAGGTCTACGGTGTCTTAGGGTCTACTCAGTCTACTCAGTGTTAGGGTCATATTATCAAGTTATGCAAGTCAACCAAGAACACTGACAGGAACCTGTAATATTTGGGTTCTATGGGAACTCAGTGGTCAAGAATTACAAAAGGGGAAGCCTGTTCTCTGCACTGAACATTTGATTTGCTACCCTGTGGTATCACATTATAAAATAATTACACATTAACTATTTTGTATGTGGGACCCCCATCTAAATTTAACCCTTCCCTTACCATTAACTCTTTGTATACTTTTATATTAGTGTTTTCTACCTTCCCTTCTATTAAAGACATCTCTCTCACACAGAATGACACTTTACTAATTTTCTGACTTTAATGAGTATTTCAAATGAAACATACATAACTGGAAGTTCAAAAGTAACAGTCACATATGAGAGAAAACACGTGACCTTTATTTTTCTGAGTCTGGGTAACCACATTCTAATTAATTGTTTCCTGCTCCATACATTTATGTGCAAATTTCAATATTTCACTTTCCTTAATTGCTGAGTAATAGTCCAGAGAATAAATATATAACATTGTCATTATCCATTCATCAGTTGATGGCTATCGATACATCCCTTCCCCCATATATTATGCACAGAGTAACAATGAACGTGAGTGTATAGGAGTCTTCACAGTAGGATATAGAATCTTTAGGACCCAAGAGCATTATAGATGTGTGGTAGACATGCTTTGTGTGTCTGTGTGTCAAATCTCCACACTCATTCCAATAGTGTCTGCACCAATTTACATTTTTCTTTCTTTGTTTTTGCAAAGTCTTCTCTCATACAGTACATCCTGACAATAGTTTCCCTTCCCTCCACTCCTCCCAGTTCCCTCCCACTCCTACAGCCCTTTCTCCCCAAGATCCATTGCTCCTTCATTTTCCTTCTGAAGAGAGCAGGCATTTCAGGGATATCAACTAAACATGGCATAACATAATGCAATAAGACCAGGCACAAAGCCCTCATATCAAGTCTGGAAGGAGCATCCCAGTAGAAGGATAGAGGTCCTAAGAGCAGGCAGAAGAATCAGAGATGCCCCCAATCCCACTGTTAGGAGTCCCACAAAAACCACAAACTAAACAACTACAACATATAGGAATAAGATCTGGCACAGTATTTGGGAACCTCTATGAGTTCTGTCTAGTTGATTTTGTGAGCTGTGTTCTCCTGGTTTCCTTGAACCCTCTGACTCTTACAACCCTTACTACCCTCTTCTATGGGTTTTTCCAAGCTCGGCTAATGTTTGGCTGTGGGTCTTTGCATTTGCTGCCATCTGCTCCTAGAAGAAGCCTTTCTAATGGCAATTTTGCCAGGCACTGATATATGAGTATAGTAGAATATCATTAGGAATCATTTCGTTGATTTTGGGGGTAGCATATCAAAGCATACCTTCTATGTTTTAAGGTGTATTTTCAGAGTCACCTGTGCAGAAAGAATATCTTGTGTATTCTATGGATGTAGCACCTGTCAATAATAAATCTGATGGTCTATAGCTTAGCCAGAAATTAGGAGGTTAGATATCGGGCAGGCAGGAAGGATTCTAGGATAGACCCAGGCTCAAGGGATTTAACCAAAAAGATATGAGGAGAATGGACGTATTGTGCCTGAGTATAGATAGGCAACCACGTGGCAGAATATAGATTAATATAAATGGCTTATTAAGCTACAAACTAGTCAGTGAACAGCCTAGCTATATTGCCTAGGCATTTGTATAATATTTAATGAGTCTCACAGGTCATTATTCTGGGAGATTAGGGAGGAAAAACACACCAACTTGCAACACACCTGTTAAAGAAGTAAAAACCAAGCCATGGAGAGATGACTCAGCAGTTAAGAACCCGTGCTGCTCTTTCAGAGGAAAAGGTTTTGAATTTCAGCATTCACATGGTGGTTCACAACTATTTGTGACACTAAGCACAGCGGATCAGATGCCTTCTTCTGCCATTCATGGACATCAAGCACACACATGGCCAACATGCACTCACACATAAAATGAGTAAATTTTTAAAAATGAAAAAAAACATCAACTAATTGTATTAATTGTGGATTGGTTTAAGATAAAAGGATGGGGATAAACCATGGGAACTGTTTTTTGGAAATGAAAAGTGATCTAATTAGTGACATGCCTGGCAGAATTTGGGTTTGGCAGAATATGCATATTACAGACTTGTAAGAATCATTCTGTACAATTAGGAAACTTTCTGGATGCTATTTCTTGACTGAAAACTTCTAACAAAGGGTGCCATTTATTCATGACTTGCTATATGTTGAATTTTTCATAGACTTAATTATAAAAATTAAACTTTAATAGAGAAATATTAGTTTTATTAGACATTAACTCAGATTGTATGTACACATTTTGATATCACAATATTATTAAATTGCTGTCATCAATAAAGCATAATATATATTTTTATGCCAATATCATGTAATTTTTATTACTAAAGCTCCATAGTACAGATATTTACTAGCTCCACTACTGGCAGAGAAATAATATTCATATATGTGAAGAACTCAAGAAACTAGACATCAACAAACCAAATAACCCATTTAAAAATGATGTATAGAGATAAACAATTCTCAAAAGAGGATATCAATATCTTTAGTCATAAAAAAATACAAATCAAACAACTTTGAGATTTCATCTTATACCTGTCAAAATCGCTAAAATAAAAAATACACAGGACAGGGCATGCTGGTGAGGATGTGGAGCAAGGCGAACATTCCTCCATTGCTAGTGGGAGTTCAAGCCTGTACAGCCACTATATAAATCAATATGGTTGTTAACTCAGAAAATTGAGAATCCATCTACTTCAATATCCAGCAATAATGCTCTTGGGTACATACCTAAAAGATGTTCCACCCTACCACAACACTTGTTCAAACAACTTAGATGTCCCTCAATCAAAGAATGTATAAAATATGTTGTACAATTAAACAAAAAAAAGTATTACTCAGCTTTTCAAAAATGACATGATGAAATTTGGAGCAAATACATAGAGCTAGAAAAAAATTATCTAGAGTGAGGCAACCCTGAACCAAAAAGTCAAAGATGGTTGTACTCACTTGTATGTAGATTTAGCTGTTAAGTAAAGGATAATCAAATTTATAAACCACTGTCCAAGAGAAGCTAAGTAACCAGGAGGGCTTTATGAGGGACACATGGCTCTCCCTGGGAAGAAAAAAATAGAATAGATTTTGTGGGTGGACTCAGGGTAGGTAGATATAGGAAGAGGAGGGACCAGTTTTAAAGGGATAGAGTAAGAGAGTATTGGGAAAGACAGCTGGACTTGGGGGTCACTTTGCAGGCAGTGTGGAAGCCTAGTGCAGTGTAAATTTCCTGAAATCTATGAAGGTGCCCCTAGCTAAGGTGACTCCTAGCAATGAGGAATACAGAACTTGGAATGCCCCCCTTCTGTAGCCAGGCAGGTGGGATTGGGACATCAATCCTGCCATAACACCTTTAACCTGCAATTTATCCTGCCTGTAAGATGTGCTAGAGTAATGGTGGTGCTGGACTTTGGGGAGTGGCCAACCAATGACTGGTCTAACTTGCATGCTATTTAGCTCAGTGGTAGAGCACTTGCCTAGCAAGTGCAAGGCCTGGGGTTTGGTCCTCAGCTCTGGAAAAAATAAAATAATAATAACATAAGACATAATATTACTCAAGATTAAAAGAAAAAAAAAACATGTCACCTAGGTTGACTTTTGTGTTGATTTTACTTAGTAGGGTAAAACAGCCTATAGGGTATACTGGTAAAAGAAAGGTTGATAAAATGATAACAAGAATGGTTTAGTCAAAGAGACAAGGGTGCCAACAGAAGTAGGTAAGGTAGAAATCATGATAAAAAGAAAATCTCAGCCAAGGATTTCATGTATGTATCAGGTTAGAGTTTCAAATTTTATAACAATGTATCTTTTGTATAATAGAATAAAATGTTTAAAATATTTCAGTCACTTATCTAACTTTGCATTGTGGCATGAAATAAGTAGTTTTGAACTGTGCCCATTGTAATTCCTCTTCTTGCATGTATAGTAATATATTTTCTGTAACATGATGCATTCAAGTGAAAATGCAAAATGATGTCTCCCTCATTAAGACTCATTTTACATTTGCAGATGGAACTGTTTTCAACATTATTTATATCAAACATTTGTGTGCTGTTTTTTGGTGTGTATGTTATGGAAGACATTATGAATTATTGACACGGCAATAAAGCATTTTGAAAGACATTTCAAAAGTAATGAAAACTATAAGTGCTACCATTGATAGATTTACTCTGTGGGAGCTTAGTATTTTCTGGATATAAGACATTATCATAATCATTCACTCTTTGTTTAAAAGCAGTTTAGACTGAGATTACAAATAAGCTGCATTTGGAGTATGGAAATGAAAACGTATCCTTGAATATTTGTATCATTATTAATAACTTTACATGCCATTTATATGACACGGTACTGTTTTAGTTTTCACAGCTGCTGTTGAAACGTATTTTCAAGCAGTGCAATATCATGTAAAGATGTTTTAACAATTGGGACAAAACATAAGGGTGAAAAATATAAATTATATAAGAATATATTTTCAAAGAAATTGAACAGCTGATTCAAGGGCATAGGTTAAGAGAAATAAGTGAATGTATTATATAAAATCAGCTTTATTTTGTGCTTTATTAGTTAACTATAATTTGTAATGAAATAGATTAATGAGTCTGATTTTGCTATTGATTAAATAAACCTGGCTTGTACCATTAACAGAAAAGTCACAGTAGCTGTTAGCTTCAGATCAAAAGCTTTAAAATAAAAAAAATAATAATAATAAATTGTTTGGGGAAAAGAGGGTCTATATAGAAATATAGCAGCAGGCCTGTTTAAATTCAAATGTTTAAATCAAATTACAAACTTTAAGAGGCTTCTACATGTTGATAGCCTGAGGTGCTCAAATTATATCCCCTTAAATTATGAAAACAACTGTTACATATACATTTTCATGTTATACACATACACTAATCCAGAAACAGACTAACATGATAGTGTTGGGTTTTTCTACAACCTCACAATTTATTGGACAGACATATATTCACAATATATGCCAATTTCAGACAACAATTGCTAGACAATTATACATTCTTTGATAATCTGTCTCAGAACAAGAACACTTTTATTCCAATCTTAATATAACTATCTATCTATGTATCTATGTTTCTATGTATTTATCTAACATCCATTTGTCTATCTACATATATTTCTCAAATATATACAAAAGGTTAGAGTACAGAGAGGTTTTAGAGGTTTCAGAAGTAGAATTGATGAGATATGAATGGCATTGGTATTAAAAAGATAAGGATCTCAATCCAACTTCAGAGAAGCTGCTGCTACTGTCCAGTCAGACTTCTGTGGACTCCTGGTTGAGGCAAAATATATAGAATCTAGCTGTGCAATAAAAGGGCAGAACCAGATCTAGAGTTGGAAAGGTCTAATGGTTGGACAAGTTCCAGATTGGTGAAAAGGAGGATGAATAGAAGGCAGCTGAAAACATCATCAACAGTGGGGATACAGTCAAGCGTACATCACTGGGATCTTCAGCAGTTCTCTGCCCATATGTCTTTGATCACACAGTAGGTGCCATATGACAAGTCAAGGGAGAGCCATTGCCACCCTACTGGTGGGTGTCTAGCTATTATGGAATCCAAATAAAGGAGCTATGTACTTTCCCAGCCCACAGTATCCAATAAATTGTGGTGACTGATTTCTTTTTATGATTTTAATGTACACATGTACCCTTACAATCTCAGTTTTTTTCTCAATAAGTTAAACCCCTTCAACCACTGTTAATGTCAATCATCACTCTGTGTTGCATGGGTGGTGTCGTATAGCATTGTTTGCAGGACAATCAGGCATGGATCACTACCTAAGCCTCAAAACAGGAATGAAAGAGCTGTTTATAAAGGGGGATATCTCAGGACTAGTCTCCTTTTTAAAAAGTCATTGTTTTACACAACATGAAGTTACTTAGAGTAGAGCAAAGCCTAATGTCAACAACTTGCTACGAGATAAGCATCATGGGTTGAAATGGTCACCACTAACAGGTTGAACCACTAACCTATGGTGACAATCAGAATGTCCTTATTTGGAAATACTGTCTTCACAGACATGATCAAGTTCAGGTAAGGTACAATGACAGGTTCTAATACAATATGTCATGTCCTTATTAAAAGACATGGACATATACATTCTCCTCAATGAGAGTATCTGGGTTGAATCAGAAACAGACAAAAAAATGTCATATAAAAATATATACAGAGACTGAAGTCAGGCATCCGGAAGCCAAGAGATGTCCAGATAGATAACCAAATTCAAGGAAATAGGGCACTGTTTTCATTTTAGAGTTTTAGCTTCAGGAAATGTTAGTGAATACATTTTTGTTGTGCTACACAATTCAATTTGTACTAATTTGTCATGGCAGCCCTCAGCAATTCATGTTGCTGTTATACATTTGTCCTGGGAAAGACTAAATGGTCTGATGAATCTGACATCAAATTTAATTAAAGCTGTTTCTCATTCATATATGATTATGTATGTTAATTCATTTATTTCATCATTTTCTCAGTAGAAGTAGAGGTTTCTGTTTTCCTTGAGGACTCAGTTTTGTCATGTGATATTTAGCTGCAAGCTGGCCATGTCATGTTTTGCTCTGAGCTCTCATGTGCAAGAGGTGTGGCTTTGGCCAGCTGAGAACATCTGTGAGTGAACTCTGAGAAGCAGAGATATATAAAGAGATATATAAAGAAATACACACAATGAGACATCACCTTTTGGATCAAAATCACTATGCTGATCTTAATTGCTTCGCTGGTTGACTTTTCAAGTAGAAATGTTCTAGAGAACTTCTCGGGGCAATCCAACTGATTCTTGCAACTTTCCCTGAGTTCATGTTGCTGCTTGGTGTTTGCCTTTGGACTGGACTGTTGGTATCCTGACCACTAAGTTTGGTAATCCCCTAAAGACCAATCAACTATATTCAGCAGGAAGTATATAAAAGGGGTCTACAGCCCGTTTTCCTAGTAATCTTCTTCCCAAGGTGAGGAGTTGTGAGGCAGGTAAAGGTGTTTAAGAACCCTAAATAAACTAGGTTTGCGGAAAAATCTAAGCCCATGAAGAAGAAACATTGCTCATAAGAAATAATAAATAAATTATTCAGGTGAATTAAATATACTTATGTAAGTTAATATATTATGAATGATTTTAGATATCCCTCACCAATTAATGCATAAATGAGAATTATTTTATTTTATGATAAGTGGCACAAATATGATGTAATACTAATTCCTGTAGATGAAGAAACCTTCTTTGACCAGAAGTAATTTGTGAAATCAGAGTTGTACTGTACTTAGTATAGCTTCTACTGAAACACTCAAATATAGAGTTAAGAACTGAAGCAGGAAGCAGTTGTGAAAGAGATGTTAAATGCCTACATTCTTAAGTCTAACATTTATTTAGTAGTAGCAATGACACCAGAAAGTATTTTGATGTTAAACCACATTTTATTTTTTAATTACCTAATTAATTTTTTTATTAATTATAGTTTGTTTACTTTGTATCCCAGGTATAGTCCCCTCCCTCATGCCCTCCAAATCCCACCTTCCCTCCCTTATCTCCCTCCAGGTTCCTCCCCAAGTCCACAGATAGAGGAGATCCTCCTCCCCTTCCCTCTAACACTAGTCTATCAGGTCTCATCAAGACTGGCTGTATTGTCTGCCTCTGTGGTCCGTATGGATGTTCCCCACTCAGGGGGAGATGATCAAGTATCCTTAGAAGTGTGGGTTTATTTCTGGATCTTCTATTTGATTCCGTTGATCCACCATTCTGTTTCTATCTCAGTACCATGTAGCTTTAATTATTACTGCTCTGCACTACAGCTTCAGATCAGGGATGGAGATAGTTCCAGAAGATCTATTGTTGTACAGGATTGCATTAGCAACTCTGGGTTGCTTGTGTTTTCATATGAAATTGAAAATTGTTCTTTCAAGGTCTGGAAAGAATTGTGTTGCTATTTTGATGGGAATTACATTAAATCTGCAGTTTGCTTTTGGCTAGATGGCCATTTTCACTATGTAAATCGTACAGATCCATGAGCATGGGAGATCTTTCTATCTAATATCTTCATCAATTTCTTTCTTCAAAGACTTGAAGTTTTTGTTTTTGTTTTTATTCAAACAGGTCTTTCACTTGCTTGGATAGAGTCATACCAAGGTACTTTATGTTATTAGTGGCTATTGTGAAGGGTGTTGTTTCCCTAATTTCTTTCACAGCCCTTTTGTTTTCATATAAAGGAGGGCTACTGATTTTTTTGAGTTAATTTTTTATCCAGCCACTTTGTTGGAGGTGCTTATCAGCTGAAGGAGTTCTCTGGTTGAAATTTTAGTCCTTTGGTTGGCATCTGTGTTCCCTTAAGGACTGCATGACTTCTGCCCAAGCCCTTCTGGCTTTCATAGTTTCTGATGAGATGTCTGGTATGAGTCTGATTGGTCTACCTTCATATGTTACTTGACCCTTTTCCCTTGCTG
>CM053766.1:67136030-67154226 GCA_028658305.1 Pachyuromys duprasi
GGGGGGGGTAATTTTGTTGAGATTAATGTAATTGTGTATTTTCAGGATTTCTCCAGAAAAAGCAGTACATGCTTTTGATAGTGTATGTTCTGCAGCAAGGATCTATGGATGATGTATCATAAGTGAGGAGATCCAACTCTGAAGATACCTAATAGCCTTAGTTCTGATCTGTGTGACAGAACACACCACATATTACACAGTAGACTTAGTTTACTCTGTGTGGTTTTTAGTTCCCAAGGCAGCAACTCTATAGCACCATGTGGTATATCAGAGGTAGGTTTCTGTGGCATTTCTGAGACTTACATAAAGCTGGACAAATCTACTAACTAACTTCTAGGGAGGGCACCAGGCTACAGCCACCTTGGTAATTCACTTGAGAAAATTTATATTTATATTTCCCAAGAAAAGTTACTGTGCGTATTTCAGGTTGCTTACCTAATTTGGCTATAACTTTTGGGAACTACAAAGCTTTCTACTATAGAATATCTCCATTCCATATTGATAGAGTTTGCTGTGATTCTCTATCATTTGTCTGTGTGTTGGGGACTAGGACAACAGTTTCCATCTCCATGCTGTCACCACATGTCTCTGTGTTATACAAGGTAAACATCATCTCATGCTGACTTTGGTATTCTCTCATAGTCACCCCCAAAGAAGCTATATTATATGTCCCTGACTTTGATTATTTGCAAAAGAAGCAAGAGCTTAGAAAATTATCTTGTGCCACCCTGAGTCCTTTGAAAAAAAATAGTAATACAATCTCTATTATAAGTGGAAACTAGGGGCAAGAATGATGGATCCCTGGTTAAGAGTGGTTAGCAGTATTGTAAAAACCAGAGGGTCGGCTCCCAACAGCAATGGTGGCTCAAGCCTTCTGTTGGCAGAACCTTCCAGGGAATATGACTCACCCTCTGGTCTATAATATCCCGGAGGCACATGCAGCACATAGCCACATCACTCGTTCAGGCAAAATATTCCTACACATAAAGTGAAGATCACTTGAAAACGCTGTGACGCAGGTCTGTAATCCTAGCACTTGGAGTAGGGAAATGGGACAAGATTCTCTATGTCACCCTTCCTCAAAAACATGGTGACTCCAAGGGCAAGGACAACTTCAACTACTTGAGACCCTGCCTTAAAAAAAAAGAAGTTGGGGGTGGTAACTAGATATTTTATTGTGTCTGTAGTTTATTCTCTTCTACGTTTTTATGTAAAAGATACTATCTGCAACATCCTCTGGTGCTGCAGCAATGGTTAGAGCTGTTGGGAGATGTGGACATTACTACTTGCTGTGGGCCTAGCCCAGAGTCAAATTCTGTGCCCAGCTTGGTCCACAGTTCCCTCTGAAGTCATCACAATGTTATTAATACTTGCCTTTTATAAAAAATGCATGGCTAACTTATATGGCTATCTATTATTTTAAAAGTGATCACTTTCTCTTATTAATAAAAATGAATTTTCTATTAAATATAATCCAATTTCTATAAAATGTAATTGGTATGTCTTCCAGGACTGCTCTCTACTAGGATTATTAATAATTTCCTCAACTGATAGTAAAGAAATAAAGGCAATTATTGGGCATATTGCCACTTGAGAAAAATATTCTCTAGTCCCTAAACTACTTCTTGTTTCACACTGGTGTTTTTGGCATCATGTGGTTAATTTTATTCTTTGAACAGCAAAAGGTTGCAGTACATTGCTTTAAGACATTTCAGAAAGTTCTAAAGAAGTGAATTGTTCCGTAGAGTTCCTTATCACTGTTCACACGTAATGATTATCATACTATATAATGTTAACTCCTTCCTTATAACAATATAAAATATATTTTATTACAGTTCTCACTTTATAAATGAGAATAGTGAACTGCAAACAAACAAACAAAAACAGTTTTCTTCTTCACTAATACAGAGAATAAAGACATATAAATAATAAGCATCCAAGACAATAGGTGAAGCCAGGCTATCTAGGCCTGCTCTCTGTGCTTTAACTCTTTTCTTAACAAAGAAATATATCTACAATACTCTTGGAACTTAGCGAAAATTCACACCAATCATGTAGACATTTCATAAAGTCCTTGTAGTCGAAGCTAGGTTTGCTTGTGGCAAAGGGATAAGAACAGTTCTCTGAACAGTAATAATATCCTGACAGTTTATGGAATAAAGTCTGTGTGTTTGATAGTAACAAGTTCTACAGTGTTGGTTATAATTGTTCCTGTGGGAAAATGGTAGGAAAAAAGCTGAATTTTCGGAGGCACATCAGAACATGTTGAGTCTCACACTTAAGACTATGAAATGTAAACTTTATTCTAGAATCTGTGGGGAACTATCCAAACACTTTAAAGGCTTAAAATAAGATATCAATGTAATTGTATTTGTCTTTTAGAAAGGTCATACTGGCAGAAAGGATAGAATATGAACTGAAGAAAGTCTCCTTAGGAAACAAGGGAAGTAAACAGGAAAACAGCTAAGAAGAATGCTGCTAGAATTGCGGAGAAGGAATGATCAAGGAGACGGAGGTAATGGACGCTGTTTATTATTATTATTATTATTATTATTTTAGAAAGACCATAATTTGAAAGATATTTTCTGTGTATGTTTTACTTGGAACTTCTACATGTAATTTCTGACATCTAGTATTTCTATAAGGAAGATGTTGTTATTAATATAATGTATTATATAATATTATATAATCCAAGCTTAGAAAAGCGAAGTAGTTTATCCAAAGATTTACAACTACTTAAATATTGAGATTTAGGGATTAAAATCTATGTCTTTTTCTTTTCTTTTTTGGTGTTTATATGTGTGTGCACGCGCGCGCGCGCGTGTGTGTGTGTGTGTGTGTGTGTGTATGAAGATGAAGTTTCTGGTTTCCTTCATGACTCAGTTTTGTCATGTGATATTTTGCTGCAAGCTGGGCATGTTATGTTTTGGTGTAGGTTGACGTGTGAGAGGGTATGTGATGTTTTGTTTTGAGCTTTCCTATGCAAGAGATGTGACTTTTCTCATGGGTGGATTCTGAGGAAAGGAGATAGAGAGAGGCCCACACACAATGAGATATCGTTTTTTGGATTGACATTGTTGCGCTGATCTTCATGCTTTGCCACTTGGCTTCGAAGAAAGCATTCCTGAGAGCTTCTCATGGCAATGCCACTGAGTCTTGTGGTTTTTCCTGACTTAGTGTTTGCCTTTGGACTGGAATGCTGGTATGCTGACCACTGAATTTGGTAATCCCCTAAAGACTCATTGACCCTAATCAGCAGGAGGTAGATAAAAGAGGTCTACAGCCATTTGGGGGGTTGTTGGAAGGTCAGTAAAAGTGTTTAAGAACCCTAAATAAATTAGGTTTGGTGAAAAATCTAAATTTACAAATAATACAGTGTGTGTATTTGTGTGTGTGTGTGTGTGTGTGTGTGTAGGGTCTGGTGTGAGCCTTTGTATAAAGGAATCAAAGTCACAAGAGGAATTTCAGTGTCCTACTTTGTTACTTTCTGCCTTACTCCCTATGGCAGTCTTTAAATGGACTTGAAATTCACTGTTTTGGCCAGGAAGGACAAGGAATCACTAGCAATATTCCCATATTCTCCTTTGGGACTGGGCTTATAAGCATGCACTCAGGTGCTGGAGGTTCAAACTCAGGTTATAATGTTTGCAGAGTAGGCACTCTTTCTAGTAATCCCAAACCTAACCTCTTTTCCTATTCAGAGCATTTGCCACAAATCTTTATCAGAAATTTCAGATTTTAAATAAAGCTAGGAATTGAAAGTATGGTTAGAAATGCAGACTTTCCATCTCAGTGGACTTGGAGAGGGGGATGGGAGGAGAAGAGAAAGGGAGAGAGGAATTGGGAGGGAATAAGAGAGGGGGCTACAGCTAGAATACAAAGTGAATAAACTGTAAATAATATAAAAAATAAAAAAAATTAAAAAAAAGAAATGCAAACTTCAGAGAGTAGGGATTAGTTTGCTTGCCTAGCATGCACAAAGGCATGGGATTGATCCATAGTATAACACAAAGGAGGTGTAGTGGTAGATGACTGTATCCTCAGCATGCAGGAGGCAGAAACAGGAGAACCCACTCAAAGTTGTCTCAGCTCAAAATATGTTTAAAGTCATCCTGAGGTATCTGAGATCCTTTCTCCAAAATGAAAACAATAACAAAATCATGAAATAAAACATAGTCAATATTTGTAATTCTGGTATCAGTGTGATAAATTTCAATATCCAAATGAAGTTGAGTGACTAAAGTTCTAACCCCAGTAAATTGGAAATAATCAATTATGCACACATTAGGTTGGAGTGTATTCAGGTCTGATTTGAAAGAGGTGGCCTTCCCAAGCAATGGTTCTTTGATGCACTGTCCTGTGATTTTCTTTGAGCATCCTAACTAGTTTCAAAGAGATGCCCTAGCTTGCTCTTATTTTTATTTTATCAATTTAAATTCCCTTATGATTTTTAAGAAATAAAAATGCTTTTGTTTGTGCTGCCAAAATTCTTAGAAACAAATAACTAGACATTTCCCACAAAACTCAAACAGAAACAAAATAAACTTCTTTTTAGCAGAATACATTTTTCCATCTAGGATGATGGTTTTTTAATGAACCATGGATGAGAAAAAAAAAAGACATACATGCAGAGCTTGCAGCCCACAGAGGAGACTAAGACGTCACAGATAAACTGCTTTGCTCATGTCTTAACTTTCATAAATTTTTTTTTAAATCTAAGCAATAAAAAATTGAAAAGAGTCCATATATGATGAGCTTTCCAGCTAAAGTTAGAATATATTTTCAACTTGAATTACAACAGTTGACTTGTGATCTCTATCAGACAAGAAGAGTTGAGCTCTAGTCAAATTCTAACTCCTTGAGTTTGTAAGGCATTCTGGCAAGTTGTAACTCTGGCATTATAAAGGTCATAGAAAGGCATATGAACACTAACAATGAAAATAAAACACCATACAACTTGTTAGATGATATAACAGCTCACTGAAAATAAAATCCTATACTTATAATAGCAGAAATATGTTAAGTGGACATATTTTATATATGAAATTCAAGTATGAAACTGAATGTTCCCATGGTTACAATAACTCACACATTATCAATTGCAAATCTTAACGCAACTCAACTGAATATAATTTCCATTGGAAGTGCACAAGTTCACGTCCTCCTGGAGGAGAATGTTGCATGGAGAGGAAATAAGTGTTAAGGTCAGAGAGATCTCTGTTTACTTTGGAAGCTTGGATGATCTCACTCAGTGTAATGTTCTTAGTGTCATCTATTTACCTGAAATTTTACTTTACAGCTAAGAAACATTCCACTGTGTATATATTTTATAAATATAGTAAAAAAAATACAAAAAAAGTTTTAATAGGTGCCTTGCATAAGGGAATAATTCTGCTTCCAAAGGACATATTACTAAATAGAAATAGTGGAAGGCATAGGTGACCTTTCTGTAAGCTATAGGTCAAGGAAATCCAAAAGCAATCTAACATTGACAGTTGTCATTGCTCTTGGTTTTTCATCACAACTAAATTCTAAGAACCTAATATTGGAACCAGTAAAACACTGTGGTTTCAGGATATTAAACAAAACAAAACAAAACAAAACATAACACTACCACAAACCAGACAAACAACAACACACCAGACTTGAGCTTACCAGGAAACTCCCTGCTGGCTTGCTTTCAGTGCTAGAAGTTTCTATTCAAGCTACTCCAGAAAAAATATTAATGGCCTTACCTACCCAGTGCTTGGCACAGCACGCCACAATGGCAGTTTGGCCACTAGTGCAATAGTAGTAAGACTGTTTATAGAAGTGAGTACACACTTTATTGAGTGTATTGGAGGTTTACTCCACAAGAGGGAATGCATGTTTTTACTGTAAACATGGTCTATGAATTTCCCAGAGTTGTGTCTTGACTAAGAAAAGAATATATTGATATTGGTTAAACTGTTATGTTATCAAACTACCTTCTAAATATTTATGTTTATGTTTGTAGATTTGTGGTTTTATTCATAGATCTTGGTCAGAGAAGTGTCTTATTTCAGTAAGTATTGATTAACACAGAGACTCATATTTAATAAGTGACTAAGAATGATCAGCTGTAGACAGTATATTTATATCATATCTACTCCTCAAGGCTCAAGGAACAAGGAGTGGGGCAGAAAGAATGAAAATAATTCCCTAACATGATATCCAGCTGTTTTGCGGTTATGAAAAATCATTCAAATAGCCCCTGAAGACAGGGTGTCCATGAATTCATAAATAGGCCATTTGGCTTTGGTGATTTTTTTCCCTCAAACATATTTGTAGTACAGATTTTTCTTCTTAAACTATGAACTTCAAGTATGACCAATGAACTACTCTAGAAACTATCAATTAGTTGATCTATCCTCTCTGGAGTTTAATTCTCCACTTTTTACAAATTTTGGGGCCAGTGGTAACACAAAGGGTTTTGGTTAACAAGTAAATCTGCATTAGGTACCTTTATCTTGAGTCTTTTTTTTTTATCAGAACATTGATGAAAAGAAGACTGAACCATTATAAATAAAACCGCAAGACAAGTAAGTAGAATGTTCCTGGGTTTGCTGTATTTTAGATTTAGTATTCAGATCGTCATATAATCACAGACTAAACTCATATGGCAGGTTTTCTCAAGCCAATTGTTCTTTAGATTTGTGCTTTCCCATTTGCCATTGCTAGTCCTGGGGCTAAAATTTAATAAGAAGAATAATCTATGCTACCACATTTCATACTCTACCTTTAGCCTTCCACATGCCAAATGTGTTTTTAGTCCATTTTGGCAAAAGATCTTGCCCCATTTCCAGGAACACACAAACATCTCTCTCTTTCTCTCTCTATCTCTGTCTTTCCTTCTCCTTATCTCTTTCTTTTGATGAAATAGAATTGTTCTCCCTGCAAGAAACAAAGCTTTTCTTTTTAAATAATAAGGAATACATTTGGGAAAATTTAAGAATACTCAAAAAAAACCTGAAGAAAATAGTAAGATATTTCATGTTTTTGAGCTAGTAAGTCAATATATTTAATGCTAAGAAATATACTTATAAAATACACATGCTTTGAAAACTATGATTCAATATAATTAATTGGGAAATAATGCTGTAAAGAAGAGTGTTTCTGAAGTAAGGTGGGTAGAGATCAGTTCCAACTAAAGATCCCAAAGAATAATCAAGGATGAGATCTAACAGGAATCTCAGGGAGAATCACCTAGAGCAAACAAACAAATGAGTGAACAAACCACTATTGACATTTATGAAGTCAAGATGGTGATAGAAAGATTCACCCTAAGCCAGCTGGAGAACCACCGTCTAAAGACTGTGACATTGACAGAATCTGATTACCAAAAATTGAGGCAGCATGAGAATGGAAAGCATTACTGGGTGAAGTTCAATATGAGTCATCTGTTAAGACATATGTACTGCTTTCAGCCTGGGGAAAATGCTCAAGAAATTTATGGTCATAGAAAATTAGATGTTTTAGGCCCGTGCTGTCAAATTTCATGGAAGCAGACAAGACAAACAGTTAATAAAAAAACATTTGAAAATAATTTATTTTCTAGATGAGTTATGAGGATGAGGAATGACCAGTTTAAGCAATTAAGGGCACTTCATAGTTCAGCCAGCTGTAAGACCTGAAAATGTAAAAAAAAAAAAAAAAAAAAAAAAAACTAACTAAAAATAAGAAAAAAAATAACAGCAATGCCAGTGAGGTTTAAAATGATGAAATTTACACTTAGTCATCTAATGCCATAAAAAGTAATGATCTGTGCTTTTCTTCACACTCCTAATTTGACTCCTTACTCAGAGACAGTTACATTTACCGGTAAACTTTAAGGTTGTTTCTATGAAGAGCTACAAAGCTGTGTTAATATTTGCTATGAAATGTTGATTGCTTTTTGATAGTTCAGTAGTTAATCTGTGAAAAATTTACCTTGAACTATCTTTGAGTTTTCATTGTTGCCAAGTTTGCTCAAATGAATCTTCTAAATACTAATGGTCTTAAATTTTAAGTAATTTTCTTTAGCTTTGTCTGAAGGTTTAGTTTGGAGAGATTTATTAGAATAACAAACATGGGTTGTTTGTTTTGTTTATATAATTTTATTTTTTTAATATTAATCACAGGTTCTTTACTTTGTATCCCAGCCATAGCCTCCTCCCTCATTCCCTCCTAATCCACCCTCCCTCATCTCCTTCCTGACCCTTTCCAAGTCCACTGATAGGGGAGGTCCTCTTCCCCTTCCATCTGAACCTAACTTATCAGGTATCTTCAGGACTGGCTGCCAAGTCCGCCTCTGTGGCCTCCTCCCTCAGGAGAGGGGTGAGGTCAGAGAGCCAGACATTGATTTCATGTCAGATATAGTCCCTATTCCCCTTCCTAGGGTACCCACTTGGATATTGAGCTACCATAGGCTACCTCTGAGCAGGGGTTCTAGTTTATATCTATACATGGTCCTTGGTTAGAGAAACAGTCTCATAGAAGACCCCTGTGCCTAGATATATTTAGTCTGTGTGGAGCTCCTCTTCAGGTCATACTAACTTTCCCTTCTTTCATACGATTCTCTGTACTCTGCCCAAGGTTTGGTTGTGAGTCTCAGCATCTGCTTTGATACACTGCTAGGTAGAGTCTTTCAGAGGCCCTCTGTTGTAGGCTCCTGTCCTGTTACTTGTTTTCTACTACTTCCAATGTCCATCCCCTTTGTCTTTCTAAGTGAGGATTGATCATCTTACCCTGGGTCCTCTTTCGTGTTTATCTTCTTTAGATGTACAGATTTCATTATGTTTATCCTATCATATAGGTCTAGTACCCACTTACAAGTGAGTATATACCATGTGTGTCTCTCTGTTCCTGGGATACCTCACTCAGGATGATCTTTTCTAGATCCCACCATTTGCCTGCAAATTTCATGATTTCCTTGATTTTAATTGCTGAGTAGTATTCCATTGTGTAAAAGTAGCACAATTTCTATATCCATTCCTCCAATGATGGACATCTAGATTGTTTCCAGCTTCTGGCTACTACGCATAAAGCTACTACAAACATGGTTGAGAAAATATCCTTGTTGTGTCAGCACAGGCTCTAAGAACAACAATCAATAAATGGGACTTCATGAAACTCAGAAGCTTCTTTAAAGCAAATGACACTGTTATAACAGAACGATACCCTTGAGACTGGGAAAGGATCTTCACCAACCCTATTTCTGACAGAGGGCTGATAGCAGGAATATATAAAAAACTAAGGAAGTTAAAAAGCAATAAATCAAGCAATCTAATTAAAAAATGGGGTATGGAGCTAAACAGAGAATTCTCTGTAGAGGAATATAGAATGGCAGAAAAACACTTAAAGAGATGCTCAACATCTGTAGCCATCAGAGATGCAAATCAAAACAACCCTGAAATTTCACCTTACATCCATCAGAATGGCTAAGATCAAAAACTTAAGTGACAACACATGCTGGAGAGGTTGTAAAGAAAGGGAAACCCTCTTCCATTGCTGGTGGGAATGTAAACATGTACAACCACTCTGGAAATCAATCTGGCCCTTTCTCAGACAATTAGGAATAGTGCTTCCTCAAGATCCAGCTATACCGCTCCTAGGCGTATACCCAAAAGATGCTCAAGTATACAACATGGGGTGTTAAGTAGCAAGAATTTAAGAATGTTAGCTTTCCAAGTTTCTAAATAGAGAGCAGAAATATAGACAAAGACATATTAAAGGTGAGCAGTGCTTCCAAGGGAGAGAGTAAAATAGAATAAAATTGAGAGAAGTCAGTTGCCTTGGAAACTGAAGCCAGTCATCCACATATGACTAGATGAGATATGACAGTACGACTTGGGGAGGCAGAGAGGAATGACTGTGTTAGCCATATTATAAATCTATAAATTCTGCTGACAGATGTTATCTGCTATTAATTCAAATGACATACACCCAAGAAAGGCCAGTGTTTATTTAATATTATGTTAATTTTTATTTTAGTTTTATTAATTACAGTTTATTCATTTTGTATCCCAGCTGTAGCACCCTCTCCCATCCTCTCCCAATCCTACCCTCTCCCCTTTCTCTTTTCCTGTGCGCCTCCCCCAGTCCAATGATAGGGGAGGTCCTCCTCTCCTTCCATCTGACCCTGGTCTAACAAGTCTCATCAGAACTGACTTCTTTGTTTTCCCCTGTGTACTGGTAAGCCTGCTCTCCCCTTAGGTGGAGGTGATCAAAGAGCCAGCCCTTGAGTTCATATCAAAAATGGTCCCCATTCCTATTATTGGGGAACCTGTTGGCCAGTGGTTTTTTGATTAAGATTCCATTGCAGCCATTCCTGAAGAGACCTGGTAAAGTTAGATGGAAGGGGAGGAGGTCCTCCCCTATCAGTGGACTTGGAAAGGTGCAGGCAAGGGAGGGAATTAGGGAGGGGGCTACAGATGGGATACAAAGTACATAACCTGTGATTAATATAAAATAAAAATGAAAAAAAAAAGATTCCAAATGGGGAGAGGCAGACCAAAGATGGAGACCAACACACACAGTTTCTGAGTTGCAGAATAGCTGTTGCCCTGGAATTGGTGAGTGGAAGGATGACTGAAGCTAGAGAAACCACAGTGAGGCTTTCTAAATGAGAGGGATCATCGCAGGAGGTGAGAAATTAGGTCTGGAGTCACCCATGTACTTGTTTGGGGAAGGAGAGAAACAATCTTTTGATGTCCCAGCACTCCCCTTTTTAGGGCCTCCCTCCTCCTTGGCACAGCTGGCTCACCAAGATTCTCAGCTCAAAGCTCACTGCCTGGAGACTGTGGTGGGAGCAGAGGTGGGGCTCCTGGCCCTTCAGCAGCACCCATCAGCTGTACCTGCCTTGGAGTCCCGGAACTGCAGCGCCATCCTTTCCATGTCCCAGGTCTGCTAGCGCCCATACCGATTCCACGGGGTCTCCCAGCTGCTGACTATAAGGCCCACCTTAACCCTCGGTGACAGATAATAGCCACCAAAGTCCAGTAGATTTGCCAAACAAGCTGGTCACTCCAGGCGCTGGGCTGCCCAGGTCTGGAGAGCACAGTGGAGGGCCCCCAAGACTTCCCAGAAGGCATTTGGACTGGCGTCCCAGTCTCCAGCTGTAGCTGGACTTCCTAACCTGACAGCTTGCAGCAGCACTGAGATGAGAGCTTGTCAGTCTTCATGCATAAGACTAAGCAGGGCCAAACCAGAGAATAGAGAGCCCGGATACCCCATCCTTGCTGATGAGACTTGCTTGAGAGTGAGTGCACTCTTGACTCTGCAGAGTCCCAGATCCAGGGTGCTTCTAAACTAGCAGCCTGGCATTGGACCCCTCCCACCCACACACCCACTGTGGGAAACAGAGGCTCTCTGGGACACTGAAGCCCCTGCTCTGCTGGTCCAACAGTGGAGTTAAAGCAGATAATGTCAGAAATTGTGCCACTACTACCACCAGCCCTACTACATCTCCAGCGCATGCACAAGTAACCCCCTAGAAGCCTGCAGACAGACCCCCTCGCACACACTCAAGGGTTCAGCATCCTCTATCACTCTGTCCCTCAAGGAACACTTCCACACATATTTCCACACACCTGCATGCTTGTATCCGCCCTTCTGTGCCTTCATCTGCCCTTCTGCACATGTGGAATTTCCACCCACAGGTAGAGCTGAAGCACCAACACACACAATGAGGCCATGGGACCTCTCTCAGCTTCCTGAAGAATTCTCCAGATGCCATAGAGAGACAGTACCAGTCTGAACTACAGAATCCGGGAACAAACAGGGAAGGTTACAGATAAGCCAATGGCCAGGTGTCGGTGAAAGAACACAAACATAAATCAGGACATCATGGCTTCACCAGAAACCCCCCAAAATTAATAGATACTCTAATTCATCAGAAGCACAGGAAAATGATTGTAAAGCTATGTTTACCCAATTACTTGAGACACAGAAAAAGGAAACAACCAAATCTCTCAGAACAATAACTATACAAATACAGACAGTTAAAGAGGAAATGAATAAATATATCAAAGAGTTGGCCAATCAAGTGGAGGCAAAGAAACAGGATATGAACAAAATCCTCAAGGAAACACAGACAAATATAGCCAAACAAATAGAGGCACAAGTAGAGATACAATTAGTGTCATAGAGAGAGAAAAAGAACCAAAAAATAGAGACCATCATAGAGAAACAGGAATCCACATTCAAACAGATGAAGAAAATGGTGCAAGAAATGAGAACAGAATTAAAATCAATAAAGAAAACACAAACTGAGAAAACCCTGGAGCTTGAGAACTTAGAGAAAATATCAGGAACCACAAAGTAAGCATCACCAATAGAATACAAGAGATGGAGGAGAGAATCTCAGGTGCTGAAGATACACTTGCAGAAACTGATACTTCTCTCAAAGAAAAACTAAAGTCAGAAAAGTTCCAAACACAAAATATCCAAGAAATCAAGGACGCCATGAAAAGACAAAATCTAAGAGTAATAGGTATTGATGAAAAATAAAACTCCAGGGTCCAAGGTCCAGAAAATATTTTCAAGAAAACCATAGAAGAAAATTTTCCCAACTTAAAGAAAGAGATGTCCATAAATATACAAGAGGCCTACAGAACACCAAATGGTCTAGACCAGAAAAGAAACACATCATGTCACATCACAGTCAAAACACTAAATACACAGAACAAAGAAAAGATATTAAAAGCAGCAAGGGAAAAAGGCTAAGTAACATATAAAGGTAAGACCTATCAGAACCACACCAGACTTCTCATCAGAAACTATGAAATCCAGAAAGGCCTGGGCAGGATTCATGCACACTTTAAGAGACCACAAATGCCAACCCAGACTGCTATACCCTGCAAAGCTTTCAATCAATATAGATGGAGAAAACAAAATATTCCATTACAGATCTAAATTGATGCAATATCTACACAGCAAACCAGCCTACAGAAGGTACTAGAAGGAAAACTCCAAGCCAACGAAAACAACTATACCCAAGAAAACATAGCATACAGATAATATCCCAACAAAAATTAAAGGAAAACAAGCAATGAATCACAGTGAGTCCACCAACTCCACAATAAAAAGAACTAAAGTTCATTGGTCACTATTATCTATCAACATCAATGGATTCAACTTTCCAATAAAAAGACACAGACTAACATAATGGTTGCATAAACAGGATCAAACATTTTGCTGCATCCAAGAAATAGACCTCTGCAACAAAGATAAACAGTACCTCAGAGTAAAGGGCTGGAAAAATGTTTTTCAAGCAAATGACACAGAAAACAAGCTGGGGTAGCTATCCTAATATCTAATAAAATAAATTTTCAAACAAAAGTAATCAAAAAAGATGAGGAGGGACACTACATTCTCATCAAAGGAAAAATCCACCAAGAGGACATCACAATTCTGAACATCAATGACCCAAATTTAGAGTGCCTACATTCATACATGAAACATTATTAAAAGTTAAATCACACATTGATCTGAACAACTTAATAGTGGGAGACTTCAACATCCCAATTTCACCAAGGGACAGATCATTTAGACAGAAGCCAAACAGGGAAATAAAGGCACTTACTGAGGTCCTAAATCAAATGGACCTAATTGATGCCTACAAGACTTTTCACCCAAACACATAAGAGTATACCTTCTTTTCAGCACCTCATGGAACCTTCTCCAAAATAGACCATATAGTTGGTCACAAAGCAAGCCTCAAAAAATACAAGAAGATTGAAATAATGTCCTGTATTTTATCTGAACACCTTTGACTATAGCTGGACCTCAACAACAATGGAATTAGCAAAAAACCTAAGGCAACTGGAAACTGAACAACTTACTGCTTAATGACAGCTGGGTTAAGGAAGAAATAAAGAGGTAAATTAAGGACTTCCTAGAATTCAATGAAAATGAAGGTATAATATACCCTAATTTATCGAACACAATGAAAACAGTACTCACAAGAAAATTCATAGCACTAAGTGCCTTCAAGAAGAAATTTGTGACATCTCATATAAGCAATTTAATGGTCCAACTAAAACCCCTAGGAAAAAAAAAAGAATCAAACACACCCAAGAGGAGCACATGGCTGGAAATAATCAAACTCAGGGCTATAATCAATCAATTAGAAACAAATAAAACTATTCAAAGAATCAATGAAACCAAGAGCTGTTTCTTTGAGAGAATCATCAGGATAGACAAACCTTCAGCCAAACTAACTAAAAGGCAGAGAGAAACTATCTAAATCAGAAAAATCAGAAATAAAAAGGGGGACTGAACTACAGACACCGAATAAATCCAAACAATCATTAGGTATTACTATAAAAGCCTATATGCCACAAAATTTGAAAATCTAAAAGAAATGTACAATTTTCTTGATAGATTACTTCTACCAAAATTAAGTCAAGATCAGGTAGAAAGATAGAATATATCCTCCAAGGAAATAGAAGCAGTCATCAACAGTCTCCCCTCCAAAAAAAGACCTGGGCCAGATGGATTCAGTGCAGAATTCTACCAGACATTCAAAGAAGTGCTAACTCGAATTCTCTGTAAACTATTCCACGAAATAGAAATAGAAGAAACATTATCAAACTCATTCTATGAAGCCACAGTCATCTTGATACCTAAACCATTCAACAATCCAACAAAAAAAGAGAACTTTAGACCTATCTCTCTTATGAATTTTGATGCAAAAATACTCAATAAAATACTTTCAAACAGAATCCACGAACACATCAAAGAAATCATCCACCAGGACCAAGTAGCTATTATCCCAGGCATGCAAGGGTAGTTCAACATAAGGAAATCCATCAATGTGATCCACCACATAAAAAAAAAAAAAACAAACAAACAAAAAACAAAAAAACAAAACTGAAGTAGAAAAACCACATGATCATCTCTTTAGATGCTGAAAAAGCATTTGAGAAAATTCAACACCCATTCATGTTTAAAGTCTTGGAGAGATGACAGATACAAGGCACATACCTAAACATAGTAAAGGCAATATACAGCAAGCCTATAGCCAACATCAAACCAATGCAGAGAAACTTAAATCAATCCCACTGAAATCAGGGACAAGGAAAGGCTGCCCACTCTCTCCATATCTCTTCAACATAGTACTTGAAGTACTAGCTAAAGCAATAAGAAAACTAACGGAGATCAAGGGGATACAAATCGGAAAGGAAGAGGTCAAAGTGTCACTATTTGGAGATGATATGATAGTATACATGAACGACCCCAAAAATTCAATCAGAGAACTCTTTCAACTGATAAACACCTTCAGCAAAGTGGCTGGATAAAGAAATTAACTCAAAAAAATCAGAAGCCCTCCAGTATACCAAAGACAAAAGGGCTGAGAAAGAAATCAGGGAAACAACACCCTTCACAATAACGACTAATAAGATAAAGTACCTTGGTGTGACTCTAACCAAGCAAGTGAAAGATCTGTTTAAAAAATCTTCAAGTCTCTGAAGAAAGAAATTGAAGAAGATATCAGAAGATGGAAAGATCTCCCGGGCTCATGGATTGGTAAGATTAAATAGTGAAAATGGCCATTTTGCCAAAAGCAATCTACAGATTCAATGCAATTCCCATAAAAATACTAACACAATTCTTTACAGACCTTGAAATAAAGATTCTCAACTTCATATGGAGAAAAAAAAACCCAGAATCTCCAAAACTATCTTATACAACATCAGATCATCTGGAGGTATCTCCATCCCTGAACTCAAGCTCTACTACAGAGCAATATTAATAAAAACCTCATAGCATTGGCATAGAAACAGAAAGGAGGATCAATTAAGTTGAATATAAGACCTAGAAATAAACCCACACACCTATGGGTACTTGATTTTTGACAAAGAAGCCAGAACCATTCAATGGAAAAAACAACAACAACAACAACAAAAAACACAGCATCTTCAACAAATGGTGCTGGTCCAACTAGATGTATACATGCAGAAAAATAAAAATAGGTCTATATTTATCACCCTGCACAAAGCTAAAGTCCAAGTGGATCTGGGACCTCAACATAAAAACAGAAATTGGTTAGAAGAAAAACTGGGACAGAGCCTAGAACTCACTGGCACAGGAGACAACTTCCTGAACAGAACACCAACAGCACAAGCTCTAAGAGCAAATATCAATAAATAGGACCTCATGAAACTCAAAAGCATCTGTAAAGAAAAAGACACTTTTGTCATAACAAAATGACAACCTACAGACTAGGAAAGGATCTTCACCAACCCTGTATCTGACAGAGGACTGATATCCAGAATATATAAAGAACCTAAGAAGTTAAAATTCAATAAATCAAGCAATCTAATTTTAAAAATGGGGTATGGAGCTAAACAGAGAATTCTCTGTAGAGGAATGTAGAATGGTAGAGAAACATTTAAGGAGATGTTCAACATCTTTAGATATTAGAGAGATGCAAATCAAAACGACCCTGAGATTTCACCTTACACCCATCAAAATGGCTAAGATAAAAAACTCAATGACAACACATGCTGGAGAGGTTGTGGAGAAATGGGACCCCTCCTCCACTGCTGGTGGGAATGTAAACTGATACAACAACTTGGGAAATCAATCTTGTACTTTATTAGACAATTAGGAATAGTACTTCCTTAAGACCCAGCTATACCACTCCTAGGCATATATCCAAAAGAGGCTCAAGTACACAACAAGGATATTTGCTTAACCATGTTTGTAGTAGCTCTATACATTATAGCCAGAAGCTGGAAACAAACCAGATGTCCATCAACTGAGGAATGGATACAGAAATTGTGGTATTTTTACACAATGGAATACTACTCAGCAATTAAAATCAAGGAAATCATAAAATTTGCAGGCAAATGGTGGGATCGAGAAAAGATCATCCTGAGTGAGGTATCCCAAAAGCAGAAAGACACACATGGTATATACTCACTTTTTTAGACCTATAAGATAGGATAAACATACTGAAATCTCTACACCTAAAGAAGATAAATAAGAAAGAGGACCTGGGATAACATGATCAATCCTCACTTAGAAAGACAAATGGGATGGGCATTGGATGTAGGAGAAAACAAGTAACAGGACAGGAGCCTACCACAGAGGGCCTCTGAAAGACTCTTCCTAGTAGTGTATCAAAGCAGAGACTCGTATCCAAACCTTTGGCAGAGTGCAGAGAATTATATGAAAGAAGGCAGAGTTAATATGATCTGGAGAAGATAGGAGCTCTACAAGGACCAAATATATCTAGGCACAGGGGTCTTCTATGAGACTGTTTCTCCAACCAAGGACCACGTATGGATATAACCTAGAACGTCTGCTCGGATGTAGCCCATGGTAGCTCAGTATCCAAGTGAGTACCCTAGTAAGGGGAATAGGAGCTATTTCTGACATGAAGCCAATGGCTAGCTCTTTGACCTCCCCACCCTGCAAGGGAGGAACAGCCCTCCTAGGCCACAGAGGAGGACTTGGCAACCAGTCCTGAATATACCTGATAAACCAGGGTCAGATGAAAGGGGAGGACGTCCTCCCCTATCAGTGGCCTTGGAAAGGGGCAGGGAGTAGATGAGGGAGGGTGGGGTTGGGAAGGAATGTGGGAGCGGGATAAAACTGGGATACAGAGTTAATAAAATGTAACTAATAATAAAAATAAAATTAAAAGAGAGAGAAAAAAATTAGGAGAATCTTAAGTACCGGCTGAGTTTATAAATTTTCCTCACTAGGACTATATAATGATATGCAAAGAAGCTTTCTTAGAACTATGTATAAATTAAATCCTATGAGTATAATTTTCTGAAATGGAAGAAAATGTAAATAACTGTACGAAAATACAAATAATTGTCAAACTATATATATATATATATATATATATATATATATACAGTAGTTTGAAACATTATGTGCCTGGGTAATTAATAAAATTCTAATATGGATCCTTCAAAAAATAAAGATTCCAAATGGGATAACTGATAAACCTGATAAGAAGGAAAACACGAGGGGGATCCAAGATGGCTGCCAGGAGAGGACACCGTGTCTGAGGAGTAGGACAGCAGAAACAATGCAGCGACCAGGAGACTGAACTCTGGGACCTAAAACACCAGCATTTGTGATTGCCAGGTGAGCGGAACTCCTACGGCAGGAAATCAAGTGGGAAAATCCTAGGGACACACAATTATTCCCCGGAAAAATCTCCCGGTGACCAGCG
>CM053766.1:67154726-67204769 GCA_028658305.1 Pachyuromys duprasi
CTGTTGGTGGACTTGGAGGGGGCGGGGAGGAGATGAGGGAGGGTTGGGGAGGGTGGGAGGGAGTGAGGGAGGGGCTGCGCATGGGATGCAAAAAACCTAACCTGTGATTGATATATAAATAAATAAATTTATTTAAAAAAAAAGAAGGAAAACACACTACTGTCATGAACCTTATACTTTGCCAGCATTGGGAGCTCCATATCTTATTATGAAGATATATAATTCAGATCTTTAACACTCCATTATTAGTAATAGAGTTTCAGTTTCCCTAATTAATATTGAAAAATTTAGATGTTTGTAAATTCTAAGGAGATACCGTTTTAGCAGTCTAATGTCAATCTAGATTTTGAAGAAGTATATTTGTTAAATGCTTTTGACTAGTAAATATTAGAAGTCTTTAAAGGCATCATAGATTTGAGAAACATTCCAAATGATAGACAATTATTAAATCCCTGGAACATTAGTAAGGTTTCCAATGAACAAGGAAATAAATTTTGGATCCATTTATATGTAATTTTCAGCCTGTATGTAGATGGAACACCGATTAACTATAAGCAACAGTGTACCACAAAAAGATATCTGAGGTTAATATAGAGTAAAAAGACCTTGCTTCTTTACAATATATTGACAAGATGGAACTTCTAAGATATCATTGGTTTCAAGTAGGAAAGTACAGGTAACAGTTTGTTGGGACTATTTTATATTTCTAACTTTCTGTGACCATTGTTTACTCTCAGAAGATTCCATGTTTAGAATATCAAATAATATCGCCATATACCAAGCTCATTGATAACGCTCAACAACAATAGTCTTAAGTCCTCAATAAACATATGCAAGCTTATAGAATGGATGTTTAAACAGGACACATCCTTCTGCTTCATCCAACAAATACATCTTAATTTCAAGTATATATATATATCATCTCAGAGTAAAAGGTTGAAAAATTATATTCTAAGCACATCTAAGGAGCGAACTATTATAACAATTTTAATACCTGACAAAATACAATTCAAGCCAAAACTAATCAAAGGAGAGAGGGAAAAACATGATGGACACATTACAGGAAAACTCCAACAACAGTTCATTGCTGTCCTTAACATCTATGTACTAAACACAAGGTCGTAAGAGTTCATAAACGAAACATACTGCCACTTATATCATATATTGACATTCACATGCTGATAGTGGGAGCCATCAATAACCCACTCTGGCCAGTAGATAAGTCTTTCAGACTAGAACTAAACAGAGAAATCCTAGAGCTAACTGACATAATACACCAAATAAACAAGCAAATATCTATAGAACATTTCATCCAAATACAAAATAATGTGCTGTATTCTAATCTTTTCTTGAAAGTGTCACCAAAATGAACCACAGACTATGAAACAAGAAAATCTCAAGAGGAAAAAGGAAATTAAAAATAATGCCCTGTATTCTCTCTGACAACCACAGATTAAAGCTACATATCAACAAAAGAAACAACAAAAGTCTTAGAAACTCATGGAAACAATAATTTACCACTTAACGAAATATGGGTCAAAACATCAAATAAGAAAAAAAATTAAAGGAACCCAATGGAGCTGAGCTAGGTGAAGGACCAAAGTCCCATTGTCCTGATCCTAGAGGAGTCCTCTGGGGCATAGGAGCAGCTCTAGGCTCAGATATCTTTCCACCTGTGCATCAGCACTTCACAATATCCTCAAATAATATAAATTTTTATATGTTCTAACCAAGCAATGAAATATTTGTGTGATAAAATCAAGTCTATGAAAAAAGAAGTTGAAGATAACAGTGATGGAAAGCTCTCCCATACTCATGGATTGGTATGATTCCCATAGTAAAAATGGACATTGTACCAGAAGCAATCTACAGATTCAATGCAGTCCCCATCAAAATCTTGGCACACTGCTGTACAGAATGTAAAAACACAAATTTTCAGCTCCATAAAGATATACAAAATGACAATCTAACTAAGGACAATTTTGAATAATAGAAGAATTGCTGAAGGTATCACTTCAAACTGTACTACCTTGTACTACAGAATTATAGTAATAAAAAAACATTCTTGTATTGGCACACAAACAGGCATGCTGATCAGTGGAATTGGATTCTGGACATGGTCCTGAATTCAAACAGCCATGACACCTGGTTTTTGATAAGTAAGCAAAAAATACAAACCGGAAAATAGACAATATCATCAAATGGTGCTGTTCAAACTGGATGGCATCATTGAGAAGAATGCAAATGGATTCACAGTCATCACCATTCCAAAACTCAACTCCAAACCATAAATCCAGATATACCAAACTTGGTAGAAGAGAAAGTGGGGAAGAACCTTAAACTCCTTGGATCAGGAAAAGAATTTCTAAACAGAACACCATTAGCAGAGTCAAAAGATTGACAATTAATAAATGGCACCTCATGAAACTGAAAAACTTCTATAAAGCAAAGGATCTCGTCATTTAGATAAAGCAACAATGTACAGAAAAAGGTTTTACCAACTCCACATCTGATATAAACCTAATATCAAAAATCTATAAAAGATCTCACAAAACTAGATTTCATTAAGAAAAAAAACCAAATTGAAAAACCAAATATGGAAAATTCTCGAAACAGGAAACTCAAATGTAAAGAAACTTCCTTAGGCATCAAGGAAACTACTTTGAGATTCCCTCTTACACCTGTCAGAATGGTTGAGATTTAAAAAAAAAGTGACATAATGTTGAAGTAGTGGAACAAGGGGAACACTTCTCCATTACTGGTGGAAGTAAAAACTTGTATAGCCACTATGGAAATCAATTTGGCAGTTTCTCATAAAGTTGGGAATCAATCTACCTGAAAGCTCAATTATTCCCACTCTAGGGCATCTATCCAAAGATTCTCCGTCCTACCACAAGGACACTTCTTTAACTATGATCATTGCAGTTTTATGTGTATTAGCCAGAAACTGGAAACAACCTATATGTCTCTCTATCAAAGAATGGATAAACAAAATATGATATGTTACATATTGGATTATTTTCAACCATTATAAACAAAATTGCATGCAAGAGCCTACCAACCGAGTTGAACAGTTCTTGAGTGGGGAGTGAAGATTGAAAGAAAATACAAAACCAACACAGTACACATGGGATCAGTTGGAGAAGGCTGCCAGTAGAATCTGTCACACTGGTTTATTCCACAATTTCTTTTTATAGCCAGAGCAAAACACCTTGATACAATAAAGTTCATGAAGTTCATCAAGAAGTCAAACTTGTTTACCTTGACAACTTGTCTGTGTAATCCTCACATAAACAAAAGGAAATGAACTTGGCAAAACATTCTGCCTGTCCCTGTCCCCAGGTGAAGGCCAGTGTGAAAACACGAAGCTCTCCACAACTGTGATATTTACAAGTAAATGGTTGTAACTGGAAAAATTATCCTGAGTGTGATATCTTAGACCCAGACAGACAAATATGGCATATATTTACTTATATGTGGATATGAACTGTTAAATCAATGATAACCAAGCCAAAATCAATAGAACCAAAAGATTAGGAATAGAGTAAAGCACTAGGGGAGACAGATAGTTATTGTTAGGAAAGAGAAATAGAAAAAAATAGTTGTGGGTGAATGTGGGGGAGGGGAGCAGGAGGAACAAGTGTGAGAGAGAAAGGAGTTGAGAGGGGAGATATTGGATGATACAGCTACAATTAAGGCCATTTGAGGAGTATTATGGAAACCTAATGTACTGTACTCTTCCTATAAGTTATGCATATAAATGTGTTCTCTATGAAATCACTAAATAATGGGAGAGTTAGAACCCCAAACCCCATCTCTTACCACCAAATAATATTTCCAGTCCTATGATTGGGGTACATCTAGTTAAATTGTTGGCCATAGGGTTCCCATGGTAATTCCAAAACAACAACCAAAATAAATAAACAAACAAATAAATAAAAATTAAAAAAGAAACAAAAGTAAAAATATGTTTATGTTTATAATCTTGAAAGAAACATTGTAGTATAGAACCATATTAAGGGAATAGCTACATAAGGTTATAATCTTTTTCTAAGTTTGGTAGACAATGATGGAATAAAAAGAAATGATAGAATTAGTTTTCTTAATGTATATATCAGACAATAACGGTTGGTAGTTAGCCTGTCTAAGACCTAGAAATGTTTGTTAGGAATTAAATGGGAAGAAGCATGTAATACATGGGAAGAGATAATTTTCAAAAGAGCAAAGAGCTACACAAGGCGAGCCAGGTATGTTTGGGCCAAAAATGCACTATATGCAATTGCTTGCATTTACTAGATTTTAGCATGAATAGCACAGTATCTTCAATATTACCCAGCCTATGCATGACACCTAACATGACTTGTCAGTCCATTTTAGAATAACAGTAGGCAGCATGCTTAGGTAAGTATATCTACATTTAGGACAGAAACATGCAATGGGTAACCTTCTATGAGTGCAGAGGAAGATATATGATAGACCTTTCGATTTATTAGACTACAGCTTTGATCACGTCCCTCTGAACTTGCTCTGAGGTTAAGAGTGAGAAAGTGACATATTTTTCCAGATCAACTCAAATTCCAAAATAGCCCATATTTGAGCAAAATATGAATGATTTTAACACAAAAAGAATCTGTTGCTCAAGAAAAATCAACAAAAATAAAATCATTTTGTTCCCATATTTTTGTCCTCTTCTGTTTTCATGAGCTATACTGTTCTAGAGAATAATGGCAAAAGATCCAGAGAACAAGTTCATCTACTCTATCTAATCTAAAGAGGTATTTTAAAAAATTAACAAATATATTAGGAGATATTGGAAATGTAGTCATTACCAGATGATGAAGTTTGAGTTTTCATAGATTTATCGAATTACAAAAAAAAAAAAAAAGAAGGATCTAAAGGGTGTACTGTAATTACAGTTGTGGAGACATACTGTAGGGTGAGGGGAATGAACACTGTAGTTCATTTAGTGCTTCAGTGAGATGTAAGTATACAAATTAAGAATGCGAAATGATTAACGCTATAGTGTGTATACCTATTGTTGATTTTGATGAGGGCCACGATTGAACCCAGGCTCTCAGGCATGCTCGGCCATTGGCTAGACTATCGTATAAATGTTTTAAAACTTGAGATATTAGAATTGTATTGATATATACTAAATCTTGTTTTAGAGTTATATTCTGTTTTTATTTCCCAATAAATCCATTCACGTATTTATCCTGTCCCACATCATTCCTTAAATAGTGAAAAACTGCCAGAAAGTAATATTTTACTCATTATAAATCTATGAACATAACCACAAAAAACCATGTTATTTCTCAAAAGCAAACTCAACACTCCCACTTCTAAAATAAGGCCAAGGTTAGAGTTTAACAGCAGTTTAGAAATTAAATTAACTTTGACGATTAATCTTCTTTTTCCTTAAGGCACTTTTTTGATTTGTTCTTCAGCCAAAAGGTTTTTCTGCTACCTTCTAGAATCTGTAATTAGTTCACCATAATTTGTATCCAGAAAACCTCTGTGTCCCTGTCTTTTCTATAAAACATCTCTAGAATTAAAAAAGAAAAACATAAATGAATGTATCTTACTGCATTACCTAATTTTTCCATTTTTATGTGCTTATAAGAATCACATATTTAGACATGGCTTTGAAGTGGCTCTGCTCAGATTTCAATCAACAAAATCTTGAGCAAGTTTTATGACTTCCTGCTGAATCAATGTCTTCAGTGGTTTTGAAAGGATTAAAAAGAAAGTATTTATTGAGTCGTCTAATAAGAGAGAGTAGACAATCATTAGATATCATCAGTATTGTTATATTGGGTAGTGTGTTTGATCTAATTCAGAACAAGTAAGATTTCTTGAAGTGCAGGGATCACAGACTCCTTGCTTTTAAATTTTTATAATTTGATTTAACTGAAAAAATGTGTTGCCTTATTGTTGCGTGGGGCGTACTGGAAAGGGGAACTTTGATAGCAGACTTTGTTTTTCAGTGGTTAAGAACATCCAATGTTTTTTTTTCTCCAAATGGCCACTTTGTGAACCTGAGAGATGCTGTTTTGAGAGCCATTTAAGGTGGAAGGCCAGCTCTTGTTTCACTTTCTGTTGCCTGAGCTGACTTAACAGTTTTAAAATATAAGTGAAATGTTGAATACCTTACTTTTCTGAATAAATTAATAAAAAACTAAAAATGCATTATAAATATTCTATGAGCAGTTTTCTTCCATGGATATAAAAACATATAGTATTTAGAAGTTTAGGCCTTTAAATCAGTACACAATGTAAAGCCTAAATTCCTGAGGATGGCAATGTAATCTGAATAGGATATAATATCTTTGAAGACGTAGAATTTTTATGAATTGTCTGCTTAATGTTACTTTCTCATTTCAGAATGTGTAATGATTAAGTTGTCTGCTGATGTTAAATTAGAAATGTTTGAAGCAGAAAGATATGTATGGCATATGCTCATTTATAAGTGGATATTAGCCATATAATACAGGCTAAACACACTAAAATATGTAATTCTAAAGAAGCTAAACAACAAGGAGGACCCTAGAGAAGAGGCTGAAATCTCATTCAGAAGGACAAACAGCATAGACATCTAAAGAAGGAAAAGACAAGGAACAAGGCAGGAGCCTTCCATGGGGGAACTCTGAAAGACTCTACCCACCAGGGTAACAAAGGAGATTCTCACACTAATAGCCGAACTCTGGGCAGAGTGCTGGAAACCTATGGAAGAAGAGGGTGATAGACTTGAAAGGGACAGGAACTCCAAAATAAAGCAAACAGAGCCAACAATCCTGGGTTCAGGGGTCCGCAAAGACTGAAACTCCAACCAAGTACCATGTACAGAATTGACCTAGACCCCTGCTCAGAGGAAGCCCATAGGCTGATCAGATTCCAAGATGGTTCCTTAGTAAGGGGGGCAGGGACTGTCTCTGACATGAACTCAGTGGACAGCTCTTTGATCACCCACTGGTGGTGCAGCCTTGCCAGGCCACACAGGAAGATGATGCAGCCCGCCTTGATGAGACCTGATAGGCTAGGGTCAGATAGAAAGGGAGGAGGACCTCCCCTATCACTGGACTTGGGGAGGGGCATGGCAGAAAATGAGGGAGGTAGAATGGGATTGGGAGGGGCTGAGGAAGGAGAACACAGCTGGGATACAAAGTGAATAAACTGCAATTAATTAAAAAAAAGAAATTAAAAAAAAGAATGCAGGGCTTATGCTTGGGGGTAGGGGGTGGATCCAAGATGGCGGCACCGGGACGACACTCTTTCTGACCAGCAGCACAGCAGGATCAGCACAGTGACCAGCAGTCAGAACTCTTGGCCCTAAAACACAAGTGACTGTGTTTCCCAGGAGAGAGGATACCCCACAGTGGGGGATTCAATCAGCTTCAACTCTCCCAACTAAACCATGGAAGAGGTCCTTGTTCCACCAGCAGTTGGTCGCCAGCCCAGTGCCACACGCCAGCATGCTTTGATCACTGTTCCAGATTGATTGGCCTGCTCTTTGTTCACCTCACCTTGATGGAGGAGCACCTTACCAGGTCACAAAGGTAGACAATGCAACCACTCCTGATGAGAGCTGGTACACTAAGATCAGAAGGAAGGAAAAGAAGACCTCCCCTATCAGTGGACTTGGGGAGGGGCATGAGTGCAAAAGTGGGAGAAAGAGAGGGACTGGGAGGGGAGGAGGGAGGGAACTACAGGGGAGATACAGACTAACAGAATGGATTCGTAAACAGGACTCAATAATCTGTTGCATACAAGAAACACACCTAAGTCACAGAGATAAATATTACCTGAGAGTAAAGGGCTGGAAGACAGTTTTCTAAGCAAATGGACCCAAGAAGCAAGCAGGAATAGCTATTCTAATGTGTAATAAAACAGACTTTCAACCAAAATTAATCAAAAGAGATAGTCAAGTACAGGATACTTCATACTCATCAAGGGAAAAATCCACCAGGAAGATATCACAATCCTGAACATCTATACCCCAAATGCAAGGGCAAGGGCACCCACATTTGTAAAAGAAATATTAATAAAACTTAAACCACACATAGATCCCCACACACTAATAGTGGGAGATTCAACACCACACTCTCAACAAAGGACAGGTCAACAAAACAGAAATTAAACTAAGAAACAATGTCTCTAACAGAGGTAATGAATTAAATGGACCTCATGGACATCTACAGAACCTTTCACCCAAACACAAAGAATTTACCTTCTTCTCAGCACCTCATGGAACCTTCTCCAAAATAGACCATATAGTTGGTCACAAAGCAAGCTTCAACAGATACAAGAAGATTGAAATAATCCCTTGTATCCTATCTGATCACTATGGACTAAAGCTGGACCTCAATGACAAAAATAACAAAAGGCCTACACATACATGGAAGCTTAACAACTTGCTGCTAAATGACAGCCTAGGCCAGGGAAGAAATAGAGAAAGAAATTAAAGTCTTCCTAGAATTCAATGAAAATGGAGACACAACATACCCAAATTTATGGGACACTATGAAAGCAGTGAGTGCTAAGTGGAAAGTTCATATCACTAAGTACCTTCAAGAAAAAATTCGAAACATCTCAGTCAAGCAACTTAATGGCTCACCTAATTGCCCTAGAAAATAAAAGAAGCAGATACACCAAAAAGGAGTAAAGGGATGGAAATAATCAAACTCAGGGCTGAAATCAATAAATTAGAAACAAATAAACCAGTTCAAAGAATCAATGAAACCAAGAGCTGCTTCTTTGAGAAAATCAATAAGACAGACAAACACTTAGTCAAACTAACTAAAAGGCAGAGAGACACTATCCAAGTCAACAAAATCAGAAATGAAAAGGGGGACATAGCCACAGACACTGGAGAAATCCAAATAATAACTAGGGCTTACTTCAAAAGCCTATACGCCACAAAATTTGAAAATCTAAAGAAATGAATATTTTTCTCTTTTTTCTTTTTTATATCTTAAATTTTTTTTATTAATTATACTTTATTCACTTTGTATACCCCCATAAACTCCTCCCTTCTCCCCTCCCAATCTTACCTTCCCTCCCCTTCTCCACACATGCCCCTCCATAGGTCCACTGCTAGAGGAGGTTTTCCTTTCCTTCCTTCTGATCCTAGTCTATCAGCTCTCTTCAGGAGTGATTGCATTGTCTATCTCTGTGACCTGGTAAGGTGCTCCCGCATCAAGGTGAGGTGATCAAAGAGTAGGCCAATCAGTTCATGTCAGAGGCAGTCCCTGTTCCCTTTAAAAAAATCTGAGCACAGGGGTCTTTCTTGAGACTGATATTCCAACCAAGTATCATGCATGGAGATAACCTAGGACCTCTGCACAGATGTATCGCATGGCAGTTCAGTGTTCAAGTGGGTTCCATAGTAATGGGAAGAGGGGCTGTCTCCAACATGAACTGATTGTCTTGCTCTTTAATCACCAACCCCAGAGTGGGGAGCAGCCTTATCAGGCCACAGAGGAAGACAATGTTGCCACTCCTGATGAGACCAAATAGACTAGGATCAGAAGGAAGGAAAAGAAGACCTCCCCTATCAGTGGATTTGGGAAGGAGCATGAGTGCAGAAGGGGGAGGAAAGGAAGGATTGGGAGGGGAGGAGGGAGGGAACTACAGGGTGGATAAAAAGTGAATAAAGTATAATTAATAAAGAATTTTTTAAAAAAGAATGCAAGATTTGACCACCTTTCCCTTAACAGGTTTTTTTTTTTTTTTGCCTTTCATCAGAGACTGAATTAGCATAAGTCAGATTAATAAGGAAAAAGTACAAATACTTACTTGGTGAATTTTTTAGTGGTTCTCCAAGACAAATTACACAAATACTTGAAGAATCAATGAAGCAAAAGCAGTCATTTACATACTGATGTACATAAAAATGGCAAGTTGTAAGAAAATAAATTTTGCATGAAGCCTTGAAAGACAATTACTTTTTGGGAAGGTCAGTTCAGGCCACTTTTGTTCTCTACTGTTAACACAGCCATCATTGCTCTAATGAAATTATGGATTCTGTTACATCTCCTCCTGGAAATTAGATTGATCTTGTTTTGACTGTTTTTCAAATCTGTTTAATTCATAAAATAACCGAAGTGTCAGAAGGGCATGTTTTGAATGCCTTTCTGTTAGGGGCCTAATATTCCCTATTTAAGGAATCAGTATTCTCTCTTTTTTTTTTCAATTTTAGTTTATTTACTTTATATTCCAAGGGTACCCCCTCCCTCTTTTTCTCCCAGTGCCTCCTTTCCCTCCTTTCCTCCCTTCCCTCCCAAAACAGAAAGCCCTCCTACTCCCCCAACAACCTTCTATAGCACATCAAGTCACATCAAGACTAAGCATATCCTTGTCCCCTGAGGCCAGGCAAGGCAGTCCTGTCATTGAGAAGTGATCAAAAAGCAGGAAATAGAGTCCAAGTTAGAAACAGCCCCCAACTCCCACCCCAGCTCCATTTGCCAGGTACCCAACAGCCACATATGTACAGAGGCCTTAAGAAATTAAAAATCAATAAATTAAATGATCCAAATTAAAAATGGGGGAAAGAGTTAAACTGAAAATTCACAACAGAGGAATCATAACTGGCTGAGAAGTACTTAAATAAATGTTCAATATCCTTAGCCATCAGAGAATTTGCAAAACAAAATGATTCTAAGATTGCAGTTTACACCTGTTATAATAGCTAAGATGGAAAACTTAAGTTATAGCACATGTTGGTGAGACTGTGGAGAAAGAGGAACACTCCTTCCCTGCTGATGGAAAAGTAAACTTGTAGAGTCTCTCTGGAAATCAATCTGTTGCTTTCTCAGGAAACTGCTAATAGTTCTACCTCAAGACCCAGGTATACCACTCCTGTGCATGTACCCAAAAGATGCTCCACCATACAACAGGGAACCACCATGACAGTCCAAATATAAATGACAGCATGCATCATTTGCCATCTTGTATCAGATTTTATTATATCTGGCAGAATGTATTTCATTCTCAACCATATTGTTGGGAATATTAGTAATTCTTTTTTAAAGGGCGGAATAGTCTCTCTGTATTATCTGATATTGCTAGTTTGTTTTCTATCTCAGCTATTATGAATGATGCTATGATGAAAAGTAACATTTTACATTCATTGAAACTTAATAAAAGGTATAATTACAAGCTAACCTGGTATATCCCCTAATCCAATTCACCAATTGCTTATATTTTCCCTAATATATGTTTGCATTCTTTTGTATGTGTGCATGTGAATATTATAGATTTTAAAAATAATTTCAGAGCAGGTTAGAAACAGTATATCTTTTATTGTAACTATTTAATTCTTAAGAGCCAGCACATGCTCTTTATAATGATGTGCCTCACAGTAATCAAAAAGTAAATAAAAGTAAACATTATCAAAATAAAAATAATGACATTGATTTAATCCAGAGCCATGAAAAAAAAAGCTGTTATGTTTGCTAGTATAGAATAACCCCTAAACTAGCATTACCTCTGGAAATACTGTTCTTTACATTTGTGATACTCTGAGAGTTGATTTTTGTTTAAAAACAAATATTTCAGGTCTGGCTGCATTGCCAATCCTGATGAGACTCTAATAAGCTAGAGTCAGGTGGAAGGAGAGGAGGTCTTCCCCTATCAGTGGACTTGGAGAGGGGCATGGGAGGAGATGACAGAGCAAGGGTAGGATTGGGAGGGAATGAGGAAAGGGGCTACAGCTGGGATACAAAATGAATTAATCTTAATTAGTACAAAAAACTTAATTAAAAAATCCCCAAATATTTCTCCTCTAGGTGCTATTAATATCTCTGTTTTATAAATGATTAAAAACTCATCAATGGAAATATTTAAAAACACACATGGGATTCTTTTTTTCCTTCATGAAACTGCCCTGGGATCTTTTTCCAGCAATGGGTATAGGGAGAGTAAAACAATACGGATTTGGGAGAAGGATGTTTGTGCTCTTCAAGAGCTCCCCCTTTTTTGAGAGACTTTTGTGTATGGTTTAAGCATTAAACATGAATTTCATTGTTGCAATATGCCAAGAAAACCAAGCTATGGTTGGTCCCTAAGAGCACACAGTTTCACGTTGGCTACTATGTTCTGTGAAGTAAAAACTCAAAAACATGTTTTCTACACGTCTGGAAGCAGAATTGTAGGGTTGTTAGAAAAATTCAAAATAAAAATAAATAAAATAGCAAAAAAGTACACCTGGCACAAAGTGTTATCTCTTTGTGATCCTGGAAATATGAATTTTAAATGACAGAGTCTAAAAAGAAATGTCGATAGCTTCAGTTTAAAGTTGAGTTTTTTTTTCTTTTCTTTTTTTTTTCACTCTAGTACATATTCTCACAGCAGCCATTATATGTTATATACTGGATGACTGTACAACTTTAGAGACCCTTTAATTTATATTCTTGTTTCCTAGGCCAAACATAACGTTTTTTGCTCCATAATGTTAAGCCTTTAAGCATGATGTCATATACTCCATTTCTGGGTGGAATTTGCTTTCAATATGTGGTTGTTAGTTATGTAGACAGGAACATTATGAATGAGATGGGATTTTACTTTTTGCATCAGTTTGGTCTCCTGTACACCCTCTGCTTTCAATCTGTATTCGTTTTAATGTCATTGGGAAATTTCCTGACTCCTCTCAAGAAAAACTGGTAGAAATAAATTTGTAGTGGAACCCCAGGATCCAATTTCATTTTTCACATCCACAGACTCTCTTTCCACAGTTACACTACAAATCTTTGTTTTGCTTGTTTATCCAGAGTTCCCTGACAGTACATTTCACTGACTCCTTAAGGTTTATTCCTGCTTGGTAACAATTTTTGCTAGTGGCTCTCCAAGGATCAGGGAGTATCTGGAAAATTTAACTGCCCATAGAAAATCACAAATTTTGCTTTACACCTGAAAGTTTTCTAAATACTGAACTAGCTGGTTTAATGTCATCATTTTGGGATAACTTATTTTTAATAAATAAAGCCTGAGTATGTATTAACAGAGTTAAAATATTTTCTATAGTTATAGAACAGAGATTTTACGACATTTTTGTTTTTGTTCTAAAGATAACAACAACAAGTATGAACGTCTGTTTCTAGGTAAGTGGAATTATGTTTTGGTTAAAGTAAGCATACAGAGAGAGTTTAATTTGATAAAATTTAAATCGTGCCCAGACTGTCCAAGGGTATTGCAATTTTACTCAGACTTTTCAGTTTTGTAGTTTTAAAATAACTCTATAAACAGCAGAACATTTTCCTACTTATTCTTAGTGTGAAAAATATATATATATATACATACACATATATATGTGTGTCTTGCTGAAGCTGAAGGCTCTTAAAGATGGTAGGATATTATATATATCATGTATATATAATATGTATACAATCATATATAACAGAGGTGCTCATTAAATATGATCAGCACCTCTGTTATATATGATATCCCTCATATATCATATGTTAATATATGGAGAATATATAAAATGTACATATATATATATATATATAAGTTTTGACAAAAAAAATTAAACATTATTTCTTCACTCATTTTGGCCACACCTTGTTATAGATAAAACGAGAGTAAGTATGCAGAGGTACTATTCTTATTCAGTTCCCTAAATCTTTCCATAGTATGAGACTATATTCAGGGAATGTACAGAAGACACAAACAGCTCAATGAACTATAAAAGAATAAACTTAAAGAGAATAAACACACGAGAGACTCCCTTGAAAACAAACAGGAGGCTGAATGAAATGCCAACGACATTTCAGAATTAGAAAACTGAATTAAATAAAGAATTAGATATTCTTTAAAGGAGGACTCAAGATGAAATGGAGAAATTTTTTAAAGAGGACTCAAGATGAAATGGAGAAAGAATTAGAAAAGATCAGTATAAATTAATCTGCAAGCCCTACCTGCTCAGGAACGAAGTGTCTTCCTGGAATGTTAGGAATTTAATTCTTTATCCTGAGGTTCACCCAAGAAAAAACAATTCTACCATTTTAGGCCAAATTTAAAGCACACTTCATTAAATTCTAAATACAGACAAACTGATGGATTTTGGTCAGGAGCATTCCCAAGAATTTCCCAACTGATGGCCTAGAGTCACATGTTGCAGGGGCTTAAGGACAAACCTATAGACCACAATATTTTCTGCTGACGCTTTGTTATTTTCCAAGAACTAAAATTCTCAGCATTCCTGGAGGATACCTGGTTTCTAGGCAGGTGGGGCTTACAGGTTAATTTTGGGGGTTGCCATAACAATAGACAATTCCAAGGAAAGACTCAGAAGTAGAATGAATCGATAGAACCACATTCTTGTTTCATTTTATCTTTGGGGTCATTTTAGCCTATCCTGGGTCAAATTTTGAAGCTTCTATTTTCCTATCCTACATGGAATATATCTGAAGTTTTCAATTTGATTACAGTAACCTTATGTCAAAGTGGTATATTTTGGCTTGGAATAATTCATTTACATTAAAAAGTAAAAGTACATCTAATCATTTCAAAAATGTTTGTATTACTAACAGGAAAACTATACAAATAGTGAAATATTCAAATATTAAGTACATTTAGTTGATATTTAACAGATTTATATATTTAGAAAATATACAACTTTATTAAGAAATAATATTTGTAATTTTTCAAAAAGTTTTTCCTAATATTTCTCAGAAGGAATATTTTAAATGACATAAATTTATATTATGTATGGTGAATATTTTATGTTTTTCTTTATAAACATAGATATAAGAATTCTCAATAAAACACTTGCAAACCAAGTATAAGAACACATCAAAAAGATTACACACTATAATCAATGAGATCAAGGAAATACATAGAGAGGGAAAAAGCCAAACTATCTTTATTTGCAGATTGTATGGTAGTGTATATGAGTGACCCTCAAAATTTCACCAGAAAATTCCTACAGGTTATAAGTACTTTATAAAAGCAGCTGGTTACAAAATTAATAGACAAAAAGCAGCAATCTTGCTAAATACAAATGACAGACTGAGAAAGAAATCAGAGTAAGAACAACTTTATCAAAAGCTGTGGAGAGCTGCTTGTTTGTCAAATGCGGGAGCCTGCCAGCAGAATCGAATGGTTCCTGAGTAGAGAGTGAGAATTGAAATTAATAAAATATGTAAAACATCTGAAGTTACCAGAGGCTTTGGCAGTCTGCTCCGAGCACCGAGTGCTCTGCATGCCGAAAAGCGGCTGGCCAGCTAGTGTTGCTTTTTTATAAAACACACTCAACACAAAGAGTTAAATTTACAAGGAGGTGTAGCAAGAACTGTGATTTTAACACGCCATCCCACCTGCTGTCACAAAACAAAAGGCGATGGACTTGCAAATTCTTCCCTGACCCCAGGAAAAGCCTCCTAGAAGCCTGTCTTTGTGCTGAGATTTAAATATCAAAGCAGCTGCCAAAATGGCTGCCAGGTACAGAGACTTCAGTTCCCAACAGTCAAGCTGCTCTGTTATTCATTGACAAACATGTTTTCAACCTGGACTTCACCTTGAGACAGAGAAAACAGGAAGTTTTGCCAAGATCCTTAAAATTTGTTCCAAGCTCCTTAAAGCTTGTTTGTGTGACCTTGGACCATATCTGCTATAGGAAGTAGTTTTAGAAAAAGAGTTTAGCAGTTCCATGAAATTCTTTTGTACTGATGTGACTTGTTTTTGCTTGGCCTATAAAAAAAAAGAATTGAGGAATATACCCATATTGCAGTCATACTGACAGCCCTTTCGAGCCCAACCCTTGTGTAGTGTGATTTGTTTTAATTATTTATGTCCTCATTCCCCACTCAGGTACTGCCAGCGGACTCCATCAAATAGCCTGAGAGGGGAGAATTCCTATAATGTTAATCATGCAAGAGAAAAATTTCTATGATAAAAACTTTAAGGCACTGAAAGAAAAAAAAAATTGAAGAAGATATCCAAAGATGGAAATATCTCCCATGCTCATGGATCAGTAGGATTAATATAACAAAAATTGTCATGCTACCAAAAGCAATCTACAGATTCAATACAACCACCATAACAATTCCAACATAATAAATAGATTTTAAAAAGACAATTATCAGCTCCACATGGAAACACAGAAAATCCAGTCTAGCCAAAACAAACGTAAATGATAAAAGAACTGGTGGGGTATCAGCATTCCTGATCTCTAACTGAACTGTGCAGCTATAGCAATGAAAACAACATGGTATTGGCATGGAAAGACATATTGAAAGAAAAATTGAATTAAAGACCCCAGTAGAAGTCCACATACTTACTGTAAACTGATTTTTGACAAAGAACCCAGAAATAAACACAGGAAAAAAAGATAGTATCTTTAAGAAATGGTGCTGTTCAAACAGGATGTCTGTATACATTAGAATGCACACATACCCATACTTATCACCCTACACAAAACTCAACTCCAATTGGATGAAAGACCTCAATATAAGGCCAGATACACTGAATCTGATAGAAGGGAAAGTGAAGAACAATCTTAGACTCATTGGCCCAGATAAAAATTTTCTGAACAAACCACTGTTAACACAGGCACTAAGATCAACAAGTAATAAAATTGACCTCATGAAACTGAATATCTTCTGTATGCTAAAAGACATTGTCATTTGAACAAAATGACAGGCTGTAGAATGGCAAAAGATTTTACAAATTACACATTAAAAGGATGGTTAATATTTTAAATATATAACCAAAAAGAGCATGACAAACAACAACAAAAACTGGACATCTCTATCAGCAAATAAACTTCAGTTCCAAAATAGGTAGCATTTGGTTAATTTGTTTGCCAAAGCTGCCCCAGTATGTTGCCAAGGATTTTGATTGCTTTCTTCAAATTGGTGGTAAGGCCTTACTACTGATGGAAACAAAACAAAACAAAACAAAAAAACGTACACAACTCACTAGACCAGGAGAAGTCTAGCTGGTGCTTACATGGGACCTTCCTCCCTAGTGACTAGTGTTCATGGTACTGGAAGGTACCATGAATGCTACTGATAAGGGTAAACATCAACCTTTTTATCTACAGTGGTGATCTAGCAAAAAGATGTGTTAGTATGAAAGTGCCATAAAGCCTGTGGGAATAACAATGTTATTTGGCCTCAAACTAACTTTAGCAATTTGTTCTAATCTTCTGGCTCCTTTTCATTCTCTGGCTCATTTTGTCTGCACCTGTGTCTAGCTTGTTCTCTCTTCATCCAGTCTCTGTGAAACTCTCCCAGTAAAATCTGCCTCTGAATTCCAGGAACTGAACTGCCACAAACTCAGCTCCACCGCACATCCTCTCAAATCACTCTCATCTGCATGTGCCTATCTCCAGAGTGCTGGGATTAAAGGCATGTACCACCATGTCTGGACTTCAGCTTTCCTTTACCTGAAAGTTGCTATATACCAGGTTGGTATTGAACTCAGAGATCTGCTTGCCTCTGTTTCCTGGGATTAAGGTGTGTCTGTATTCCAGCAAGAGTAGACATTTAGCTGGATTAAAATTTCTCTATAAGGGTCACAGGCAAAAAGCAAATACTACTACTCTCCTAAAGGCATAGAACAATGAAATGACCATTAACAACATTCTGCTAAAATCAGAAGTCAGTGTTTTGCTCAGTCAGTTACCAGAGAACCTTCCTCATTCAGTAAACGTAAATAACAGAGACCTTCAGCTGCACAATGGGCAGAGAGTGAGCAACCTTAGAACACAGAGTTCTAAATGAGATGTCTCCTTCAAATTCCTCTCTTCAGTGCTCTTCAATGCTCAGGAAACCCTGGGAAGAGGAAATGGAAAGATTGGGAGAACAAGAGGGGATGGAGAACACTATGGAAATAAGGCTTTCTAAGGAGAGCAGGACAGATGCACTTATAATCTCTCAGAGAACTTGGCAGCATGCATAGGGAGCCTGCAAAAGTCTGGGCCAGATAGGGTTCCAGCATTGAGACTGGAAAAGCACACAACCCCTCACAACTAACACAGAAGCTATCTCCATTTTAATTACTATTTGCAAATGAAAAATTAGCTTTGGAATATACAAAGCACCCTAATGGCCAAACCCTGAGTCCAGCAATAGGTGGCTAATAGAAAATAAACTCAAAGGCATTGTTGGAGGTTGTTGTCTTATAATGCAATGTCAGGGTATGTATGTATGTATGTAGGTAGGTATGTATGTATCACCTTTAGCCATCCTTTGTGTATATATTATGGTTTTATGTTTTTTTTATGGGATTTCTGTGTATCACTGTAACTCTAGGTATATATTTTTAATTAATTTATTTCTTGATTACAGATTATTTACTTTGTATCCCAGCTATAGCACCCTCCCTCATCACCTCCCAATCCTACCCTCCCTCCCTTATTTCCTCCCATGTCCTTCCCCAAGTCCATTCATAGGGGAGGTCCTCCTCAACTTCCCTCTGACCCTAGCATATCAGGTCTCATCAGGACTGTCTGCATTTTCTCTGAGTGGGTTCACGAGTAATGGGAACAGGGAGTATCTCTGACATGAACTCAGAGTTTAAGTCATTATTTGAATCTCTTACAAGCTGTAGCATATCTCATCCAATTTAACTAATATATCATTTAAAATCCAAAAATCATCAAAATTTATAAAACAAAATATCCATATTGGTACCAAATGTAAGGATAGATTCTCACTCAAATCAATTTCCAAATTTTATAAGCAGATTGCAGCTTTAATCATAAATCTGTTTTTATTCCAACACAAAGAGGAAGATTAGGTTTACTTCATGAAATATTGGTATAGATACCACCACTGTATTTCTAGTTCTTCATCCTTGTAGCACACATTTGTTTGTTAACTCACTCATTTCACATTAGATACACAACTATTCCTAATATGCCAGGGTATATATGTAAGCCTTATTTATTTGTACGTGGATATATGACATTACAAAAGAAGAAAGATATGACAGCGTAAAATTTCCAAGCTAAATTTTTATAAAGTATGCCATGAAACACACAGTATTATTGTATTTCTTGAACAATGTTGAGGAACAGGCATGGCCAAGATTAAAGTTGGTAGTAACATAGAGAGTAACCAGAAGAATAGCTTCTCACCCAGATTACTAACAAGAAAAGGTACAAATAGAATAGATGTTTTTTAATTTCACTCACAATGAAAGCAATATTTAAATTAAATAACAAAGTAATGTATAATAATTTCCCTGGAGAATGCAAAAGTATAGAAAAAGTCTCTGACTTAAGGACAAAATTTTTCCTTTATGAAGCGCTATATATATGGCATATATAATATACTATTTATTAAATATATCATATATCTATTATATATTATATGATATATTATAATATTAGATATTATATGATACATTTAATAAATAATATATTATATACTACATTATGTAATATAGTATAGTATATATAATATTCTGTAAATTAAAAGACACTGTTGTCAGAACAAAAGGACATCCAACAGACTGGGAAAGGATCTTTACTAATCCTATATCTGAAAGAATATATCCAGAATATATAAAGAATTTAAAAAGTTAAAAGGCAACAAATCAAGTTATCCAATTAAAAAATGGGGTAAGAACTTAACAGAGAATTCTCAATTGAGGAAAATCAAATTGCAGAGAAACACTTAAAGAAATGCTCAAGATTATCAGATGGAAGGGGAGGAGATCCTCCCCTGTTGGTGGACTTGGAGGGGGCGGGGAGGAGATGAGGGAGGGTTGGGGAGGGTGGGAGGGAATGAGGGAGGGGGCTACGCATGGGATGCAAAAAACCTAACCTGTGATTGATATAAAAATAAATAAATTTATAAAAAAATAAAAAAAAGAAATGTTCAATGTCCTCAGTCATCAGGGAAGTGCAAATCAAAACCATCCTGAAGTTTCACCTTACACCCATCAGAATGGCCAAGATAAAAAACTCAAGTGACAGAACATGCTGGATAGGATGTTTCCCATTGCTAGTAGGAAAATAAACTTGTACAACTACTTTGGAAATCAATCTGGCTCTTTCTCAGACAATTAGGAATAGTGCTTCCTCAAGATGCAGCTCTACCACTCCTAGGCATATAACCAAAATATGCCCAATACACAAAAAGGGCATTTGCTCAAATATGTTCATAGTAGCTTTATTAATAGTAGCTAGAACCTTGAAACAACTCAGAAATCCCTCTGAGCAATGGATAAAAAAATTGTGGTACATTTACACAATGGAATACTACTCAGCAATTAAAAACAAGGAAATCATGAAATTTTCAGGCAAATGGATAGAACTAGGAAAGACTATCCTGAGTGAGGTATCCCAGGGGCAGAAAGACACACATGTTATATACTCACTTATAAGTGCATAGTAGACATATATTATAGGATAAACATACTAAAATCTGTACACCTAAAGAAGCTAAGCAAGAAGGAGGACCCTGGGTAAAATGATCAGTCCACAATCAGAAAGATAAATGGGATGGACATTGGAAGAGGCAGAAAACAGGAAACAGGTCAGAAGCCTACCGCAGAGGGCCTGTGAAAGACTCTACCCAGCAGTGTGTCAAAACAGATGCTGAGACTCATAGCCAAACTGTGGGCAGAGTTCATGGAATCTTATGAAAGAACAAGGGGATAGTAAGACCTGGAGGAGAGAGGAGCTCCACTAGGAGTCCAACAGAACCAAAAAATTCTGGGCTTAGGAGTATTTTCTGAGACTGATGGCTCCAACCAAGGACCATTCATGGATATAACCTAAAACCCCTGCTCAGATGTAGCCCATGGCAACTCAGTCTCTAATTGGGTACCGTAACAAGTGGAACAGGGACTGCCTTTGACAGGAACTCAGTGACTGGCTATTTGGTCACTTGATGGGGGAGCAGCCTTGTAAGCCACAGAGGAGGACAATGCAGCCAGTCCTGATGAGATCTGATAGGATAAGGTTGAAGGAAAGGGGAAGAGGACCTCCCCTATCATTTGACTTAGAGAGGGGCATGGGGGGAGATGAAGGAGGAAGGGTGAGATTGGGAGGGAATGAGACAGGGAGCTACAGTGGGAATACAAAGTGAATAAACTGTAATTAATACAAAAAATTTAATAAAAAAGAATGAAAATGAGCATATCTCTATTTTGTTTCTTTTTAAAATTGGTTATTTTATAATATGATGTTCCTGTTAGCATAAATAGGCTTGCTATTTTACATAAACTATTTAGTACACCTTCTGAATGTAGTCTTAGTTTTTCTAAGAAAATTGAGAATGCTAAGTATTTGAAAGAAGAATCAGGGTATTGATTCATTAATAATAGTAATTTGCAATTTTCTTTTAACAGAAGATGAAAACAAAGCAGATGGAAGGTAAGCAAACACAGTGAAATAGTATATTTTTAAGTTATAAGATAAATAATTAGTGTGGCAAAGTATATTATAACAAATAAGGTACAAGACTCCCTCTATGAATAAAAGGGAATAATTTTAACAGAACAACACAGCTTAATGTAATTCTTTGAAAAGACAAATTTTATATTATCTTATCATACAAAGAGAGAGTTTTTTACAAAATTTTATGATGAATAATTAATAGATAATTAGCAAAGCCATAAGTGATGGAAGAATATCACAAATTATCTTGGATGAATTCCTAATTCAAATACATATTAACATAATTTCACAAATCTGAGGAAGAATAAATCAATCAGCAAAACACTGTGTGAGATAACTGTCAGAATTTTAGCCTTCAGCCAGGGTTATGATAGTCTCTAATATTTGCTCAGTTCAATTACTGAAACTCACTTTTAAAACTCTTTAAAATTTTAGCAGCTATAAAAACAAAAAGCTTTGATATTTCAGATGCCAACATTTGAATGGATTTAACTCATACATAAACTATTAAAATTAAGTTAAAATCACAATAAACAAAGAAGAAATACAATGCCCTAAAGATCTTAAAGATATTTGATGCATACATTACATTAATTTCCATTATAATTTAGGATTTATAATTAAAAAGAAGTGTAGCTTTTATGCTTCTACTTAATATTATGACAAAATATCTAATTACATGTTGCCAGAAATAAAAATTAAGAAAGGATTACATTGTAATTATTATCAAAACTTTTACTTTATACACTTAAAATTATTAATTTATATTTGATTTTATTTCTGAAATGTATGTGTGCACATAGAGTACAAAGGAATAGGGACTTGTGGAGCAGATGTTACAGGCAGTGTGAACCCCCCAATGTGGTGCTAAGAATCCAACTCTTCTCTGCCAGAGTAGCACGTGCTCTTAGTCTTAGCCATCTTTCACTTACACATACTCTCAAAATTTATTGAGGTCCTTGAAGGTCTTTGGTTTCTGTAATCTATAAATATTTAGCATTTTTAATTTTTTTCAGAAAAACTAAAACCGTGTTCAGAGGGTTTACTAAATTTTTCACGTGAAAATAGAAACCCTATTGATGCTAGCATGAACATTTTTAAATAATTAATTTTCAAGGGTAACAAAATTAAGATATACTAATTTTTTAATTTAATTAATTATAAATGGAATCTCCTATCTGCCATCTCAATCTCATTCGGTATCACATATCCCAAACAACAAGCCAAGACTATTTACCCCCAAATCAGTGGGATTAAGAATATCCTAAATCATGTCTCTTCAGGGCTGGGTGCAATGTCCTCTTCTGGGATCTAGCTAGGCTGCTCCTCCCTCAGGGGGCGGGGGCGGGAGAGTCGAAGAGCCAGCCGTTGAGTTCATGACAGAAATAGTCCCTGTTCTTCTTACTAGGGTACCCAGTTGGATACTGAGCTATCTTGGGCCACATCCGAGCAGGGGTTCTAGTTTAAATCCATACATGGTCCTTGGTTGGAAAATCAGTCTCATAAAAGACCCCTGTACCCTGATCTGTTTGGTCTTTGTGGAGCTCTTGTCCTCTCCAAGTCTTACTAACTACCCCTCTTTTCATATGATTCCCTGCCCTCTGCCGAAGGCTTGGTTGTGAGTCTTAATATCTGCTTTGATACTTTGCTAGTTAGAGTCTTTCAGATGCCCTCTCTCATAGGCTCCTGTCCTGTTGCTTGTTTTCTCCTACGTTCAATGTCCATCCCGTTTGTCCATCTAAGCAAGGATTGATCATCCCACCCTGGGTCCTTCTTCTTGCTTATCTTCTCTAGGTAGATAAGACAAGCTAGGGTGAGATGGAAGAGGAGGAGGTCCTCCTCTATCAGTGGACTTGGTGGGGGCAGGCAGAAGAAGAGGGAGGGGTGGGGAGAGTGGGAGGGAATGAGGGAGGGGGCTATGGCTGGGATTCAAAGTACATAACCTGTGATTAATAAAAAAATAAATAAATTACTTAAAAAAAGAAAAAAGAAAAAAAAAGCAATGCATAGTTGTGGAGTCTCTGAAAAGGGTACTCCTGAAAGAATGCAATGTATAGGATCATTAACTATTTTACTCACCATGGGTGGTGTACACTGCTCTGGAATTTTACTACAGTAAGTCTCCTAGCATATTTGACATATTTGGCTTTCTTCATGAACAACTGTAAAAAGAATATACCAAAAATGGATGCCATGAGAGGATAGGAGCGCCACAAGGGCCAAATATATCAGGGCACAGGGGTCTTATATGAGACTGTTACTCCAACCAAGGACCATGTATGGTTATAACCTAGAACCTCTGCTTGGATGTAGCCCACGGTAGTTCAGTATCCAAGTGTGTTCCCTAGTAAGAAGAACACGGACTATTTCTGACATGAACTCAATGGCGGGCTCTTTGACCTTCCTACCCTGCAAGGGAGTAGCAGCCCTGCTAAGCCACAGAGGAGAACTTTGCAGCCAGTCTTGAAGATACCTGATATGCTAGGGTCAGATGAAAGGGGAGGAGGTCCTCCCCTATCAGAGGACTTAGAAAGGGGCAGGGAGGAGATGAGGGAGGGAGGATGGGATTGGGAGGGATGAGGGAGGGGCTACAGCTGGGATACCAAGTACATAACCTGTGATTAATATAAAAAATTAATTAATTAAAAAAGCAGGAGAAAAAATAAAATAAAACCTCTATAAAGCAAAACAAAAAAGAATATCCTATATCTAAAATAACAAAAACAAATACAACCTCAACATGAACAAAACAAACAAATGAAGAAAATAACAAGTTCTTTCCCCAAATGAAACAGAACTTATACTCTTTTCCCTCAGAAAAACAAAAAGCATAAAGATATGTCATTACCATAACAGAGCTACTGAAATACAAATAAACAAGCAAAAAAAATTCAGGAAACAACAGGAAGACTTTCATGCCTATCAGCAATAACCTTGGACATGAGAAGATTAAACTCTCCAACTAAAGACCAAACTGGACAGGTGGAGCAACAAAACAAAAAAACAATCAAAACTGAACTGTATGTTCTCTGCCTGACACTGACTGCTGGAAAACAGAGAGTACACTAAGTTGCTTGTTGGACAACGTTTCTTATACAAAGGGAATCCAGAAGTGATGGTAAGTTACTTTATGAATATCAGATAAATCAAAATGTATGAGACTGTTTCAATACTTATTGATAAAAGTGTCCCTTCCACAGGGTAACTAAGTAATTGAAAACAGTTTTAAGTTCATAACACAAGACAACTTGATCATGTGGGACAAACATTATAAGAAAAAAGAGAAAGACAGACCATAATGTGATGTTTGGTGAATTATTTTGTCCATTATTCTTAAAAGAGAAAGCACTAGATAATGTCCCCAAAGTAATGTCTGTATTGAAGCATATGGTATAGAATGCTACGGTGCAGAGTGAACTGACAGAAATTTACAGAATATTTCTTCTAACAATGCAAGGACACACATCTCCTTATCACATGGAACATATTAGCTCACAAAACAAGTTTCCATTTTGAAAAAAGGAAGTGAAACTTCTCCAATCAAAATGGGATAAAATATAATAAAAATGAAAATTATACAAATAGATATTAAATAATATGTTCCCAAATGACTGCTGAGCAGCTAAGGAAATGAATAAAAACTAAAAAATTCACTGAAACAAATTAAATGACAGTGAAACGTAAACTTCTGGAAAATATACCAACTAATAAAAGTATATAAAAAATAGAAAGATCTTAAATAAGAAATTTGATAATATACTTCTTAATATTAAATATTAAAAAGAAATGAGTCAGTCCCAAAATTATTAAGAGAAACAACAGTAAAAGAAATAAAGCATAAACAAGTTAAGTAAAAACAAAAATGGAATTGGTAATAAAATTTACAACGTCTTGACAGTAATCAGAAATAAAGAATAAAGTAGAAAATACTTGAAAACCTGTAAAAAATTAATTCATTTTTAACACATAAAAATACCAAATGGAATTAAGAAAACTTGCAAAGTCTTACATACTGATGAAGTTGAAGTAGCAAATAAAAACACATTCATATGAAAAAACTCTAGAATATGATTGTTTTACTGCTTAGTTCTGGAAAAGATTTAAAGGAAATCTCACACCAGCAAATCTGTTTCAATATGTTGAAAGATTTAAAATGCTTAAAACTGTCATGAGGTCAATTGCCCTGATTGCACAATTTAAAAAATAATTATTCCAAGTGAACATACATGCATATTTTTACAAAGAAATGACAGCATGTAGAATGTAGCAGCATATTAAATATTACTCAGTACTATGAAATGACATCAATCCCAGAGATGCAAGGATGGCTCAACAGAAGCAAATCAGTAAATGAGACATGGGACTTCAACCACACAATGCAAAAGCCTAAATGATCATCTGAATAGATGTAGAAAAATTATTTATAAGATTATACCAATTCTTCATTAGACAAATAGAAGGGAAATGTTTCCAAAATATTAAAAGCATATATGCCAGAGCTAATATCAAGCAGAATGGAGGAAACCAAAATATTTACCCTATATGAGTACCAGGACTGAATTAAAACCCTTTGCTACTGGTATTCAGTCCACTATAAGAAAGTCTGGTAAGAGAAAGGAAAAAAAAATTACAGACAGAGAGTAGACTGTTCATGGTTGCAGATGACATTACTTCATATGTAGAAATTAGCATCCCATCATTAACATGTTGGAGCTTAACAAATAAATTCAGCTATGTTGCAGGATGAAAGTAAGCATATAAATACAGTGTTTTTATACTTCTACATTTCCTCGTTGAAAAATAATGCAATCCTGGTCACAATCCCTAGGTGAAAATATTTAGGAGTAGATTTAGCCAACAAAATCGAAGATATCTACAATTAAATATAAAACACTCAAGAAATTACTGAAGGCACAAAGATGAAAAGATACTTCATGTACATATATAAAAAAAATCACTATGGGTTGAATGACCATAATAAGCGTGGTCACAGAAAAGAGAATGCCATCTTTTACCATCTCCTTGTATGGTAGCTTGGTACTGCACATGCTCAGAGGTACCTAATATTTGATGGAGAAATTCTGTTTAACATCTTACATAGACCCCAAAACCATGCAAAGATACTAAAAATAATGGTTCCACATGACCAATCCAGCATTACATATAAAAATTATGTACAGCAGTGTGAAACTGGTATCATTTAAATCAGCTTCTATGATACTGGTAATACCTCACACCATAAAATAAAATACTGCAATTAAAAATTATATACTTATAAAATTCCAGGTACAATAAATTTTACAATAAATTCAAAAATTATTAAGATATTAGTATGATTAACATTAGCAGAGATTAGGTAAGTGGCTAAGATCATATTTAACATACTTTTTAAAATAGATTTAATTTTATAATTTGTTATAAGCATTCAATTCAATCAATTTCATTTATTTACATTTAAAATAAAGAAAAATTTATAATTGTTTAACAACATTTTTATTAAAATTAAGAGAGTTTAAATACCAGACTTTATGATCATTGTTAGATATAATTATTTGCTTCGTACTTTTCTCTTTTGCAAGGGGAACAAAAAATACTCTAGAGACATTTATCACTATACAAATGTCAAAATGGATGCTTAAATACTTAATGAATCTGATTTAAAATGTTTATCAATGTTGAAGCAAATAAAGTATATTGTGTTAGCTGGACATGGTGGTGCATACCAATAATCCTAACAATTGGAGGCAGAGACAGGTGGGTCTCTGTGAAGGAGGGTAGCCTGGTCTAAACAGCAAGTTCAGGGCGGCCAAGGCTACACAGAAAAACCCTGCCTTGAAAAATTAGAAAAACTCTGCTGATGGTTTGGTTATGAGTCTTAGTATCTGCTTTGATACACTGGTAGGTCTTCTAACAGATTTAGTGTGTCTGGTTTTTTGTCAAGATCTTTAATCCACTTGAACTTTAATTTTGTGCTGGGTGATAAATATGGATCTATTTGCACTTTTCTACATGTAGACATCAGTTAGACCAGAGCCATTTGTTGAAGATGCTGTCTTTTTTCCATTGGATGACCTTGGCTTCTCTGTCAAAAATCAAGTATCCATAGGTGTGTGGGTTTATTTATAGGTCTTCAGTTCAATTCCATTGATCCACTATTCTTTTTCTATACCAGTGCTATGCCTTTTTCTATTACTGTTGTTCTATAGTACAACTTAAGATCAGGGATGGAGATACCTTCAGAAGTTCTTTTATTGTACAGGATGTTTTAGCTATTTTGGGTTTTTTTGTTTGTTTGTTTGTTTGTTTCATTTTTTTACATATGAAGTTGAGAATTATTCTTCGAAGGTCTGTAAAGAATTCTGTTGGTATTTTCATGGGAATTGAAAAGAATCTGTAGAATGCTTTTGGTAGGAGGAGCATTGTTACTATGTTAATCCTACCGATCTATGAGCATGGGAGATCTTTCCATCTTCTGATAACTTCTTCAATTTCTTTCTTCAGAGGGTTCAAGTTTTTTTTTTTTCCATACATGTGGTTTACTAGCTTGATCAGAGTTAGACTAAGGTACTTTATGTTATTTGTAGCTATTGTGAAGGGTGTTGCTCTTTCAATTTAGCTTAAAACGTGTAATTTTTTCAAGACAAAAATTAATCAAAGGAAGACCTTTATCTTTAAAAATTAAAACAAAAGACCTTCTACCCCATGTTTAAATAATATAGAAAATGTTATTAAATTAAATCTGCATCAACTTTAAGCCACTATTACCATATCATATGCTAACAATTTTTCAACTTAATAATGAAAACTGATTAGTTTCATGTTAGCCTTTTTTTCTCACATACATGATAATTACCTGTGTGTTCTCAACTTTGAGACAGAGTAAAACATTTGTCATGATTTAAGAATGGAATACTTTCTTATTAGTATATTTCCTGTGCACATCTGCTTTTATCTCCGTTGTGACAGCGTATTTTTCTGCATCCATTTAATACGTTTGATGGCTTAGCTTCCTGTCTTCTATTGTCTAATTTTAATGTTCCTAACTTATGTGTCTTTGGTAAATATGCAAACCATGTTCATTAAGTTTCTATGAGCCATCTGTGCAGTAAAGTACGTTAGCCATATGGCATTATATTGGTTCCGTGTTTTATCTGAAAAGTTTCTGGCTCTTGAGCATTTGTTAACATTTGATTGTAAATTATTCTAAGAAGACATCATTTCCTTTGTTTGTATATTTATCTTCCTACAAGAACATGCTGTAAATGGATGGCTGTTGGTCCCTTAGCGAGTGAATACATGGTCCTTTATTCTGCCTTTATTTTTGGTATAGTATATTCTCAAAAATCACAATGTTAAACGCAATATTTCTAGTATGAAGTAGGAAGCTGTTAAAATGTCTTATTGTTTTGGTCCTCACGAGTTAAAATGTGTCAGGTTTATTATTACTGCATTTGTCTAGCCAAACCCTATAATATTCAACCAGACAGTAAGTCTTAATGTACATAAAAATGCCCTCAGACTCACCTAACCCTTGTGACTGTTTAACTTAGAGAACATATTGCAAGTATGCTTTCTGTGGACAATATCCAAAAGAATTGAGAACTGGTATTCGTGTAGGTTTTGTAAAGTCATGTTCATAGCCTTACAATAAACAATAGCCAAAAGAGAATTCAAATATCCATCAGCAAATGAAGGAACAAACAAGGTGTGATAAACAAAAAGTGGAATAATATGTATCTGTGAGGTGATAGTAAATCCTGACACATACTTACAACAAAAAGAAAATTTAAAGACACACTATTCAGTGAAATATACTAGTCACAAAAGGAAACATATTGTAGGACTAGATGTTCTTATTTAAGGTAAAAAGGTCATTAAATTCCCAGAGAGGAAGAGGGAAAAATTGAAAATGATGATTAACCAAGTAAATAATTCGAATTAGTTAATAAAAAGTAAAGGAAGGTATGGTTGATGCCTTATGTTTGTATAAAAATGCAGGATAATTTAATGGTTAAATTGGTACTTGTTATGTTAAGTATACTTTGAATGATTTAAAAATCTAAGAAATGAAACTATAAATGATCATAACAAATAACTAATTAAGTTAAATAACTGACCTCAATTTAAGTTAAAAATTTAACTCTAGAAATATTTCCCACCTGACTTAATACATTTTACTGTAGTTTTTATAGTGAAGTTACCTAAATATATTCCATTAATACCATGCCTACTGTAGAACAGAATAACACCTTCAGTATTTGAGAGAGGCTTGTTAAGAAACAGGGCATTTACAGGGAGGTGAAGAAAGGACATGGTATTCTAAGGGAGGTAAACCATTCCATCCTTCATGAAAGTTCACTAAGCTTATGAAGTCCTTGAAGCTAAGCAGATTCACTAGGACTCTCCCTCCCCAAGCATATATAAACTAAAAAAACCCCCCAAAACCAAAAAAACCCAGAAACTTCTGAGTGATTCTCAGACTAGCTGAGCTGCTTAGAAGAGGCTCAGACCAACTAAACTACCTGAATATGACACTCCACAGTCAGTTGGAGGTCAGAAGACAATGTGTGGGTGGTGGTTTTCTCCTTAAACACGTGGGTTCTGTGTATCAAATTCATGTCCCGAGAACAGATGGCAGTCTATCTATTTTACAGTTATGCTTCTAATCTAAATATTTTAAAGGTATACTTTTTCTTCCTGTTACAATATAAGATCTTTGAGTACTCGTTAATTATGTTTAAACACATAAGCTGTATTTAAATTTTTTAATATAATTTTTTACTTATTACAATTTATTCACTTCATATCCCAGCTGTAGCCCCATCCTTATCTCCTCCCAATCCCATCCTCCCTCCCTCTCTCATCTCCTCCCATGCCCTTTCCCCAGTCCATTGATAGTAGAAGACCTCCTTCCCTTCCATAGGACCCTAGCCTATCAGGTCTCATCAGGACTGTCTTTCATAGTCTTCCTCTGTGGCCTGGTCAGGCTGCTCGTCCCTCAGGGGAAAGTAACCAAAGAGCCAACCACTGAGTTCATGTCAAAGACAGCCTTTGCTCCCTTTATCAGGGAGTCCGTTTGTATACTGAGCTGCCATGGGCTACCTCTCTCTAGGGGGTTCAGGTTATCTCCATGAAAGGTCCTTGATTGGAGCATCAGTCTCAGAAAAGACCCTTAGGACCATATTTTAGGGTTCTGTTGCTCTCCTTGTGGAGTTCCAGGCCCTTCCAGGTCTTTCTATCTCTCACTTCTTTCATTAGATTGCCTGCACTCTGCTTTTAAAATGTAATTCTTAATATTTTCCAGTAATCAATATTTTAAAAATATAAAAATAATATACCTACATTTAATTGTTTTAATTAAAGTGACGAAGGGCATTTGCCCAACCACTACTTTGAGTTTAACCAAAGAAAATAATTTTGATCATGGATCTACTTGTTTAATTCTGTGGAGTCTTTCTCACCTAAAGTCTAACTCATGCCATTTTTTATTTGTATCTATATGTGTAAGTATGAGCTGTCCTCAGTACACGGTGTCCAATGTATTTAAAGAAGGTCACCCTGTACTCCAGCTGGAGTTACACGCAATTATTAACTAATGGATGTGGGTGCTGGGCACTGAACTTGTGTCCTCTGCAAGAGCACCAGGTGTTATTAACCAATGAACCATTCCCACAGTCCCTCGTCTAGCTTATATTTTGAGTATGGCTATTGAAACCCATCCAGTTGAAGTTGTTATTCTGATTTTAAGGATCATTAACCTCAAGCCATTCTCCATTCTCCTTTCGATGCAGACTGGTCCATATGTATTACCAGATCACCCTTGCCTCTCCAGGATACTCTTGGCAGCTTTCCTTCTATTACGACATCATGACTTTGTCTAAGATCCCATTCACAAGAGCACATGAAGTACTTGCCATTGCTCTCAATTCAAACGACTGTTTTTGGAACTCATTCTTCTTTAAATCTAGCACATTTTGCCATCAAATTTGCATCAAATAAAGCCACAATCAAAGGAAAACGTTGAATAATTTGGAGAAGGCACTGTCTAATGCAGGGCTAAGCCTTCCCCTTGAAATTTCCATATGAAAACTCTCTTAATTAGCACTATGGAATCATAACTTTGAAGAAATGCAAATGAGTGCTAGGAGGAGAGGGTAATTTTTTTCTTCAAAATATGCCTTTAAAAAATCTTTTGAAACTGTTTTCATGGAAAGACTTTAGCATACAACTGAGTAACGTCTAAGTCTTTTCCCCTATTTTGTTCATATTAGGTAAATCCTATAAGAAACTTCAAAAATGCTTGATGGAAATATGTATTTGTCTTTTTGTTTTTATATTTACATCTTCACTTGACAAAAATATATGAGCTATTTATAATGCCACAGAAATATCACCTATTACTATGCTATCATTAAGTGCATTTTTTAATAAGGACATCTCTTCCCCCCCTTCCTCTCCCCCATAATAAGGATATTTGTCTTGCTAGTTATGTGGCTTTGACATGGTAACCTAGTCCATGTAGAGAAAAAAAATAATATACAGACCCATGAGAACTGAAACCCAAGAGAGACATCTGGACATCATAAGGAAATGGAGGACGTGCCAATAGCAAAAAGTCACACTTTCAGGGTACCATCTGTTGCTCAGAACTAATGGAAGAGAAAAAGGAGCTAATTGCAAATAAATGACATACACACATGTTGCTGATCAAAACAGAATGGATGGAAAGCGCCATTCTCCCCACTGTTTCACTCTGACATTGATGATATGAGGGCCTGTGGCTAAGTTAGGGAGTATGTCAAGTGCTAAACATCTCAGAAGGAATCAAATATTTGGATATAACATCTATGTCAATTAATTTGAACCATGAAACTCAACAAATGTAGCTAGACTTTGACTGAATTAATCATCCAATCAAATGACACTTAATAAACATGTAGAAAGGGCCTACTGACTTTTTGCTCTGGATGATGTTTATTGTTGGCAATGCAATCTCAGGAGAGCAGGATTTAGACCTGTGCTTATTCATATAATGGGGTGTGGGGGTGGGACCTGTTCTTACCAAGACATAAAGGACTTACACAGCTTGTGCTGGGAATATATTAGTTTGTGTGTGTGTGTGTGTCTATATAAATATAAATACATATATGTATATGTATTATACAGGTGTCACTATACATCAAATTTCTACTAAATATATGTACACATATTTAAAATATTTAATTTGTTATTAACAATGTGTGTGTTAATTGCCCTCCCCAACAACTTAAGTCTTAAACTTCACAAGAGATGCTCTGAACTCTACTTGTACTTATTTCCATTGCAGAAAGAACCTTTTATGCTTTCAGCAATTGCTTTGGCTCAGTTCTGAGGTTGTATGAGTTTGGATACTTGGAGGGACTATAGATCTGGTTTATTCATGGATTGACTGTGCTCTTTCTCTTGACGTCTCTATTGCAAGATGCAGTCAACAGAATACTGGACTTCTCTTCCTAGAGATTAGCACAGTAATGACCTGTGCTATAGTCCATTTGGCTGGGGGACCCTGGACTTGAGCACTGACAAGTGTATGATATTCTGCTCAAGTCACTAAAAAGATGGTTTTATTTTGGTTCTGCAAAGTAAAATGTCTCTGGAATTTGTCTGACACGTACAAAATCTCCAGCAGCAGGAATTTTGTTTTTCTGGAAATTGCCCGTGACTGTTGGCCTCACCCCATCTTGACAATGAAAGTGAGATAAAAGATGTAAAGGTTACAAGAGGTGAGAAATGCTCTTAGTGACTTGGAAGAGAAGCAGATCACTGAACACGTTGCAAAGAAGATAAAGTTTAAAATGCAGCCTTCTTAAACACTCCAATGACAGTTCTCCCCCTGAATAATGAAAGATCAGCAGAACTACTCTGCTCTGAACAAGAGCAGTGAGGCTTCAGTATTTACAGAGCTGTGACAGGCGATAAAGTGTCAGAGGGTTGCAAAAATGTTTGAGCTCAAACACGCTGCAAAGGTGATTTCTTACACAGACATCAATTTGGCTTTGTTTCTTTTAAAAATATAATAAAATGTTAATATAAAGAATTTGAAAATATAAACATCATATTTAGAAATTAACCAGACCCAAAGTCTACATATCTTAGTGAACTTTTATATGCTTACAAATGTCATACTGAAGCTATGAAGCTCTACTATGGATTTTAAATTTTCACTATCCAATATATTTTTATGCATTTATTAATCACTAAAAGCCCCATGAACAGTTATAACTAGAGAACAATTTGCTTTTTAACTTATTTCATGACTCACATATACTCACTAGCTTCACTCCGTTCTTTCACAGCAGTAATTATACTGGTTTCTAGATATGTTGGAGAATATGCACTTTTGTTGTTGTTTTGTTTTGTTTTTTCCTTCTGAAATCAGATGACCTGCTTAACATTATACATTCTAAATCTATCCATTGTCATGAAAATTTTGTGGTTCTAGTTTTCTTTGGATTTGAATAATATTTCATGTATGTGCTAGGTTTTAGGTTTTCATTATTTATTATCTCATGATGGGTAATTAGATTGGTTCTATTTCTTTTCTACAGTAAAGTAAACAAGAACAAATCCAGTGGTGCAGATAGTTCTGTAGTAGGTTAACAAATTCTTTCTGTATGTACTCAGAAGTGAAGTAGCTGTGTCATAAGATAGCTTTATTTTAATTTTTGAGGGGGGAATTTCCAATCTGCTTTTCATAACAGCTGTATTAATTCGCATTTTACTAACAACAAATAAAGGTTCCCTTCTCTCCGACATTTTTTTTTTATCATATATCTTGAATACAGCCATCCTGAGTTTGATGATGTAGTATTTCAAAGTAGTTTTAATTTGCATTTCTCTGATGTCTAAGGATGTTGAATACCTTTAAAAATACTTATTGTTTACTTTTGTTTCATAGTTTGAAAGCTGTCTAGTCAATTTGTTGGCCCAATTTTTGTTTTGCTGTTTAAATTTCTTTAGCATTTAATTATTACAATTTCTTTTTAAGATTCTAAATATTAGCCCCTCATCCAAAGTATACCTGATAAATCTTTTCTCCCATTCTGCAGCTTTGTTGCTTATACACATACAACCATGTGTGTTTAAAACTCAGTTTTCCAGGTTTACTAGATCTCTACTGTTATGGCTCTGATAACCAGATCAGACTGCATTTTCCCCTCTCCGATCAGCAATTATCTATGCCCACCTTGCCTTTTAATTTACACCACACATATTTGCCCACAGATGACATTATAATGGACTATAATAATCACTGCAAGTGGAAAGACAGGCCAAGCATACGTTTTATGTCATGACTCATGTGCATCATTAAAAAGATGGTCACCTAACCACCTTACTCCTGAGTCATTGTATCTTCATCTTTTCCTTAGAAGATGCTAATATAAAATATAACATTTAAATACATTAATAATATATGCATGCTTTTTCTCCCACCGTCCCTCTGTCTCTGAGACAGACTCTCCCTCTGCAATCCTGCTGGTCTTCCCATTTTGGAACTGGCTAGGTAGATCAGACTAGCCTCAAACTCACTGAGATCTGGCTGGCCATGCCTCCTGAGTGCTGGGATTAAAGGCATGTGCTTCCACACCCAACTGTTTTTTTTTTATGCATTTTTTCCTGCAGAATCAAACATATGTCTTGAAATCCTTGAAATACATAAGCATGGTATAGCTTAGAACACAAGAAGTGTGAATATAATAATCTGTCTTACTTAAAACCCTACAAATGCTCTTTGTGCCTGTGAGTAGGTGTGTGCTTTTTCTCATGTGTGAAGGTCAGAGAACAATGCTCTGTGCAGGTCCTTACCTTCTACCTACCTTTGAGAAGTTTCCCTAGGTTGTTGTGTGTGTGGCAGCATGAAGGGGGTGGATAGGAGGCATTCAGCTTCCAGAGACTCTTTTGTTCTGTCTCCTATTTCAGCAAGTGAGTACTGTAATTACAGACACAGGGGGTCTCTGCATATTCAAACTCAGGTTTTAACCCTTGTGTAGTAAGGTGTTTGCCCATTGAGCTATCTCACAAGTATATATTTTTTAAATTGACTTTTTTTTAGAAATGCTATACATTTGGCTTTGGTTACTTTACTGCATTACATATTTCCTGTCTCTATTAAAGATTATAAAATTCAAAGATGGGAGATATGATTTTGAGACATCAGACCCAAAAATCTTTAGAGCCTGTTTCATGCCCTTGCTACATTAAGATTTGACTTGGTAAACATATGTAACAGCCCATGAAACCACTGTAATAACATATGCAGATATGGAAAATGCTCACATTTGTGTCAGGGGCCAGGGAGAACTGATTTGCAACACATTTGAACTTAGAATATTTTTAGAGGTTGGACTCAATTTTCAGCTTGTTTATATGTAACTATCAATGGCATCTTTTCAAAGTACTAAGTTTGTCCTTTTATTCTGTTTATGTGTCTGGCAACAATTTTCTCCTTGCTTTTTATAGTTTCTAAAAATATATCTTGAAATCCTCAAAATACATAAAAGCAAATTCCCAGCCAGTTTCTCACTTGAGCATATTTGCAAGGGTGTTATGATTCTAAAAATAATATTTATGTTTAATGTGTCCTGCTTTGAGATTTGTACAAGAGGTTTTATAGCTTTATGGGTTGTTAGCATATAGGATTATATAAATTTTTAAGGCTCAAGCCAATGATAAATAAATGTCAAGTTGGTTATGAGGAAAAATGTAATAATTTATGTGGGCTACTATGTGTAAACATTGTATAAATATGGTGAAATCTTTAACTCCTGCTTTTGACAAGACTCAATTTAGCAGTTAGAGAGTTTGCTCAGGAATTTTAAAAATAGAACCAAACCAATCCACTGGATTTGTGAATCTCCAGATTTTTGATTGTCCATGTATAAAATAGTGAATCCAAACTAAGCCTTCACAGTAATTTCCATGTTTACATACTTTTCCGAGACAAAACTCTACCACAACTCCTTTTCATGGCTCATATCCATGCATAGGTCAGTCTTAGTGTCCTCTCAGTCCTTCATTCATGTATATTTTAATCTGACGGTGAAACTTTCAATTTTTAATCCTTAAATATTATCATAAAGAAAAAATAGCAGTCACTGTTGTCTTTCAAATAATTAGGAAAAGATGGGTGTTGTTTAATAAGAATTATCATGTCTTCAGATTTTCCTACGGGGCAAATGTGAAGGCCAGTTTCTCTTCTCTCCTCCTTTCCTTCCAGCTCTCTTTCAGCTGAGCCTGTCTCTCTCCATTCCTATGGTGTAGTGTTTAGCCTTACTTAAGTGATTTTGTATTTTAAGACTAGTTTTGCATTTTGGTCATTACTTTCTGCTGCCTATCTTCATTGTGAAACATTCTCCTTTTAGGATATAAGTGCAATTTAACATGCTTTTTAGTGAACTATTTATACATTTTTAGGGAGTTGACACATAAGCATCACAAAATCAATTATTATCTTTGAAGTAGCTTATTTCATGTAAAGCTTACTCTGTATGCTAGCATTGTTAAAAATCATTAGAAATATGAAGACTAATATTTCTGTACAGAGAATTACAGGGAATTAGTTGATGTTATCTGTTGAAAGGCATGGATTAATAGGAGTGTGCTTCCATGACAACAGTCAGCCCCCTTTACTCTTACAAATGCAGTTTTAATTATAGGTTGCATTCACCCAGTAATAACCACTTACTATTTACAAGCTATTTTCAATACTGAATACATCATTCAAAAAGTTCCCAGTCTGCAGAGGTGGACTGTCAGTTTAATAAATATTAAATCTGAATTTTCCCTTTATATTACACACTGTGACAATTAACACTAGAAAAGATGTCATCAAATTTAGTAGAAATCACAATTCTTTTTTATAAAGATTATTATATTTATTTTCAAATAAAGAAACCTATGCATTTGTTAAGATAGACTCTTTTTTAAAAAAAATTTATCATTTTTATTTTATATCAACACAGATTATATACGTTGTATCCCAGCCATAGCCACCTCCCACATTCCTTCCCTATCCTTCCCTTCCCTCTCTCATCTCCTCCCTGCCCCTTTCCAAGACCACTGATAGGGGAGGACCTCCTTCCCTTCCATCTAACTCTCGCTTATCAGGTCTTTCAGGACTGGCTGCAATGTCCTCTTCTGTGGCCTAGCAAGGCAGCTCCTCCCTCGGGGGACAGGAGGTCGAAGAGCCAGGCATTGAGTTCATGTCCAAAATAGTCCCTGTTCCCCTTACTAGTGTACCGACTTGGCTATTGAGTTACCATTTGCTATATTCAAGCAGGGGTTCTAGGTTACATCCATACATGGTCCTTGGTTGGAGAGACATTCTCATAAAAGACCCTGTGCCCTGATCTATTTGGTCCATGTGGAGCTCCTGTCCTCTCCAGGTCATACGAACTACCCCTTCTTTCATATGATCCAATGCACTCTGCCAAAGGGTTGGTTATGTGTCTTTATATTTGCTTTGAAACCTTGCTAGATAGAGTCTTTCTGAGGCCCTCTGTGGTAGGCTCTTGGCCTGCTACTTGTTTTCTCCTACATCCAATGTCCATCCCATTTGACTTTCTAAGTGAGTATTAATCCTCTTACTCCAGGTCCTCTTTCTTGTTTATCTTCTTTAGGTGCATAGATTTCAGTATGTTTAGCCTATCTTATATGTCTATATAAGTGAGTATATACCATGTGTGTCTTTCTGCTTTTGGGATACCTCATTCAGGATGATCGTTTCCAGGTCCCACCATTTGCCTGCAAATTTTATGATTTCCTAATTTTTAATTGCTGAGCAGTATTCTACTGTGTAAAAGTACCACAATTTATGAATCCATTCCTCAAGTGAGGGACATCTGGGTTGTTTCCAGGTTCTGGCTATTACGAATACAGCAGCTATGAACATAGTTGAGCAAATGTCCTTGTTGTGTACTTGAACATTTTTCGGATATATGCCTACGAGTGGTATACCTGGATCTTGAGGAATCACTACTCTTAATTGTCTATGAAAACGCCAAATTGATTTCCAGAGTGGTTGTACAAGTTTAAATTCCCACCAACAATGGAAGAGGGTTCCTCTTTCTCCACATCCTCTCCAGCATGTGTTGTCACTTGAGTTTGTGATCTTAGCCATTCTTACAGGTGTAAGGTGAAATCTCAGGGTCATTTTGATTTGCATCTCCCTGATGGTTAAGGATGTTGAGCATTTCTTTAAGTGTTTTTCTGCCATTCTACAATCCTCTACAGAGGGTTCTCTTTTTAGCTCCATACCCCATTTTTTAATTGGATACTTGATTTGTTGCTTTTTAACTTCTTGAGTTCTTTATTTATACTGGATATTAGGCCTCTGTCAGATATAGGTTTGGTGAAGATCCTTTTCCAGTCTGTAGGCTGTCGTTCTGTTTGATGACAGTGTCTTTTGCTTTACAGAAGCTTTTCAGTTTCGTGAGGTCCCATTTATTTATTGTTGATCTTAGAGCCTGTGCTGTTGGTGTTCTGTTCAGGAAGTAGTCTCCTGTGCCAATGAGTTCTAGGGTCTTTCCCACTTTTTCTTCTAACATATTTAATGTGTCTGGTGTAATTTTGAGGTCTTTGATCCACTTGGACTTTAGCTTTGTGCAGGGTGATAAATATGGATCTGGTTTCATTTTTCTGCATAGAGACATCAAGTTGGACCAGCACCATTTGTTGAAGATGCTTTCTTTTTTCCATTGGATGGATTTGGCTTCTTTATCAAAAAAATCAAATTTCCATAGGTGTGTGGGTTCATTTTGGGATGTTCTATTTGGTTCCATTGATCCGCTATTCTGTTTCTATGCCAATACTATGCAGTTTTTGTTACTATTGCTCTGTAGTACAGCTTGAGATCAGGGATGGAGATACCTCCAGATGATCTATTGTTTTACAGGATCGTTTTGGAAATTCTGCGTTTTTTGATTCTCCATATAAACTTGAGAATCTTGCTTTCAAGGTCTGTAAAGAATTGAGTTGGTATTTTGAAGGGAATTGCATTGACTCTGTAGATTGCTTTTGGCAGAATAGCTATTTTCACTATGTTAATCCTACCAATCCATGAGCTCAGGAGATCTTTCCATCTTCTGATATCTTCAATTTCTTTTTTCAGAGACTTGAAGTTTTTCTTAAACAGGTCTTTCACTTGCTCGGTTAGAGTCACCCCAAGGTACTTTATGTTATTAGTGGCTATTGTGAAGGGTGCTATTTCCCTAATTTCCTTCTCAGCCCTTTCGTCTTTAGTGTACAGGAGGGCTTCTGATTATTTTGAGTTTATTTTGTATCCAGCCACTTTGCTGTAGTGTTTATCAGTTGAAGGAGTTCTCTGGTTGAATTTTTGGGGTCACTCATGAATACTAACATATCATCTGCAAATAGGGATACTTTTACTTCTTCCTTTCTGATTTGTATCCCCTCGATCCCCTTTAGTTGTCTTATTGCTCTAGCTAGGACTTCAAGTACTATGTTGAAGAGATATGTAGATAGTGGGCAGCCTTGCTTAGTCCCTGATTTCAGTGGGATTGATTTAAGTTTCTCTCCATTAAGTTTGATGTTGGCTGTAGGCTTGCTGTATATTGACTTTATGATGTTTAGGTATGTGCCTTGTATCCCTGATCTCTCCAAGTCTTTAAACAGGAATGGATGTTGGATTTTGTCCAAAGCTTTTTTGGCCTCTAAGGAGATGATCATGTGGTTTTTCTCCTTCAGTTTGTTTATGTGGTGGATCACATTGATGGACTTCCATATATTGAACCACCCCTGCATGCATGGGATGAAGCCTACTTGGTCATGGTGGATGATATCTTTTATGTGTTCTTGTGTTTGGTTTGCAAGTATTTTATTGAGTATTTTGCTTCAATGTTCATAAGAGAGATAAGTGTGAAGTTCTCTTTTTTTGTTGGGTCTTTGTGTTGTTTAGGTGTCAAGGTGACTATGGCTTCATAGAATGAGTTTGGTACTTTTCCTTCTATTTTTATTTGTGGAATAGTTTAGAGAGAATTGGAGTTAGGACTTCTTTGAAAGTCTGGTAGAATTCTGCACTAAAACCATCTGGCCCAGGGCTTTTTTTGGAAGGGAAACTGTTGATGACTGCTTCTATATCCTTGGGGGATATAGGTCTATCCAATTTTTCCACCTAATCTTGCCTTAATTTAGGTCAATGGAATCTATCAAGAAAATCATCCATTTCATTTAGATTTTCAAATTTTGTGGCATATAGGCTTTTGTAGTAAGACCTAATGATTGTTTGGATTTCCTCAGTGTCTGTAGTTATGTCCCCCTTTTCATTTCTGATTTTGCTGATTTCGATTGTTTCTCTCTGCTTTATTGTTAGTTTGGCTAAGGTCTTGTCTCTTTTGCTCATTTTCTCAAAGAATCAGCTCTTGGTTTCACTGATTCTTTGAATAGTTTTCTTCTATGATTTTCTTAAAAATATTTTCCAGTCCTTGGAGCCTGGAGTCTTCTTTTCCATCTATTCCTATTATTCTTAGGTTTCGTCTTTCATGGCATCCTTGATTTCTTGAATGTTTTTTGTTTGGACTTTTCTGATTTTAGTTTTTCTTTGAGTGAGGAATCAATTTCAGCAAGTGTATCTTTAGCTCCTAAGATTCTCTCCTCCATCTCTTGTATTCTATTGGTGATGTTTACCTTTGTGTTTCCTGATCTTTTCTGTAAGTTCTCCAGTTCCAGGTTTTTCTCTGTTTGTGTTTTCTTTATAGATTCTAATTCTGTTTTCATGATTTGCACCATTTCTTTCATTTGATTGAAAGTGGCTCCTATTTTTTTTTATTTGTTTTCTCTATGTTTTTAATTGTTCCTCTACTTGGGCCATTATATTCTTTTGAATTTCTTTAAGAGCTCTGTTTGTTTCTTCTTTTTGTTCCTGAATTAACTGGATAATCATAGCTTTAAATTCATTTTCCTGAGTTTCTACTGAATTAAAATATCCATTAGTTTTCGGCGTTTCTGGTGGTACCATGGTGTCCTGATTTTTGTTGGGTGAGTTCTTATGTCAGCCTTTGGCCATTGCTTAACATAATCTTCACTGTTTCTTCCTCGAGTCTGACGTTTGGACTGGAACCATCTTACTCTGATGTCTGTAGAATCCTTCAGGAAAATAAGTGGGGACCAGAGGTTTGAGAGTGTGTGTTGTTCTTTCAGTTGTTCCTGTGGGAGAAGAAGCCACTGGTGCAGAATTGTAAGCGTGTGTATGTGTGTGTGTATGTTTGTGAGTGTGTGCGTGCATGGATTCGGGTGCAGGGATGTTTGTCTTGAGAGGGAGTGCTAGGGTGTGTAGCTGCTTGGTATATATGGGTTGGGAGCAAGCACAGGAGGGGATGTGGATGCTAGCGCAGTTAGCAAGTGCAGATTGCATGCATAATGAGCCTGTGCATGATTCCTGAATACCTGGTAGTCTACAGTCTATAGTGGGGTCAGCAGGCTGGGCTCTGAGGTCTGTAGCTGGTTCTGTGGGCAGGACACATATTCTGTTGTGGACTCTGAGCCTGACCCTGAGTTCTGTGCTAGAACATGGAAGCCCAGCAGGCTGCACTCTACTCCCTTAGTTGGGAAGCACTATCTGCTTCCTCAGCTGCTACCCTCTCAAATGAGGCTGTGGGGGAATGCCGGAGATCTGTGCTTGGAGTGTGCAGCACTGTGCTCCTTACAAGTTGCTGTGTGCACCGTGGGCTGCCTCCTCTGCTCCACTGCTGGTTGGGGTACCTCCACTGCTGCCTTCCTCCTGGCTGCGGTTTCTCCCTCGCTTCCTCTGCTGCAGGCTTGGCTATGTCCATTGCTGCTTCTGCCCCTTAGGGGGAAGTGCCTGGGAATCAATTCCCCAGGAGAAGTCCATGGAGATGTCTGAGGTTGACCTGTGTCCTATTTTGTCCCCCTTCTCCGCGGGCTCCTCATATAGTTGTTTTGGGTTCCACAGCTCCTCTATTAATGAATTCAAAGTCCTTCCCTGTGGGGTTTTCTCCTGACAGGGAAATCCAGGCTCTGATGCTCTGGGTAGCATAGATCTATCTGTGATGGGTAGTTGGTGCTCAGCAAGTCTCTGGGCTGGCAGTGTGAGCACCTGCCGATCTAGGGGACCTTTTCCAGGGAGATCCTGGGTTCCCTACCTCAGTACCTGTTTGCTTCCTTCCCTGTGGGGTTTTCTCCTGACAGGGAAATCCAGGCTCTGATGCCTTGGTGCGCACAGTTCTTCTGTGGCGGAGAGTTGGGCACACAAACAAGTCTCTGTGGCGTGTGCCCACCATTCTGCGGGATCTTTTCCCCGGGAAGGAGGGGTGACCTAGGTCAGTCCTGTCTCCTTCCTTCCCTGTGGGTTTTTCTCGTGACTGGGACTTCCAGTCTCGGTGTTTTTTGTGTCTACAGTTCAGCCTGGGAAGATGATCAGGACACTCAGGTGTGTGATTCTGGTCTGGCGACCTGAGTGCCTGCGCAACCAGGGATCAATTCCAGGTTCTGAATGGGTGTCCTGGGAGTGGACTGGGTCAGTTCCCACACCTTGGGGCTTCCTCTCACCTGGGAAACAGGATCACTGTTGTTTTAAGATCCACAGTTCAGTCCCTTGGTCGCTGTATGGAAAATATTGTTCTGCAGCTCAGAAGCAGCATCTTCCTGGAGCCACCATCTTGTCCCCCCCCCCCATATCACAATTCTTTTCTTTTAGTTTATTTATATATTCACTTTACATCCTAAATACACCTTCTCCCTCCTCTTCTCTCTGCAACACCATCTCATCTACTTCTCCCTCTGACCCTCTTCCCTTATGCTCTGAGAAAAAGAGCCTTACCAACCTACCCTGGCACATCCAGTTGCACATCCTTTTACACTGAGGCCAGACAAAGCAGTCCAGTTAGGGGCAAGTGATCTAAAAGCAGGCAACAGAGTTCTTGTCAGAGAAAGGCTTTGCTCCACTTGTTAGGGAGCCCACATGAAGGCCAGGCTTCTCATCAGCTACATATGTGTTGGGGACCTAGTTCCAGTCCATGCATGCTCTTTAGTTGGTGCTTCAGGCTGTGTGAGACCCCCGTGGGCCAATATTAGTTGACTATGTTGGTCTTCTTGTGGAGTTCTTGTTCCCTCTCGGTCCCTTTATCCTTCCCCCCCACTCTTCTAAAAGACTCTGCCAGCTATGTCTAAAGTTTGGCTGTGAGTCTTAGCATCTTATTTGATCCACTATTGGAAAGAGTCTCTCAGAGGAAATTCATGCTAGGCTTCTGTCTGCAAGCATAGCAGAATACTATCAATAGTGTCAGGGCTTGGCTCTCTCCCATGGGGTGGGTCTCAGGTTAGGGCAACCATCCATTGGTCATTCCCTCAATCTCTTCTCCCTCCCTCCACTAGAAATTCTGCCTGGCTATGAGGTGGACAGCATCCATGTCTCCTGCTGCTATCTGCTAGGAGTCCCAGCTATCTTCCATTATTAGATAATATTGGTAACTTTTTATAATACCTACACTTAAAATGAGTTATACATACGCAATCTGTGTTCTCATTCATTCTGAAAATTCTAAAAACCTATCTCTCACTTTTATGGCTTCTATCATGATGGCAGATTTAAAATACATTTAATCATTTGGAAACTTGCCACTGCTCCTCTGAGCAACTGCTATGCGATTGCCCATCATCTATCCCTAATGAACTATTGTTTAACATTTAAAATCATATTTTCAATTTTTGTTTTTACTCCCCTCATACTATTTGAAATTGTAAACTCTATTTTTTTTTTACTTTTTATGCTATATACTTCACTTTTATGTTATTTGCAATCCCAGAATTCTGTCCAGTCTCATGACACATGCCTTTTTAAAGATCATGATTATAATGCCAAATTTAGGTTTAAAACTGAACCAAAACTTTTTTTTATAATTTTAAAGATGTATACATATCTATATATCTAATCACAGATATGTAAATGTAGTTTGTGAATAGCAACATTTCATGGAATTTCAGCTTTGTATAACTATATAGAGAGGTGAGCCATAGTGGACTTGATTGACCTCATTAAAGGAGGTGGTCAAGGACAGTACTTCAGATAACAGCAGTTATAAGCTGGGGGTAGAAAATACTAGTCCCAGTTTATTTGTATTCAAGCATTTAATGTTTTCTTCTAGATCATAATGAAAAGAGTTCATTTGCTCATACTTGCTGTTACCCATACATCTCAGTATTCATGCTTTTGAATATACTTATGCTGCATTGCTTATTACAGAAATTGGCCAATGAGCTATTCTGATATGTTTTTATATATTTGCCAAGAAAAGCTTCCTTAAAATGCACTGTTATTTTTTTCTCCAACACTTCCACAGGACCCCGAAGTTCCACCCCATGCCTGACTGCAAGTCTAAGCATCTGTCAGGATCCATTGCTGGCTGGAGCTTCCCAGGGACAGTCAAGTTAGGTTCCTTTCTGCAAGCATAGCAGAACATCTTTTATAGTGTCAAGGACTGGCTCTCTACTCTAGGGTGGGTCGCAGGTTGGGCCACTTATTTGTTAGATATTCCCTCAATCTTTGTTCCATCTTTATTTTTGCACGTCTTTTAGGCAGGGTAATTTTCAGATGAAAGATTTTGTCAGTTAGTTCCCCTCCTTCCACTAGTCTTGCCTGGCTAGGAGGTGGTCACTTCAGTTTTCATGCACACCTTGTTAACAGTATCAGCTAAAGTCACACCCATATCTTCCCAGGAGCCTACCCTGTCACAAACTTCCAGCTTGACAAAGAGCTCCAGGGGTCTTATGGAACTGGGGTGGGGAGAGAGTGAGGGGGGCCTGGAAGGGACAGGAACTTCACAAGACCAACAGAGACAACTAACCCAGATCCATGGGGGTTTAAAAGACTGAGACGTCTCCACAAAGACCAAACTGAGCAGGGGACAGGGGTCTTGTATGAGACTGTTTCTACAACCAAGGACCATGTGTGGATGTGGCCTGGAACCCCCGCTCAGATGGGGCCCATGATAGCTCGGTGTAGGACTGAAGACCCTATTCAGGGAAACAGGGACTGTTTCAGTCATGAACTTGATGGCTGACTCTTTGACCCTCCCCCATACAAGCCGGGGAGTGACAGACTGGCTAGATTTCAGGGGAGGACATTGCAGCCAGCCCTGAGGAGACAGGATGAGCTGGGGTTGGATGGATGGGGAGGAGGTCCTCCCCTGTTGGTGGACTCGGAGGGGGCGGGGAGGAGGGAGTGAGGGAGGGAGTGGGAGAGTGGGAGGGAATGAAGGAGGGGGCTATGCCTGGGATGCAAAGTATCTAACCTGTGATTGATATAAAAATTAATAAATTTATTAAAAAATAAATAAATAAAAAAGACTGAGACGTCAACAAAAGAGCATGCATGGTCTGGACATAGGCTCCTTCCACATATGTGGCCAATGGGTGGCTTGGTCTTCATGTTGGTCACCTAGTGAAGGAGGGGTGAGGCTGTTTCTATTGCATGCTTTTGAATCACTTCCCCATGACAGGGCTGCCTTACCCACCCTCAGGGGTGAGGATATGCTCAGTCCTGATGTGAGTTGATGTGTTGATGAGGGTTGATATGGGAAGAGGGGTGCTCCTCTTTTCTGTGGAAAAAGGTAGACAGAAAGAAGGAGAAGGGTGACTGCGAGGAGAGGAAGGAAGCGGTACCATTGGGGTGTAAATAAATAAACTGAAATAAAAAATAAAAAATAAATAAATGTAAATAAACTGAAATAAAAAATAAATGCGCAATTATCTTTTAAATAATTTTTGAAAATTTTATTCTGTTAATTGTAGTCTGGAGATTTTAGACTATATGATTTTAATATTCCACATATCAAGTTTAGAGATTTTGCTATTTGGGATAATAGCTCAATTCTTGTCAAATGTAGGCATGTGGCTATAAAGATAAATATGGATTGGCATTGCAGGTGAGATTTTAATTTGTTTCTACCTCTCTCTCTCTCTCTCTCTCTCTCTCTCTCTGTCTCTCTCTCTCTGAGTGTGTGTGTGTGTGTGTGTGTTTATGTACAGAAAGCTAGTAAGTGCTGATAGGGAAATGTGATTTTGAAATTTTATATTTCAGGTTAATGCAAAAAGCTTGTCAATATTTATAACAGTATTTATTTTACTATGAAAATAAATCCTCTACGGTTTTAGAACCTTTTTAAAATTTTATTTTAGTTCCACCAAGTTCATTCTTTTGCTGTGACTGTCTTGTTATCTCATAGATCACCCTAGGAAATATGAGAAATAGGACTCGCATTCTTCTCTGTGGGCATTATGTTGTTCTACATTGCCAATGGTGGGCAAATTCAGGACACCTCTTAATTTGCATTCATTTTCTTCCCTATTTTCCATGGTTGCTTTGCCCATTATGATTCATTTCCGTGAACCAACCACAGTGGTTGCTGGAAACCGAATTGGAGTCCTCTGCAGGAATCATATGAGTTCTTAATTCTTAGCCATCTCTCCAGTCCCCCCCCCCCCCTTACCCCTTTTCCCTCATCTAGTTCCAGGAATTCTAGCCTTTAGCTCATGAGTAAAGAATATCTGATGTTTAAGTAATCTGATTAATGGTACTTGTAGTCCTAGTGAACTAATACAGATTTCATATAATCTTGGTCAATATGCTTAGGTGAGAAAATGGTTCATATTCAGTTCTAATCCTTACTTTATGTAGCAAGTATTCACTAAACACTTTTATGTATCAGGTTTCTGTGTACTATTTAAAAAAAAAAGGAAGCAGTTTTGGACAGAACAAACAAGCTCCACACTTTAATTCAGCATGCCATCAGGGCTAAAATTAAGACAGTCAGACATATATTGACAAAAATGAGCATCATGAAGGTACCATTAACATAGTGAAAAACACAGATTGAGTTGATACTGGCGTCTCTCTGAAGAAGCAAATGTGCCGAATTATTTGGCTTCATTAATTTAAAAGCATATCTTGTACTTATTGAATATTTTTAGATTTCAGATTGCAGTGTCTCATATATTGCTTCCTGATGATCTCTGTTTTGATGGCCAAATATGAGGTATTGATGAGGAGATGTGCAGTTAGTGAGGGTGTGTTAGGATAATGTATAACTTTCTCTCTCCTTGCTAAGATCCCAGCACTTAAATGACCATGGTAGAGAATATGTTGATAATCCTTTTTCTCTTGGGACTCCAGTCATATCTTTAGTCTTAGGAATCTTGGGTCCATGGTATCTGATGACATTTGCAGGTAGCCTTTCTGATATTGTACTCTATAAGCCACTTGATTGTAGCATACTTTGTTAGTACATAAACCACTGTATCTTTCAAAAACCAACTCCAACATCCTACATGAGCCAGCTACCCGTTTGTTCTAGTGCAGTACTTCTTCCATTTCTGACCTGGCATTGTCATTTATTAATATATGATAGAAAAGTCACAGTAGTTTCTGAGCCACTCCTTTGAGATATGTGCAGTTCGTGAAGGACAGTGGATGGGTGACTGCTTGTAAAGATTAAGACTGACAACTTCATTTTCAGCTTGTGTTTCTTAGTCAAGCTCTTAGCTGTGAAGGGGTGGTTTACCAAATATATGAGAGGATCAGAAGAATCCTTTTGGAAAGTGCATAAAAGGTGCACATGCATCTTTCATAGCTTTTGACACTGTAGAAAGTATATATTTGTCAAATCACTTTATAAATTGCATTTAAAAGAATGATATTTGCCATTTACGTTTATTTGGCCAACAATGATTTGTATCACGTGATCTAATGAATTTACCTTATTTCATACAAAGAAATTGAAGAACTTAGTTGTTAGTTTTGTTATTACTATAAAAAATACATAGTATAGACCTAAGGGGTAGAGTAGTAGTGTAGCATGCACACAATCTGCTCAATCTTCTACAACAGAATAAATGAATCCCTATCAAAATGATGTTGTTGAGCACTGGCTGTATATCACTGTTTTAAATATTCTAAAATGTAGTTTCATAATAGCAAAATGGGTTAATGGTGGGCTATTTAATATTTTGTTGTGGGAATGATGGGGATACTTCATCTTTTCTGTCCCTCTGTCTTCATTCACTCTTTTCCTCTATTCATCCCACTTACGCTGTTTCTTTCTGTCTTTCTATGTCTCTCTGACTGTCTGTCACTCTGTCTCTGTTTCCCTCTCTGTTTCTCTGTGTGTGTCCCCCAAAGGATACCACATTCCTCCCCCAAATGGCAAGCCCATTGACTCTGTCCAAAATTAAGTTTAGGTTCAGCTCACCTTGAAGTATAGGAAGATTTCTGTCAGTTTAGATGAAAGCTAGCATTTCTCAGGAATTTGTGAACCAGTTTCCAACTGCCAAAAAGAGTCAGTTTTCTTATCTCTGGCAGAAGGGAAATATGGCTACATTGACATGTACCTGTGGCTGCTTATGGTCTCCAGGTTCCCTCCGTCTCTATTCATAAGTACATGTTACACATTACAACATCCCCATTCCGGTCTCCTGTCCCAGATGTCCCAATGCTACCAGCCATTCTCCTTCCTTATAATGAATTATTCTCTAATATTCTCTACTCCCTAATTTTCTCTGTTCTCTGTTCTCTCTCTCTCTCTCTCTCTCTCTCTCTCTCTCTCTCTGTCACTGTGATCTACTCTCTATCCCTTGCTAGTCTCACCACTCTTTCTTGCTATTATTCCTTCTCTAGTACCATATCCAGTCTGCAGCGCTCATTCTGTGTCTCCTTTACTCTCTGTTCTGGACTATTTCAGATGCCTCTGGATGTTCTCTCTCTTTCTCTCTCTGTTGTTCACAATAAAATCCTCCCCTAATAACGGAGCAGTTGTGTTGGCAGTTTCATTGCTGTTCCTTTTATATAAAGCATCTATGTTATCATCTCTCATTAAAAACCACTATACTCCACTTACTAAAACTAGAAAGCAGGTATGGATACTAGCAAACAATTTTTTAGTCTTTAAGGTAGATTCACAACGTTAATTGGGGGGTGGAGTTCCTTATTTATAGATTCAGTATTATCTTCATCTAGTCCTCAGAAAACTTGTTTTCAGATGTCAATTCTCTGGGGTCTTAAGGAAAAATATTATCTATGATTAGAATAAAGTAACATTAAAAGAAAATGAGAAGCAAATTAACTTTCGTTGTCCGAAGAAAACAAAGCAAAACCAATTCTTATATACAAGGTATAAAATGAAATCCAAACATATAAGGGTGGATAATTTGTGATAAGGAGGATGAACAGTGTGTATGGAAAACATAAAAAGGAAATACAAATATACCAGGGAATCTGCTGGAAACACCCTGATTTTTTTTCCTGCTCTATTTTCGTATCATCTAACTGTCACTGTAGGTCTTACTCCAACATGAAGTGAACTCTGAGATGTGACCATCTCTCTATGTTTCATAAATGTATGAAAGTATAAAGATTTGCTTCTAGTGTTGCTGCTAAAATAAAAATGTATCTGGGAAAAATAAAGAAAATTATACATTGTTGGATATTGCTTGCAGTGATCCCTTATAATTTCATAATTATATTGATATCAGACACATTACTATTAATGAGTAGAAAGAACAGACTTATTTCATAAAGTTTGGATTGACATAAATTTTTTGAAACCATATTTTTTTTTAATTTATTTATTTTTATCTCAATCACAGGTTGGGTACTTTGAATCCCAGGCGTAGCCCCCTCCCCC
>CM053766.1:67205269-67223528 GCA_028658305.1 Pachyuromys duprasi
GGGAAATTTCTCCAGGTAATAACTGGGTGTCCCTAGGGTTTTCCCACTTGATTTTCTCACCGTAGGAGTTCCGCTCACCTGGCACTCACAATGCTGGCGTTTTAGGTCCCAGAGTTCAGTCTCCTGGTCGCTGCGTTGTTTCTGCTCTCCTACTCCTCAGACACAGTGTTCTCTCGTGGCAGCCATCTTGGATCCCCACTGTGAACTCTCCCATATTTTTATATTAATCACACGTTATGTACTTTGTATCCTAGACGTAGCCCCCTCCCTCATTCCCTCCCACTCTACCCATCCCTTCTTCATCTCCTCCTGCCCCTTTCCATGGACCTCCTCCCCTTCCATCTGACCCTAGCTTATCACTTCTCTTCAGGGATGACTGCAATGTCCTCTTCTGGGGTCTAGCAAGGCTGCTCCTCCCTCATGGGAGGGGGAGGGTCTAAGAGCCAGCCATTGAGTTAATGACAGAAATAGTCCCTGTACTCTTTACTAGGTTCTAGTTTATATCCAGACATGGTCCTTGGTTGGAGAAACAGTCTCGTAAAAGACCCCTGTGCCCTGATCAATTTGGTCTTTGTGGAGCTCTTGTCTTCTCCAAGTCTTACTAACTCCCCCTTCTTTCATATGATTCCCTGCACTCTGCGGAAAGTTTGGTTGTGAGTTTTAATATCTGCTTTGATACATTGCTAGGTAGAGTCTTTCAGAGACCTTCTGTGGTAGGCTCCTGTCCTGTTGCTTGTTTTCTCCTACATTCAATGTCCATCCCATTTGTCTATCTAATTGAGGATTGATCATCTTTCTCCAGGTCCTCTGTCTTGTTTATCTTCTTTAGGTGTATAGATTTCAGTATGTTTATCCTATCTTATAGGTCTAAATAAGTGAATATATACCATGTGTGTCTTTCTGCTTTTGGGATACCTCACTCAGGATGATCATTTCCAGGTCCCACCATTTGCCTGCAAATTTCATGATTTCCTCCTTTTTAATTGCTGAGCAGTATTCTACTGTGTAAAAGTACCACAATTTCTGTATCCATTCCTCAACTGAGGGACATCTGGGTTGTTTCCAGGTTCTGGCTATTATGAACAAAGTTGCTACGAACATGGTTGAGCAATGTCCTTGTTGTGTACTTGAGTATCTTTTGGATATATGCCTAAGAGTGGTATAGCTGGATCTTGAGTAATCACTATTCCTGATTGTCTAAGAAAGTGCCAAATTGATTTCCAGAGTGGTTGTACAAGTTTGCATTCCACCAGCAATGGAGGAGGGTTCTTTTTTCTCCACAACCTCTCCAGCATGTGTTGTCACTTGAGTTTTTGATCTTAGCCATTCTGATGGTTTTAAGGTGAAATGTCAGGTTTGCATCTCTCTGATGGCTAAGGACTTTGAGCATTTCTTTAAGTGTTTTTCTGCCATTCTACAATCCTCTACAGAGAGTTCTCTGTTTAGCTCCGTACCCCATTTTTTAATTGGATTACTTGATTTGTTGCTTTTTAACTTCTTAAGTTCTTTGTATTTACTCGATATTAGCCCTTTGTCAGATGTAGGGTTGGTGAAGATCCTTTCCCAGTCTGTAGGCTGTCATTTTGTTTTGATGACAGTGTCCTTCACTTTTCAGAAGCTTTTTGTTTCATAAGGTCCCATTTATTTATTGTTGATCTTAGAGCCTGTGCTGTTGGTTTTCTGTGCAGGAAGTAGTCTCCTATGCTGATGATTTCCAAGGTCTTCCCTACTTTTTCTTCTAACCGATTTAGTGTGTCTGGTTTTATATTGAGGTCTTTGATCCACTTGGACTTTAGTTTTGTGCAGGGTGATAAATAAATTTAAGATGATGAGTAGAATTTGCCACGTGTAAAATCTTGTCTTCTATTTTACCTTTCTATGTCACTTTTCAGACCCATTCGTATTACATTTCACTATTAGGCTGAAAATGAATGACTTGTCAAGATTGTGCTTATGATTCTCATAATCTAAGATTGGCATGTAATCATTGCTTTAATTTTAAACTATAAACATACCATGTTCCATAAAGATCATGAACTGAGTCAAGACCCAATTTTGGTCCTTAAATAACATGTTTTGTTAAAGAATTCCAGATGCTTTACAAACATGACTTTTATTTCGCATATTTAGAGAATTAACTCCATGGCAATGCGGGTTTTACCACCTCATTGTTCCTACATGAATCCGTGCAGTTCTATGAAACTTTCATCTTTCATAGCAAGATGGTTTTGATTATTTCTTTTTGATAATGTTTAATTAAATTTTTATTCTTTCTTAAAATTCTTGATTTCTGTCAGTATGTTTTCTCCTTGAGTTCATTATTCTTTAAGGGTTTTATTTTTTAGTTACTAATTTTATGCAAGCTTTCAAAAGCACAGGAATGTTGTCATAAATGGAAATAAATAGTAGGTCTCATGCTACTTCTCCACATGATGTGATGCAGCCCTTGTAGAATATTTTCAAGCACAATATTACAAAAAGAGCTTCAATATATGTTAGCTCATTCAATAACAAAAGAGTTAATAATTTCAGCCATGGTGATTATCTGACAGTTCACTTATATTGACATTTATAAACTGAGGCTTATATATTCTTAATTTAAACCATGATGTTGTGTTTTCTTCATGTAAGTGTATGTAGCTGAAGGAGTTTTACCAGTATGACTAAGGTATCTGACCTACTGATCATGAGTTAACCAAAATAGAGATTATTCTAAGATGTCCAAAACAATTAAATCAAACCTCACTTATGGTCAGCAGTTCCAAAATGGGTCTTCTTTTGACATTAAAGGACTAAATTGCCATGGAAAAGTAAAGGCATGTGGTCATGATAACTAAGACCTCAGGAAGCCACTGGTTAATAACCAACATGAAAGGGAGACCTTAGTTTTATAGTAACAGGTAATTACATTATGCTAACATCCAAGAAACTTGAACACTGAGCTCCAGATGAGAACACAGCTTGACTCACATTTTGACTCAGATATATATATCTTGAAAGGGAAACTGTCTACATTATATCTTTATTGCTTAACTTCAGACAATATGAAATGAGTGATGATTTGATTCACTGTGTTTATGGTAACTGGTGGCATCACAAAAGAATATTTATTTGGTTTTCTTTAATAATGTCTATTCCTAAAGTAATAGGGACTTGAAATAATTTGAAATTTTGAAATATGTTATCTCTATTAAATTCTGGACTTACATACCATTCAAATAATATATTTATATGTATGCAAAGGAAATTTGAGTCCTGACTCTGTCCTCCTTATAAGTTTGAATTCCTAGGAACTTAAGCATGTGTCATAACTGCTAATGAAATAATCAGTTGCTAGCAGAAAACAAAGTGAACAGATGCTTGATGTAATTTTTTATCAACACTTCAAGAACTGGTATAGAAATATGAGATAAAATAGCAACTATTGTGAATATCTATGTTAGCTATTTACAATTTCAAGCACATTTAAATTCTCTTAGAGTTTACCTGTAGGTATTATAGATTATCACATCCATTTATTTCAAATCATTGCCGCATTTCTCCTTTACTCTTGAATTTTGAACACACACTTGCCAGAAAACCATCAGAAACATTTCTTGGAATATCTTTTATTATCAGCAATGAGATCAAGGTTCTGGTGACTAAGAGAAGTTAATATCTAGACAAGAATTCGTGCTGCTCCTGTAACTTTGGAAGTTAAGTTAGAAAAACTATAATTTTGCAACATGGTACAGTTAATCCAAAGTCCTTTTTATAAAAGCTGCAAAATGAGAATTTTTAGCTAATGAGTGAGACTTGGCAGGACATAAATGGAAATATGCTTCTTTGGCCAATATGTTCTGGAGGCATATGATTGTCCAAATAGATGATGCTCAAAAGAGTGCTTTTGGCATTAAAATGCTTCCAAACATTTTGATCAGGAATTTGACTGCCATATGTCCATGTCCTCTAACTTAAATGGTGAACAGACTCCAGGTCTCCAGGGATCTCCTACTTCCTGGCAGGACTGATTCTTATCATTAAGCTCCTCGGCTCCCAAAACAAGTTGTTTTCCCTTCTTCCATAATTAGGCATGCATATTCATTATATAAATATGTGCTATTTGTGCTTTGAAGTAAGATGAGAATTGACTGAAGTTTAGTCTGAAGAAGAACAAGCCATGTGCTTCTAGATATGATTGCTATGAATTGTGAATACTTTTTCAAGTTGTGTGTGATATGTGGCTATGTATGTACCTCGGTGGTGTGTGTTTGTAAATGCCAAAGGTTGACACTGTTTCTCCTTCACTCTGTTTTAAGAGACAAGGTCTCCTGCTGAACTTCGAGCTCACCGATTAACTGTTTTAGCAGGACTAAGCAGTGAAGCCATCAGGAACATCTGTCTCTGCGTCAGAATGCTGAATCATAGGAGTCACACCACCTCAGTGCCAAGGATCCTAACTCAGGTCCGCATTTTTGAACAGCAAGCGTTTCACCTAATTGTGCCATCTCCGCATCCAACACTTCACTAAGAAGCTTTGTAAAGATTCAGTTTTAGTTATATCTATCATTCTTCATCCAAAACCCAAGTTATGATACTTGAAATTACACGATGAATCATTTTTATCCTTGTTTCTCTTTTTAAAATTTTAAATGAAAAGTATTTGAAACTACTTGGTGATATATCACAGAGTGACACATGTTTTATTTGTCTGAATGAAATGACCTTATTTTATATTTTTTCAATTTTTAAAATTTAATTTTTTAATTAATTAGTTTACTCACTTTGTATCCTAGCAGTAACCCCCTCTTCTATCCTCTCCCAATCACACTCTCCCTCCGTCATGTCCTCCCATGCCCCTCCCCAAGTTCACTGATAGGGATGGTCCTCTGCCCCTTTCCTCTAACCCTAGTCTATCAGGTTTCATCACGACTGGCTGCATTGTCTTTCTGTGGCCTGTAATGCTACCCCCAAATCAGGGGGAGGTGATTAAAGAGTCAGCCACTGAGTTCATATCAGAGACAATCCCCATTCCCATTAAGCTGGAACCCACTTGGAGACTGAACTGCCATGGGCCACCCCTGCACAGAAATCACCTTATTTTAATTAAAAAATGTAAATAACTTTCAAGGGTCAAAATTTGAGTTTGGACTGAAAATATCATGATTACATTCTACTCTAATGCATTAAAATTTCAGATCACCTCTATCTATCTATCTATCTATCTATCTATCTATCTATCTATCTATCTATCTATCTAGTAAAGGATTCATTTAATTATGATCTTTCTTATTCACCTTACCATGTGTTACATTTTTTTTTCTTTTTTTTTTAATTTTTTTTAATTTATTTATTTTTATCTCAATCACAGGTTGGGTACTTTGAATCCCAGGCGTAGCCCCCTCCCCCATTATTTTTATGATACCATGAATATATTTAGTATTTACAAATGTTTTGAAGTTGAGAGTGTAGCTCAGTGGTAGAGTGCTTGAGTACATGTGTGAAGTCCTAGGTTCAGTCTCCAGTAAAATACACACACACAGAGACAGACAGAGAGAATATGCTTTTGCACATAAAATTTATAATGTGGGTCTCTTTGGAAGAGTCACGTTTTTATTTGAATCAGCTTTCTAGATTGGACATGCCTGAATATTCTCTGTAAGGAACAAGTTGTTTGGTATTTGAAATGAATAGTCTTTATTTTTAAATGGCTTTTTAAGGCTTAGATAAAAATGGGAATAGACAGTATAATACACCTTTTCATATATTTTATTGTCTACTCATTGAATATCTAGTTACTTTAATTTGAATGTCTGGGGGGGTCTCATTAAGGATACCCAGGAATTATGAAATAAAGGGGCTAATTAAAAGAAAGTATAATTTATTGATGTATGCAGCACAAAGGTGGCAGCGCCTTCTAGGCAGTAAGAGAAAGGGTTCACTAAAGAGTTCAAGTGCTATAATTAAAATAAAGATTTTTTTATTTAGTACCTCACCTCCTGGAAAGGGCAGATTTCTCCTGCATAGGTTGCTTGAGGCTATGATTTCATATTTAATGGCATCTAGGCCCACTTAGTTGCATATCGCATAATAGCTTAATGGCTAGCAAACAGTACAATTTTGAATGATTTCAATCCTTTAATTTAATAAAGGAGATAGTGCATCTCACTAGATTCTGTGTATGAGAAATGTATAGAGTTTAATGCTGACTGATCATAAATATTTGAAAGACAAGAAGAATGACTGCTTAAATCAGTCCACTGACTGTACATCACAATCACAACAATGGGGCATGGAATAATTTTGTTTCTCCCTGTGGCAAATTAACATTTGTGGAACTAATGTATGCCCAAATCCCTCTGTATCCATAACATTATTGTGTAATTCAAATGCTAATTTCTGTTTCCCTTATGTCTGGTTGCAATCCTTTGAGAATCTCTTTTTTTCTCTATATTCATATTTTTTATTTTTAAATATTTGTTATAGATTATTAACTTTGTATCCCTGATTCTGAGAATCTCTTGTCTCAGAGTTCTGTAAACACTGCTCCCCAATATTCCCATGATATGCCAATAAAGCAGCTTACAGCCAATTACTGTGCAGGAGAGAGAATAAGGCTGGACTTCCTTGCCAGCCACAGAGGAAGAATTAAAGGAGAAAGTAGAGGATTCAGCAACAGGCAGATACCCAGGAGAGCTCAGAAGAGAGAGCTCAGAGAGAAAGCTACAAAATACATGATTCTCTGGGATGCACGCTGAGTGGAAATCAGATTTGGTTAGAGGGTTATGAATAGAGTAATAACTGCTCTGTTATTGTGCTGTGAAGCTTATTATTAAACAAATATAAGAGATCTCAATTATTTGTGTGATATCTGGGTTAAGAAAGAGACCAGGAAACAAACACTGCTTTATAAAAATGACTGTAACATCCCTCTGAGTTGGAACTTTGTTATTTAACAGTACTCCTTTCTTAAAATCTAGTTTTTGTTTTGGCCTGCTTTTTGATCACCTACCCCTGAGGGGGGAGCAGCCTTACCAGGCCACAGAGAAAGACAATGCAGCCACTCCTGATGAGACATGGTAGACTAGGATCAGAAGGAAGGAAAAGAAGACCTCCCTTATCAGAGGTCTTGGGGAGGGACATGGGTGCAGAAGGGGGAGGAAGGGAGGGATTGGGACAGGAGGAAGGAAGGAGCTACAGGGGTATATAAGTTGAATAAAGTGTAATTACTAAAGAATTTAACTAAAAAAGAAAAAAAATCCAGTTTTGTGACTTTGGATCAGGGTCATAGAACACAACACTCCTTTTTGCATGGAGATTAATTTTAGAAAATATAATGACTATCATCAAAGAGAGGACACTTACTTGCAAAGTGTATATAGTCAATGGAAGAACTGTACAGAAATACATTATTTATTCTTTGGGAGAGTACTACCAAGCTAAACTTGAGCCGCCTAGTACATGTAATTCTTTCCTTAGCAGATTGGTAAGTATTCAAACCTCTTTCTCAGCTATTTGCTGTGCAGGGTATCCTATCTGTCATTGGTCTCTCTGTCTGTCTAAATATCCATTCTTTCATATATTTGTATTTCTCTTTCTTATAAGTATAATTTGTATTCTTTGTCTGTAGAAGCAATCTCTATCAAATTTGTATTATTTTTAAAAGTTCACAGTTTACTTTTTCCAGTGTATGGCACTACTGTAAGTAGTAACTTAAAAAATTATTATTTATTACAATTTATTCACTTTGTATCCCAGCTGTGGCCTTCTCCCTTGTCTCCTCCTAATCCCTCCTTTCCTCCTTCTTCTCCTCCTATGCCCCCCACCCTGTCAACTGATAGGGGAGGTCTTCCTCCTTTTTTATCTGACCCTAACCTATCAGGTCTCATCAGGACTGGCTGCATTGTATTCCTTGGTGGCCTGGCAAGACTGCACCCCCCAGGTGAAGGTGATTAGAGAGCCTGCCACTGAGTTTGTGCCAGCGAAAGCCCCTGTTCTCCTTACTAGGGAACACACTTGGAGCCCGAGTCTATGGGCTACATCTGGGAAGTGGTTTTAGGTCCTCTCCATGCATGGTCCTTCACTGGGGTATCAGTCTCTCCAGAACCCCCAGAGCCCAGTTGTTTTTCGCTCTATTGGTCTCCTTTTGGAGATCTGGTCCCCTCTAAGTTTTTCTATCAACCCTTCTTTCATAAAATTCCATGCACTCTACCCAAAGTTTGGGCTATTAGTCTCAGCCTGTGCTTCCATCCCTCGATCAGTAGAGTCTTTCAAAGACCATCTGTGGTAGGCTCCTGTCATGTTGTCTGTCTTCTCCTACTTCCAATATTTGTAGTGTTTGTCCTTCTGAATAAGGGTTGAGCATCTTCCCTAGGGTCTTTCTTGTTGTTGAGCTTCTTTAGGAGTATAGATTTTAGTAATTTTATCCTATATTATATGTCTAATAACCACTTATGAGTGAGTATAGACTATGTGTATCTTTCTGCTTCTGGGTTACTTCCCTCAAGATCTTTTTAAAAATTAAAAAAAAAATCTCATTAGCTCTTACCTGACTAAATCCTTGTTTCTCTTCTCCATAGTGTTATATGTTCACTGGCTATTTGATTTCAAAAATGACTATGAGATTGTCCATGCCAGAGACTAGATTTGACTTCCTACCCTTCATTCTTTGGAAAAAGAGCTAATGGGATATGGGTTGAATTAATGGCAGAATATTGATTTTTTTTATAAATTTACTTATTTTAGAATATAAAAATATGTTGTATTATATTTTAATTATACAATCATGCATTTATACTCTAGGTCATTATGGTTACTCATAGATGATTCTTGGGAAGAAACGGTAGGAAGATTCTGTGAGCTGTTAAAGCTAAGGCTTGTAGAGTGGAGCATGCCTTTAATCCTAGTACTTGGAGGCAGAGGCAGTTGGATCTCTATGAACTCGAGGGCAGCCTGGCCAACAAAGTAAGTCTTGAAAACAAATTGCCATTCTCTCCCTCTTCCTTGTGGATTCACAGGCCAGTTGAATGTCCACTTGATTTATGCATGACCATTTCCCCTTCTGCTCTAAAAAATAAATAGAATTCTTTTTCAAGGTGTGAACATCCATATCATCTATCACTGCTAATGTGATTCCAGAATGTTCTATCCACCTGTGCCTTTGAGCAATTGTAACAACATAGACCAATTCATGTCTGGGCAATGAGCATAAATTGAATAAGTAAAATGTGTTAGAGTGTTGATATCCAGGGGTCATTTACTACTGCAAATTAGCCACCTATATTATAACAGATTCTCCAAGAATTTGTTCTGTAAATATCATTTCCCACATGTTACTTGGCTTTTCAGCATTCTCTGTGGTATAGCAATCTATTACCAAATGAGTGAGTGTGATGTTAGAATCATTCACATTTCATAATTGTCAAGGGGTTAATTATTATGGGACCAGTGTTACTGTGTTATTCAATGGACCTTTTATAAATCACATTATAAAAGTGCACATTATGTAATGTACCCTAAAATATGATACACCAAATCTCTAACAGTTGGTAAAACATCTGAATGTTAAGTGCTGTTTTGCAGAAACCCTGTGTAAAATTCAAAAAACAGTTCCATGCACAGCAACGGAGAACACTTTCTTTTATGATTAAGCAATTGTCTATTTCCTCCTGCTAGGAAACCAAGAGCTACTCTTACACTCTACGTTCATATATATATATGAAACTGGGGAACTTTGATACTTTGATAACTTTGATATATATGTGTGTGTGTGTGTGTGTGTGTGTGCAAAATGATGATCATTACCACGTACAAAGAGCTTGCAGTGAAAATTAAACTTTTAAGAATATTTCAGTTTTCAAGATACAATGAAGCAATGATAATGAAGAAACATATTTAGAAAAATGAAATTGAGCCTGAGGATATAATTGCTTTAGATTATGTCTGTGGATGTGATTCCACGTAATATGTCTTCATTATTTAAAATAAATGTATAAAATATTGATCATAAAGAAAAACTATAATTTTATATATCTTTTAAAACTGTCTTCCATTCTGACAACACACAATGTAAAAATGTATGTTAAAATTGAGGATTCTAATAGTTACTGTATTTTTTTTACTCTTTTGGACAATATTGTTGTGGTACAATGTTGGATAATATATGATATGTTTATAACGTATTCACATTTTTAAGTTTATGATTAGCCTCTGTTTTTTTTTTTTGAAAACCTCTGACAGATACAGGTTTAGTGTCTACTAAACTGAATCAAACTGAGTTAAATTTCCTGAATTTTATGTTATTGGAGTATTTCCCATATTATTTATCTCTTACTTATTCTTTTAAATTCTTGCCACACCCTTCTAAGATAAGCATTACCTTTTCAAAGATGAGAACTACAAACTCCAGAAAAGCCACACCGGCAGCAACTGAAATCAGCACTGTCCAGTGGTGACAATGTCAGTCTTTCTACCTGCATTTCTGTATGGAGTGATTTGTCTTGATCATTCAAGAAAAAAATAATCCTTTTCCTTCCAGAATGCGAAACTTAATTAAAACCAAACAAAATTACTTTCCTCCATCTGTGATATGGTCAAAAGAACAAAACTTCCAGAATTTAAGCACCTTGTACAACTCAGTAAATCCTGTATCCTTGATGTGTCTCTGATTGTGCTTGAAGTTGATTAACTACTTGAAATCTGGAAAAGCGCCAAGAGCAGTTCTTGATATATTGTAGTATACAAAGAATATCCCAGAAGCTTTAAGAACACTTACCTATCCCATGCATCTTAAAATATAAATCTGTAGCTATAGAAAAAAGTTCATAACACATGAACATGAAATTTTTATCTTGATTGAATGACACTGTTTTCCACTTCATTAATCGTTTTATAGAATATCCCAGCCATATTAAACAAAGTCATGATGATTTTACCCAGATCTTACAAGCAGGTCTCCACTGCTTACTGTATTTGTCATTGTTTAAAGTAGCATCTAGGGACTCATAAATATTGGTTTTATTATGTATCACTAAATGTAATTATGCATGTGCAAAATAATTGTGGATAAATGATCATTAAGCCTAATGTTTTACTTTATTGACAGGGGAGACTAATAACTATAAAGCAAATGTAAATTTTCTATGAATGATAAAGATCACTCAGATTTCTTGTTAGAATGCCGCTGGGCTGAAATATGGAAGTCTGGCTTGGTTATAAATAAGGAGCATGCTCTTTGCATGGAACTGGTATATAGCCAAACAAGCTGCATTCATTTGCCTTCCTAGGCAGGCAGAGTTGAATTCAGAAGCAGCTAATTGCCTTGGGGACCTTTCTTTGGAATATTGCCCAATGGTACTCTTCGTGGGAGGAACAGCTTCACACACTGAGCTTTAAAGCATCTGGGATGCTGTTCTGAATGCTACTGCTGACGGATTTACCATCTGCTTGTGAGAAACTGGGGAACTTTGATACTAAGCAGCCACATGATAGCCCTTGACAGTCGAAAGCTTTCATTGAAGAAGAGATTAAAATAAACAGCATAAACAAACTGAACAAACACAATCACGTTTTTTTTTGTTCATCTACAAATATGATGTTGAAATGTATTGCTAGCAAAGGAGTTATCAAGCACTGACTTTTTCTGGTGCCAATCATTTTATACTTTGCTTATTTAGTATGGGCAGCCACACACTTCAGTGAGTGTAACTTTAACTGCATCTTAAAGATAAAAGGACACCCTTTTAGAAGAAAAACAATTACCTCAAGCTTACTCCAGGCATAGAACAAAACGAGAATCTAGATATTCATAATCAGTTTACCATGTTCTGCATTTATTTAGATACTAAATTTTTATTCACTTTCTGTCAGAGGAAGGTGGTGTTCTGCAGTGTGTTAGACTGGGTTGAATATTTCTTAAGTAACACATACACACCGATTTCTATAACAATAAATCATAATATTGGGATAGGTTACTCATAACATGGTTATGTTGAGATGAAGTTGAAAGAATTATCCTTTGATCATTAACTTCTCCAGAAAATATTTTTAAATGAATATTTATGTCCATTATTTAAAATTGCCTCTCAGAGGTTGGCTCTGGGAAAAATCATGGAGATAAATATATATCTCACCTATGAAACACTCTTAGATGGTTGGAATAGTGGTGTGAAAATACTTAGAAAAATTTAAAGATTTGTCACAACTGAACAGTATATTTAGAATGTTCATCAACACTTATAATTTATAGACTTGGTTTCTATCACTGTTATATTTTGCTTTCATGGGGCATTGACAAAATAGTCTCAGCACATGAGATGGGAAAGGCATGTTTAATCATGTCTCCACACACAATTATGTACACAAATTTTCTTAAATTTAAATATTCTTAGGCTGGTCTTTAACCAGTCAAGTGATGATGACCTTCAAGCCATTAATAAAGTATGTGTTAACTTTAAATGGTAATTTAATTTAGTGTCCCTAAACAAAAATGCATAGGTACATTTAAAATTGAATTGCATCTTTTAAAATTGCTCTCTGTGGACATTTCCTTCTGTTCAGTGAAGAATCGGCACATTCCAGCTGTAAGCACTTGCAGGTGGAAATCACAGAATGACCGATATTTGCCCTGCTTTCCTTTCCCTTGGGGAAATCTACCAACCTGGTTGCAGACTGTCAGTGGGAAGATAGAATGATTTATAACCAGGCTGTGGCTGTTTATACTAAAATGTGTACAGCCAAATGGCACTGGAGGAGAAAATGAAGTAGAAGATATCGATTCATAATTTTAAGAACCATCCCTATAACCCACAGGAACAATCGATATTGAGGATATTGAGTTTATTATTCAAAATATGCAGTATCCCAAAGAACAGTAGAAATTTTGAAAACAACACATCCTCAGTAAATAGCTTTAAATATAGAGAGGAGGCAACACATAAAGGTGAATTGCAGGCAAAGAACCAAATTAATCCATTGTACAAATACAAACGGTGTCACTAGGACAAGAAGTCATAGTAAAAGAGACAATATGTGCATCAATTAAATATTAGGTAATGCAGGCAGATGAGCATACTTCTTGAGGATGTTTACTGATCAGAACCAAGTCACATGAGTTTAAATTTTAGCAGGGTAGAAAAAATTTTATGAATGAAATACACTTGAGGAAAAATCTCAATTAAGCCTCTTGCTATGTGCGCCTCTCCACATAAGGCAATTAATGCTTCAGTGCCTTTAATTTCTAAGCTTCAAAACAGAATGATAATCAGTTTCCAGCGCTTATTAAAGGCGTATCTAAGGTCAAAAGGAGTGAATGAGGCTGTGTTCGTTGCTGAAGACCCTCTGTTTGGTGCTTACTCAAACACCTTAGTTTGGTGCTGAAGTCCACTTGAGCTTGTGTGCTGCAGCCTTCTAGCATGATAACTTATGGTGCTTCTTTTTACACGTTTAGCTTAGGTGCATGCACTGGTCAGGATACTCAGAATGATGTTGTTGTCATCAGCAGACTGTGTAGATGATGGTTCCATAAATTGATAGCAATGGTGAAAACCTCATATTACCTTGTGACTTCGTAACCATTGTATTGCAGCACAACGGACTGCTCAAATCTTCACGCCACTGAAGTGAACGCCTGTCATGCAGGAGTATAGCTAGTCCAAGCAAGCACAGGGAGTGTGTGCTTAGGACATGAATCTACTCTAATACACTTCTTAATTGTCAGAATGTATACTTTTCTGTATAAAAAAAATCCAAAGCAAACATCAGAAACAAAAATACTAAGCAGATTCTTTGTAAGGCATTTTAGAATAAAGCATTGTTGCCAGAGGAGAGGCTAGTTCTGTGTGTTAATTCCTGTAGACTTTACAGTGGGAAAGTAGACACAAGTGAAAAATGGTACCATTGGTGACTTTGATCCAGCATAATCTCAGGCTGATACAGGTTTGTCTGTCACTTTTAAACAAAAACCGTAAAAACAGAACTTGGATATAAAAACAGAAAACTTTTTCTTCAAACAGCAGAAATATGTATTTTCATTTCAGTGATATAACAAGTAAAAATAATATAAACTTATAAAGTAAAAATGCTAAAGAAGAAGACCCACTATAGAAGAAAGTTTGAAATAAATTGATCTTAGTCTAAGTGGACAAAACTTGCTCAGTTTGCAGTACTAATTGGAACTCTCCTAGGTCCTCACATTCCCTAATTGACTTCCTATCTTTCACAAAACAACTCACAATCTGGAAATATCCATTTACTTATGTGAGGCTGCTTATTTAAATGTTCCCAAACAAGCACTTTCAAGTATAAAACACAGTACAATTGAGTTCAGTAGACCACTATGACACAAAGATTAGTATTGGGCACAAAAGTAGTATTGGAGAATGACTGCCACATCTACATTAAAGGACCTGTATCTAATCTATGTAATTTTCCATAGGTCCATATGCCTATATGTCTCAGTCTGCTTCCTTTACTGATACCTCATTGAAATTTTCCCTGTGTTTAATTATTCATGCCAGTCCAGTCTCATCTGCAAATCAACTCTTCTCATTCCCAACCAGTTTGTGACCAGCAGAAGAGTACAGAGAAAGAATGAATGCTACCAGCATGAGGACACTGAGATTTGCTTATATTCACTTTAACTGAAATTGGAAGAATATTTTGCCTGCAGAATATGAAAGATTAAGTCAGTGTTTGTAGTAATTGCATTCATTGTTTCTTTTTAAATCCCTCTTTAATTACATCTTTTATCTATCTTATTCTTGAACAAATGACTTTATCATATTCTAGCATTACTCAAGCAAGATCTTATTGTTCATGGAGTAAGGTACCTTTAATATAACTACATTCTAGGTGTAGAGGAAAGAAGAAGACAGTAAGAAAGAGAGGGGAGTGAGGGAGAGAAAGGGAGAGAGAGAGCGAGAGCCCTTAAAGGAGACAGATCCTCTGGAGATAAACAGTGTCTGCCTACAGAATTAGCTAGTAAGACTACTTTATAATCACAATTCTTCTTAGATTTACCTAAATCAATTTAAATATTGGTAAGACTGGTTTTTTAAAGTATATGCTGCTAAAATCATACATGAAAAAAATATATACATGTTAAAGATTCTAGGCAACATTCCATTAAAATGTGTACCAACTCTAGACATCTACATTTCACAAATATAGTGGAGACGTAATATGTAAAAAAGGAGATGAAACCTTAGCTATTGCTTCAAAATTTTGATATCTTCCTGCATACTACATGAATTATATATGAAGCCAAATGCTATCTTCTTCCCTTTATTGTCAACCTTTCTCATGCCTTTAAGATCTTCCTAAGAGCAAATGTGAGAAAAAGTAACAGACTGGACTCTTTAGAAAGCCTTTAAGTGTATGATGGTCAAATTAGATTGTCAACAAGATTCATTTCACTATGTGTATTTTTATTATCTTTCATAAATGAGAGTCAATTCAAATAAGTGAGAGTTGAGAGAAAAACAGAAATAAACAAATATGAGCAAGCCACTGAACTTTAGACATGAAGGTTTAATGGACCAACTTAATAGGGCATTGACTATTTCCTCAGTGTGTCATAGCTGCCTTCTTGAAATATTAGAATTATATTTTACTTATCATATATGTGTTATTTGATATTTACTGATATTTACAAGGTACTTTGAAACAGTGCATCATCTTATTTTGATCCTAATTAAACATATAGCCCTTCTAATATTTTCTTTTGAGTGTGAACCAGTGAATCATCATTTAGCTTTGATGTCATCTTTACTATTTGACAGCTTATTTCTATACTTTGGTTTGATAGCAGAAGCTATTAGCCTAGGTGTATAAGTAGCTTGAGAAGAATGTATGGTTTTTAATCCCAAAAGAGGTATTTCACAAATTTATTTTTAGATAATTTAAAATCTTGGCAAATGTTAATGATGTACCAGTTAAAGAAAAAGTAATAAATTCTTTTTTATTTCCTTTTTATTAATTATTATTATTTATTACAGTGTATTCACTTTGTATCCAGGCTGTGACACACTTTCTCATTTCCTCCTAATCCCACCCTCCCTCCCTCTTCTCCCCCTTTGCCCCTCTCCTAGTCCACTGATAGGGGAGGACCTCACCCTTTCCATCTGACCCTAGGTCTCCTCAGGACTGGCTGCATTATCTTTGTCTGTGGCCTGGTAAAGTGCACCCCGCTCCCCTGGGGAGGGGAGGTGATCAGAGAACCTGCCAGTGAATTCATTCCAGAGATGGCCCCTGCTCCTCCTACCAGGGTACCCACTTGGAGACAGAGTCTATGGGCTACATCTGAGCAGGGGTTTTAGATCCTCTTCATGCATGGTCTTTGGTTGGGGTATCAGTGTCTGCAGGGGCCCCAGGGCCCAGATATTTTGGCTCTATTGGTTTCCTTTTCAAGCTCCTGTCCCCTCCAGGTCTTTCTATTTCCTCCTTCTTTCACAAAATTCTGTATATTCTGCCCAAAATTTGGCTATGAGTCTCAGCCTCTGCTTCAATACATTTATCAGTGGAGTCTTTCACAGGCCATCTATGATAGGATCCTGTCCAGTTCCCTGTCTTCTCCTGCTTCCAATGTCTATCTCGTTTGCCCTTCTGAATGAGGATTTAACATCTTCCCTAGGGTTTTCCTTGTTGTTTAGCTTCTTTAGGAGTATAGATTTTAGTATGTTTATCCTACATTACATGTCTAATAACCACTTATGTGTGAGTATATATCATGTGTGTCTTTGCTAAATTCTTAAGTAAGAATCTGTCTTTAGAATTTCTTCATAAATCATTTAGGTGAATTCAAGTATTTTTCCCCATCCTGATCGTGTCATTTAAATAATGCTATTGTTCACTCAAAGATGTAAGCAATGAAAAAAAAACAAGTGAAACAGTTTAATCTGTTCTATAAAAAAGGAAATCAAAGAGGTATCTCATTTCTTTAATATGAGTAAACTTGAATGTTACTATTTGTATTCATTTCTCTTTGTAGTTTCACATGTTAATAGCATTCACAGTAGAGAACATTAGTGCTGAAAATATTGTTTCAATTCATGATCAGGTGGTGACCTTGTTGGTTATGGCTGTCAACACAACCTAGAGAAGTCAGAGAAAAGAGTTTCAGTTGACTGGTAAGCTCAGTCTGGCCTACGGGCATGTATGTGGGATATTGCCTTGAATGTTAATTGCTGTAGGAAGATCCAGAATACTGCAAGTGGTACCATCCCTAGGCAGTTGGTCCTGTGCTGTATAAAAATGTAAGCTAATCATAACATTTTAGGCAAAACAGAAAGCAACATACTCTACGGTTTGGCTTCCAGTCTGCTTACAATCTTGCTTTGATTTCTCTCAGTAACATGCAAGGCTGAGTCAAGTAAATCTTTTCCCCCAAAGTTATTTTCCATTACAGGTTTGCTGCCACACCAGAAAGAAGCTAAACACATGGCCTGTCACTAAATATCACAAAATCAATGCTTTAAAATTATATTAATTCATTTCAATATAATGCTACCTGATATATGATGTCACTGCTCTTTTCTCCTTTATGGTTAACACTGAGGAGCTGAGGTGGGGGAGTGACAAGCTCAGGTTCCATAAAATGAGACTATAACTAATCAGTCCAGATTCCAGGGTAGAGTTGAAGACAAGCAGTCATTAAAATCATCATAAGAAAAGTAATGTATCTAGGCAGAAACTATGGGATGAATTAATTGTATATTGTGCAAATACTAGATGGAGGCTCATCAGTAATAAAGAACGTGATTTTTTCATCTTACATGCAACCTGGTCCATGTTTTGATGTGACCAGTATCCAGTGCAACAACAGAGTATCTTTTTTTTTTTTAATTTATTTATTTTTATCTCAATCACAGGTTAGGTACTTTGAATCCCAGGCGTAGCCCCCTCCCCCATTCCCTCCTACCCTCCCACTCCTTCCCTCATCTCCCTCTTCGCCGCCCCCTCCAAGACCACCAACAGGGGAGGACCTCCTTCCCTTCCATCCAACCCCAGCTTATCCTGTCTCCTCAGGGCTGGCTGTAATGTCCTCCCCTGGGATCTAGCCAGTCTGTCACTCCCCGGCTTGTATGGGGGAGGGTCAAAGAGTCAGCCATCAAGATCATGACTGAAACAGTCCCTGTTTCCCTGAATAGGGTCTTCAGTCCTACACCGAGTTATCATGGGCCCCATCCGTGCGGGGGTTCCAGTCCACATCCACATATGGTCCTTGATTGTAGAAACCGTCTCTTACAAGACCCCTGTGCCCTGCTCAGTTTGGTCTTTGTGG
>CM053766.1:67224028-67248658 GCA_028658305.1 Pachyuromys duprasi
TTTTAGGTCCCAGAGTTCAGTCTCCTGGTCGCTGCGTTGTTTCTGCTCTCCTACTCCTCAGACACAGTGTTCTCTCGTGGCAGCCATCTTGGATCTCTGTCAGCTGTAGCCCTCTTAATCCCACCTTTCTTCCCTCTTCTTCTCCTATGCCCCTCCTCCCATCTAATGATAGGGGAATTCCTCCTTCCCTCCTATTTTACTGTAGTCTATCAGGTCTCATCAGGACTGGCATAATGTCTTCTGCTGTGGACTGGTAATAATACTCCACCCTCAGGTGGAGGTGCTCAAAGAACCAGCCCCTGAGTTCATGTCAGAGATAGTCCCTGTTCCTATTATTAGGGAACCCTCTTGGACAGTGAGCTGCCATGGGCTACTTATATACAGGGGTTCTAGGTTATCACCATTTATTGTCCTTGTTTGGAGTATCAGTCTCAGAAAAGACCCCATGTTTCTTGGTTCTGTTGCTCTCCTTGTGGAGTTCATGTTCCCTCCAGGTCTTTCTGTCTCCTCCTTCTTTCACAAGACTTCAACACTCTACTCTCAACAAAGGGCAGGTCAACAAAACAAAAGTTAAACAAAGAAACAATGACTCCGACAGAGGTAATGAATCAAATGAACCTAACAGACATACAGAAACTTTCACCCAAACACAAGAGAATATACCTTCTTTTTCAGCACCTCATGGAACCTTCTCTAAAATAGACCATATAGTTGGTCACAAAGCAAGCTTCAACAGATACAAGAAGATTGAAATAATCTCTTGTGTCCTATCTGACCACCATGGACTAAAGCTGGACTGCAACAACAACAGAAATAGTAAAAACAAACAAACAAACAAACAAAAAAACACACACATATGGAAACTGAACAATTTGCTACTCAATGACAGCTGGGTCAGGGGAGAAATAAATCAAAGACTTCTTACAATTCAATGAAAATGAAAGAACAACATACCCACACTTATGGGACACAATGAAAACAGTGCTAAGAGGAAAATTCATAGCACTAAGTGCTTTCAAGAAGAAATTTGAAACATCTCCTATAAGCAACTTAAAGGCTCACCTGAAAACCCTAGGGGAAAAATAAAGAAGCAGACATATCTAAAACTTGTAGGTCACTGGTTGGAGTCTTTTAGAGGACATATGTGGTAAGCTCCAGTCCTGTTTCCTCTCTTCTACCACTTCAAATATCTATCCTGTTTTCCCTTCTGAATGAGAATTAATCATCTTCCCTAGGATCCTCCTTGTTGCTTAACTTCTTTTGTGCTATAGATTTTAGTACGGTTATCCTATGTAATATGGCTAATATCCACTTGTAAGTGAGTATATACTTTCTTTCTGCTTTCTGCTGCTGGGATAACTACATGGGATGAGTTTTTTTCTAATTTCATCCATTTGCCTGTAAATTTCATACTTTAAATGAGCAGATTAAGATGATTTTGTGCTTGTTTTTTAATTTTGTTTTTCTTTTTCTTTTTTCTTTTTGTTTGTAATAAGTTTTTGTGGTTTTGCTTGCATTGACCCATGTTTCTAAGTTTTGATTTGTGATAATATTATTGAATCTGATAATACAAATGCAGTCCTATGATTATGGCCTTCACATTGAATATCACACTACTCAATTTTTTATATATGTTCTTGATTGATTTAAATAATGTATCAAGTGATTTTGAAGGTGGGAACTTCTTCAAATCCAATGAGAATTGTGTATGTGGCTATAATAATTTTTAACCAATTGATAAACAGAAAAATTCTTTAATTCACAAAATACAAATGTTTGAACTTCATTATTTTTATGTAATTATATTTACAGTTTATTATTGGCAAAGTTGTGATAATGTGACAAGAAATCCCTTTAGATCTAACTTATATCTGAAAATTGATGGTAATTATTGTAAAAATTTTCCTTTGAATATATTTAAGGATAAACTAAATATTAACTCTGCCTCAACAATAACTCATTCTTTGCCCATTGGATCCATAATGATGATTCTAACATCTTGAATTTTTCAGATAAGGACTGGATTTAATTAAATATCTGTTATAGTAACAAACATCAAAGAAAAATGGGCATACAAGAACATATCTTCAAGCGCTACAGAGAAACTTCCAGGACAGGATCCTACCACAGAGGGCCTCTGAAAGACTCTACTTACTCAATAGGGTATTAAAGCAGATGTTGAAACTCATAAGCAAATTTTGGACAGAATGCAAGGAATCTTATGGAAGAAAGGGGAAACAGAAAGACCTGGAGGGAACAGGAACTTCACAAGCAGACCAACCATGCCAAAATATGTGGGCCAACGGGGCCTTGAATAGACCTATACTCTAACCAAGGACCACGGATGGTGATTACTTAGAGCCCCTGCCCAGCTGTAGCCCACAGGCAGTTCAGTTTCCAAGTGGGTTCCCTAGTAAGGGGAATTGGGGTTGTCTCAGACATGAACTTAGTGGCTGGCTCTTTGACCACTTCCCCTGGGGGATGCAACTTTCCAGGCCATAGATAGAGAGGATGCAGCCAGTCCTAATAAGACCTGATAGGCTAGGGTCAGATAGAAAGGCAAGGAGGACCTCCCCTACAAGTGATATAGGGGAGAGGCATATGGGGAGAAGAGGCAGGGTGGGTGGGTCTAGGAGGCGATGAGGGATTCAAAGTGAATGAATTATAATAAATAAATTTAAAAATAACCATAAAGAAGGGAGTCCATATACTTTTGAGACAAAAATCAAAACAAAACAAAAACAAAACAAGCTTCTAAGATCTAATTAAAAAATAATAAAATAAATAATACAATAAGATAAAACAAAAACTATCACATAAGGCAACCCAATAGAAGGAAAATATCTGTAAGAGCAGGCACAGGAACCAAAGATCCTAGTTCACACTTTCAGGAATCCTATAAAAACACTAAACAGAAAGCTATAATATTTATATGTATAATACCTGGTGCAGAGCCATGTAGGCCCCATGATTGCTACTTCAATCTCTATGAGCTGATATGAGCTTTGCTTTGTGTTTTAGAAGGTCTTGTTTTTTCTGGTGTCGTCCATTCCCTCTGTTTTTCACATTCTTTCTGCCTCATCTTCTGTGGGGTTCTCTGAGCTCTGAAGGGAGAGGTTTGATAGAAGCTTCCCAAGGTTTGTGTGTGCGTGCGTGTGTGTGTGTGTGTTTGTGTCTGTGTCTGTATTTTTGTCTCTGTCCTTTTCTCTGTTTGTCTCTCCCTCCCAATCTCTCTCTGTGTAATGTCTGCCTGTGGGTTTTTGTATTTGTCCAATCTGCTGTAGGAGGAAGACTCTGATGATGTCTGAATATAGCACTGATCTAGTACAGTAGAATACCATTAGAGTCGTTTTATTGTTACTTTTAAAAATACTTGTATTTTATTTTACTCTAGGTCTCTGGGCTACCTACTTTCTGGGTATTTCTTATGAGCAGTACTGGGTATGGGTTCTATCTTGTGAAGAAGTTCTTATGTCAAATAAATTAGTCATTGGTTCGTTACTTCCATAATGTTTTTGCCACAAATGTCCTGACATAATTTTATAGTCAGGATAGATTGAAGACCAAATGTTTAACGGTTTAGTTGGGCTGGTATTTTTGTTTCTCTTTTATTAGCCTGCTGAGTGCTTCTTTTTATCAAAGATACTAGAACACAACAGTAAAGGTTCTAAGTAAGCACCAGCTCTATCTTTTCGGGTCCAATGAGTTGTGTGGGTGTTGTCCTCACAAATAGGGCATTGCTGTCAGCTTGTGTATAGCACCACGCTATATATAGTTTTGACAATAGCCTGGGTTTGGAGCCAATCTTCATGGGATCTTTTAGGTCATCAATCGGAAGGAACACATGGTTGATACTAAAAGCTTTATTTGGTGATAGTTGATGATGAAGTTCTTGCTCTCTTATTATTTGGAGACTTCATTAGGATCACTTTCATATATTTCAGGAAGTTTCCACTTCAATAGGTTTTTAGAGAGGAAGAACTATGAGGAGTAAAGTAAGGGAAAACTGTACTGGATGAAGCATACTTGATCATGGCAGATGGTGCAATTTTGTGCTCTTGGATTCAGTTTGTGATAATTTTTCTTTCATTTATTTTATTTTATTTTTTATTATTAGTTACATTTTATTAACTCTGTATCCCAGGTGAATCCCACTCCCTCATTCCCTCCAGATCCCACCCTCCCTTCCTCTTCTACTCCCTGCCCCTTTCCAAGTCCACTGATAGGGGAGGTCCTCCCCCCCCCCCTTACATCTGACCTTGGTTTATCAGGTATCTTCAGGACTGGCTGCAAAGTCCTTCTTTGTGGCCTAGGAGGGCTGCTCCTCCCTTGCATTGTGGGGAGGTCAAAGAGCCTGCCATTGAATTCCTGTCAGAAATAGTTCCTATTCCCCTTACTAGGGTACCCACTTGGAGACTGAGCTACTATGAGCTACAGGCAAGCAGAGGTTGTAGGTTATATCCATACATGGTCCTTGGTTAGAGAAACAGCCTCATATAAAACCACTGTGCCCAGATATATTTGGTCCTTGTGGAGCTCCTATCCCCTCCAGATCATATTAACTCCCCCTTTCTTTCATATCACTCTCTGCCATCTACCGAAAGTTTGGATATGAGTCTCAGTTTCTGCTTTGATATACTGCTAGGCAGAGTCTTTCAGAGGCCCTTTGTCATCCTTATATCCATCAAAATGGCTAAGATCAAAAATTCAAGTGACAGCAAATCCTGGAGAGGTTGTGGAGAAAGGGGAACCCTCCTCCATTGCTGGTGGGAATGTAAACTGGTACAACCACTTTGGAAATCAATCTGGCGCTTTCTCAGACAACTAGGAATAGCACTTCCTCAAGACCCAGTTATACCATTCCTAGGCATATATTCAAAAGTTTTTCAAGTACACAACAAGGACATTTCCTCAACCATGTTTGTAGCAGCTTTATTTGTAATAGCCAGGACCTGTAAATAACCCAGATGTCCATCACCTGAGGAATGGATACAGAAATTGTGGTATTTTTACACAATGGAATACTACTCGCAATTAAAAAAGTGGAAATCTTGAAATTTGCAGGCAAATGGTGGGATCTAGAAAATTTCATTCTGAGTGAGGTATCCCAGAAGGAGAAAGACACACATGGTATATACTCACTTATATAGACCTATAACATATGATAAACATACTGAAATCTATACACCTAAAGAAGATAAACTAAAAAGAGTACCTGGGGTAAGATGATCAATCCTTACTTAGAAAGACAAATGGGATGTAGGAGAAAACAAGTTATGTGATAATTTTATTGAATATTTTTGCATCAATGTTCATGAGGAAAATTGTTCAGAAATTCTCTTTTTTTATTGAGTCTTTGTGTGCTTAAGGTATCAGGGTGACTCTAGCTTCATAGAGTGAGTTTTGTAATGTTGCTTTTGTTTCTATTTTGTGGGATAGTTTGAGGAATATTGGTGTTACCTCTTCTTTGAAAGTCTGGTACAATTCTGTGCTGAAAATATTTGACCCTTGGATTTTTTGAGGGGGTGGGGTTAGGAGACATTTGATGATTACTTTAATATTTCTTACGGGTTATAGGACTGTTTAAATTGCTTATCTGATCTTGATTTAATGTTGGTAAGTGGTATCTATCAGGGAAATTTGCCATTTCCTTCAGATTTTCCAACTTTGTGGAATACAGGCATTTGAAGTAAGAACCAAAGATTCTTTGGATTTCCTCAGTGTTCATTGATATGTTCCACTTTTCATTTTCATTTTGTTAATTTGGATTATGTCTCTCTGCTTTTTAATTAGTTTGGCTTGGGGTTTGTCTATCTTGTTCATTTTCTCAGCTCTTGGTTTCATTGACTCTTTGTATTGCTCTCTTTGTGCCTAAGTTTGATTATTTCCTGCCATCTACTCTTCTTGGGTGTGTTTGGTTCTTTTTGTTCTAGAGGTTTTAAATTGCTAGTATGAGAACTCTCCAATTTCTTTGTGAAGGCACTTAGTGCTATCAACTTTTCCCTTATCACTCCTTACATTGTGTCCCTGATGTTTATGTATGTTGTGAGTTAATTTTCATTGAATTCTAGATAGTCTTTAATTTCTTTCTTTATTTCTTCCCTAACCCAGTTATCATTGAATAGAGAGCTGTTCAGTATCCGTGAATTTTCAGGTTTCCTCTAGTTTCTGTTTTTGTTGAAATCTAGCCTTAATCCATGGCAGTCTGATGAAATACAAGGAATCAATTTCCTTGTATCTGTTGAGGGTTGCTTTGTGATCATGTATACGGTCAATTTTGGAGTAAGTTACATGAGGTGCTGAGAAGAATGTATATTTTTTGTGTTTGGGTCAAATGTTCTGTAGATATCTCTAAGGTCCATTTAATTCAGAGGTCTATTAGTTTCATTCTTTCTTTCTTTCTTTTTTTTTTTTTTGGCTTCATAGGTGAGAGTGTGCTGTTGAATTCTCCTGTGAATGTGTAGTTTTGATGTGTGATATAAACTTTAGTAATATTTCTTTGTATGTTTTCTTTGTCATTATTATTTTATAATTTGTTCACTTTGTATTCCAGCTGTAGCCCCTTCCTTATTTCCTCCCAGTTCCATAATTCCTCTCTCTTTTCCCCCCTATGCCTTACCCCTAGTCCACTGATAGGGGAGGTCCTCCCCTAGCTTATCAGGTCTCATCAGGACTATCTGGATCCTTTTTATCTTTGGCCAAGTTAGGCCACCTCACAAAGGAGAGGTGATCAAAAAGCTGGCTACTGAGTCCATGTCAAAGACAATCCCTGCTCCTCTTACTAGAGAACCCATATGGAGACTGAACTGAAAATGGGATACATCTAGCAGAGGATCTTGGCGGAGAAACACTTGAGGAAATACTCAATGCCCTTAGTCATTATGGAAATACAAATCAAAATGACCCTGAGATTCCACCTTACAGCCAACAGATTGGCTAATATAAAAATCAAAGTGACAACACATGTTGGAGAAGTTGTGGAGAAAGAGGAACCCTCCTCCATTGTTGTTGGGAATGTAACCTTGTACAACTGCTTTGAAATCAGGCTGGTGCTTTCTCAGAAAATTAGGCATACTGCTACTTCAAGATCCAGCTTTATCACTTCTGAGTATATATCCAAAAGATACTCAACTATACAACAAGGACATTTGCTTAACTATGTTCATAGCAGCGTTATTCATTTGTAGTATTTCTTTTCCCTTGCACTGGAGGAGTAGATGTTCAGAATTGAGAGATCATCTTGGTGGATTTCTTTTTCTTTTTGAATATATAGTGTCTTTGCTAGTTTCTTTTGATTATTTTTGATTAAAGTCTATTTTATTAGATACTTTAATGACTATTCCCGCTTACTTCTTGGTTCTGTTTCCTTGAAAAATCTTTTTCTATCCCTTTACTCCGACATAATGTCTTTCTATGTTGTGGAGGTGTGTTTCCTGTATACAGCAGTATGATGTATCCTGTTTTCACATTCATTCTGTTTGCTGTGCGTTTTTTATTGGGAAATTGAATTCATTTACGTTGAGAGATATTAATAACCAAAGATTGTTAATTACTGTTATTTTGTTGTTACTGATGAGTGAATGTATGTGTGTAGTTGTTACGTGGGGTTATTTCTTTTTTCTGTGTGTAGTGAGCCACCTTGGGTTGGAGTTTTCCTTCTAGTATCTTCTGTAGGGCTGGATTTTTGAATAGATATTGTTTAAATTTGTTTTTGGCATGGAATATCTGGCTTTTAGGGTTTCTGTTAAGAAATCAGGTATAATTCTGATATATCTGCCATTATATGCGACTTGGCGATTTTCCCTTGCAGCTTTTAATATTCTTTATTTTTTCTGTACATTTAGTGTTTTGATTATTACATGGTGGGAGTATTTTCTTTTCCTGTCCAATCTATTTGGTATTCTGTAAGCCTTTTGTATTTCTATAGTCATCTATCTTTATATTGGGGACGTTTTATTCTATAATATTTTTGGAAATATTTTTCTGAGCCTGGGACCTTGGGGTCTTCTATTCCTATTATTCTTAGGTTTAGTCTTTTCATCCAGATTTCTTGGATGTTTTGTGTCGGGAATGTTTTACAGTTAACATTTTTTTTGGCTGATGTATTGAGTTTTTCAGTTGTATCTTCTACACCTGAACCTCTCTCTTCCGTCTCCTATTTTCCGTTGATGATGCTTGTAGCTGGAGTTCCTGTTTTGTTTCCTTACGCTTTCCATCCCCAGGATTACCTCAGCTTATGTTTTCTTTATTGCTTCCATTTCCATTTTCAAGTCTTGGACAATTTTATTCATTTCTTTCAATTGTTTATTTGTATTTTCTCACATTACTTTAATGAATTTATTCATATCCTTTTTAAAAGTCTCTGTCACTTTTATATGGTTTTTATGGATTTAAGGTCGTCTTCTTTTGCTTCAGTTGTGTCAGTGTATCTATGGCTTATTACAGTAATATAGCTGGGTTCTGGTGATGCCATATTGGCCTGGCTCTTTTTGATTGTGTTCTTTGCTAGTCTTTAGCCATATGATTGTCCCTGATGTTGGCTGGATGATCCTGGTGGTAACAGAACTTCTTGAGTTGCAATCAAAGGCTAGAGCCTGATAGTGGAGCTGAGGGAATAGCAGACTGCTCACTTCCATCTGCTGGGGTGTTCTTGGGAACTTGCAAGTCTGAATAATCCTGGACTAGGCAAGCCTTCTACAGAGGGGAAGTTATGGAGCTTTAAAGGCTGTTTCCCCTGGCAGGCAGGAGAAAGGCTGGGCAGGCTCTAACCTGCCTCTTCTTGGGTCCCATAAGTTTACTCCAGTGTGAACATCCCTTTTAAAGGCCTCTTTCATCTTATATTTTCAATAAATGACTATTATAACATCAATACACATGAGCATTAGTTATGGGTCAGGGTCATGGAAGAATATGTAATTTAAAATTACAAGCACACATTGGCACAGGCTGTAAATATTGATTACATAGAAAACAAAAAAAACAAGTAAGGGTTATACATTGTTCTCATCATGTCAGGTAAAGACCAACAGGCCGAGTGTACCTTAGAGCAGCAATCTTAAGCCTTAAGTGACCCCAAGATATACTATTGATTTTGGCTATGAGGTCTAGCAAATGCTCTACCATTTGATTTTAGTAGATATTTTATAACAATGCTCCATCACACATAAAATTAGCAAGATTGAACCAAAAAGAAAAAGTCTCTCAACAAAGGCAAGTTCTAGACCAAATGGATTTATTGCTGAATTCAAACAAACTTTTAAGGAAGTGCTAACACAAAGTTCTGCAAACTGTTCTGAAAATAGGAAGGCAAGTCACACTGCCAAACACACTGAATGAAGCCAGAACAGCATTAGTTTCATTAAAAAATTGGAGAGAACCCAATAAAGAAAGAATACTATATAGCAATTTACCTTATGACTGTATGCAAAAATTCTCAGTAAAATTTTGGCAAACAAAATTCAAAACAATATTATGAACATCAACCACTATGATCAAGCTGATTTGATTCTCATAATGCAAGGGCAATTTAATATAAACATATCTGCATGTATAATACAGCACAAAACAAGTGTAAGGACAACAACCATATGATCATCTCAGCATAATTAGTCATATGTATATTGAAACTTCTTTGAGGATCTCTCATGCCAATCATCAAGGAAACAAGTGAGGACCAATACTGGATAAGATGTGAGGAACCACAATCACTGCTGTTGTAATAGGTGCAGAAAGGGTGAAAATCACGTAGATACTTCTCAAAAATCTAAAAATAGACGAACCACATGAGCCAGTTATAGCACTATTGGATATATATATGATAAGTTATAGGGTATTTGCTTATCTACATAAATTGTTACACTAGTCAGAGTACCAAGAAAATAGAATCATCTTGGCAATGTATCAACACATGAATAATGACAATGTAATTCATGTGTTAATAATAATGAAATTTCAGTATTTTCAGGAAAATGGATGTACGTGGAAATGGTTAAGTGAAATAAGCAGGACTCATGAAATCAAGAACTGATTTTTTTTCCTGGTATGCAGAACCTAGATTTAAAGTACACATTTGCGAGTCTTTTCACATGTGCATGTATGTAGTTTGAAACTACAAGAGGATGAAAACAGAGAAAAGCATCACAAAAAAGAGAATAAATCACGCAATGTAATAAGTACATCACATCAAGAAAATAGCATAAGTGAAGAAAAAGTACTGTCTACAGAATGACAGGGAAAATGGAGGAGAGCTGTGGGAAGGATAGTTAATGACATATATATCAAAGTGCCAGAATAGAAGCCTTTACTTTTTATAGTAATCTAAAAACATTAACTATTTTATAATATATCCTATATATTATAGGTATTGTATATAATGTATGGATACACAAACATTGAGATAATAGATGAAAGACAGACATATAGATACATAGTTAGATATTAGGGGAGAGATAGAGGGCATTATCCAAAAAGTTAAGGGTTGACTCAAAAGAGAGAAGAACTGAAGAGATTAAGAATATGTGCCAGTTTCTTTTGCCTATGGAAAATTTACATGTGTGTTTCTTATTATCTCATTTGTGATAACATGATTGGGAGAGGCCACAATCTTCTATTAAATATGGAAAGGCTATGCATGCCTGAGACAAGAAAAGTGTATGTGCTAATTGTGTACCATGTGATGTTTTATACTATGGAATGTTAAAATTCGATTTAGATAAAGGTATTTCCCCAAAAACTTATCATTTATGGCAAACTATTTAAATGTTCATTCTTCCAGATTTTTCAAGAAATATAAAGCTTAATTATTGAATGTTAGTTTTAAATGTGTTGTGAAAACTCTTAAGAAAATGCAGTACATTATATACATGTGATATAGCCTAGAATTATAGATTAATGGAAATAGTTTAACATTCTAGTGTCTGAAATATATTTATGTAATTATTAAGTCATTATTAGGTCATATTTTTTCATGCAGAATGAAAATTGAAAATGATCAGTAAGAAAATTATATTTTTTCATGTTTTTAAATTACTTCATGCTTCAAACCTGTGCTATCTTCTAGAAGGAAATTTCTTTATCATCCTTTTCAAAACTTAGTGCTCTTTATTTTCATGTATCTCTTTAAGCCTACTTTACAGAAATGAAGAAGTGAAAAATCCTAAATTTAAGTTGGAGAGTCTTTTGAAAGAACCACTATCTCTATTCTCTCCAAATGGGTTAAAAACAATGAAAACTGAAATACGTTTTATTATTTGAGATACAGTTTAAAAATCGAGTCCTCTTCTAAAATACAAAGGTTATTATACTCTGCATAGAAAATTCAATTACAGATGCTTTAAAAACAAATATCAAATGTTACCGTTGATTACATGGATGGTACTGTAACTGCATTTTGGGTTGCTAGCACATCTGCCATGAATTTTCTGTTCATCCAGCCAATAACATATTCCTCTTTGGATTCCTATTCTTCAAGAACAAAACTCATTTTGCTCAAAGAAATGAAGCACAGAAGTGGGGCCTTAGACGAGGTCACCCATTCAACCATCACATGACCTTAGAAAGGCCTCTGCTTCAAGAGTTCCTTGTGACCAGAGCAAGTCAGGAAGGTTCAGATGGCTTGATTGACATGCTGGCATTCAAGTGTGCTATCTTAATTCTTTCTGGCTAGAGCTTCGTTTTCAGCCATGTGTGAATGCAACTGGTATAAGGAGAAAAGCAGATAAATGGACTCATTGGGGAGTTAGAACCCAAAATATTCTCTTCCACTAGAGTTCGTATTCTATGAGATAAAATAATTTCACATTTTAAAGCTGATGTGAGTTTATTTTAAAATTACTTATGCAAAGAAATATCCTGGATTACAATGAAGAGGCTTTGAAAATTTTAATGTGGTGAGAAAATCAAGACTTGGATTATACAATGTGACATGTCTAATCCTACAGATGGATTGATGGTGTAGAAATAAAACTTATCCTTACATCACCCCGTTTCTTGTATTATTCTTTGTTTTTAGTAAGTACTCTCCAGCAAAGTTCATAACAAAGAGAATAAACATAGAATTCCAGTGTCATTATGTTGCTCCATGATGCTAAGAAACAGTAAACTTTAGTACTGTCAAAATGGTTAGTGTCTCTGTTTTTTTCTCCCCCCCCCACCCATGTGGGCTTATATCTTTAAATAATTACACGCTCAAATTTCCAGAGTTTATATCCTAAGTCCAAAAATTTTCAGATGAACTCCTGGCTATCATAGCCATCTACATTATTTATTAAATTCTGACTATGGAAGGCTATTGAGCAACTGGCTAAAACCAACTAAAATCCCATTGTAAATACCAGCTTGGTATTGCTGGTGTGAGGGTAATTACATCATTGACTCTAAATATTTATTTCTGCCATAACATATTAATACCTTCTATGGATTTATTTTTAAAATACGCCAAGTTTAAAAATAGCTATAATGCCTTTCTTTAGATATAATTCACAAAAGTGTTAAAAAAGTAAATTGTTATTTTTGACACTTTCTTATTTAAAAAGTTAGTAAACCGCAATATAGCAAACCACAAAGACATTAAAGAATGACGTCAATAATATGAGAAAAATAAAAAAGCAGAACTCATATAAATTAAAAGCATAAAAATAAAAATTGAGAAACAACAGCAAAAACCAGAGACAAAAAATTTGGAAATTTAGAAAAAGATAAGCATTATTGTTGCCGTGTCTCTACCCTTGTCATGTGGCTCTGCTTATGGGCATGACCATTAGCACTTCTCTGTGGAAGGTTAGCAATGGCCATGCTGAACTTTATTTATATATTTATTTATCGATGTATTTATTTATATGTTTGCTTGTTTATTGCAATTTATTCACTTTGTATCCCATTTGTAGCCCCCTGCCTTGTCTTCTCCCAGTCCCACCATCCTTTCCTCTTGTCCCCCTGTACTCCTCATCTAGCCCACTCACAGGGGAGGACTTCCTTCCCTTCTATCTGAACTTAGTCTATCATGTCTCATCAGGGATGGCTGCATCATCTTCCTCTGTGGCTTGACAAGGCTGGACCCTCCAGCGGGAGGTGAACAAAGAGGCTTCCACTGAGTTTATGGGACAGACAACCCCTGCTCCCCTTACGAGTGACCCACCTGGAAACTGAGCAGCTTATGGGCTTTCTCTGTGCAGGGGTTCTAGGTCCCCTTCATGTATGGTCCATGCTTGGAGTATTAGTCTCTGCAGGAACTCTGGGCCCAGGTTTTTGGCTCTGTTGTTCTCCATGTAGAGTTATTGTCCCCTCAAGGTCTTTCTATCTCCCTCTTCTTCCATAAGGATTCTGGCAATCTGACAAAAGTTTGTTTATGGGTCTCAGAGTCTTCTTCAATACCCTGGGGGTAGGGTCTTTCAGAGGTCCTCTGTGGAAAGCTCCTGTCCTGTTCCTTGTCTCCTACTTCCAATGTCTATCATTTTTGCCCTTCTGAGTGAAGTTTCAACATATTCCCTAAGGTCCTCCTTCTTGCTTAGCTTCTTTAGGACTGTAGATTTTAGTATGTTTATCTTATATTTTATGGCTAATTTCCACTTATAAGTGAGCATATGCCATGTGTGTCTTTCTGCTTCTGGGATACCTCACTATGGATGATCTTTTCTAGTTCCCGCCATTTGCTTGCAAATTTCATGAATTTCTTGTTTTTAATTGCTGAGTAGTATTCCATTGTGTAAATGTACCACAACTTCTGTATCCATTCTTCAGGCGAGGGACATCTGCATTTTTTCCAGATTCTGGCTATAACAAATAAAGCTGCTATGAACATGGTTGAGCAAATGTCCTTGTTTTATGCTTGAACATCTTTTGGATATATGTCCAGGAATGTTACAGCAGGATATTGAGGTTCTGCTACTCCTAATATTCTGAAACATTACCAGATTGACTTCCAAAGTGGTTGTACAAGGTTACATTCCCACCAGCAAAGGAGTAGTGTTCCCCTTTCTCCACATCCTCTCTAGCATGTATTGTCACTTTGTTTTTTATATTTCCATTCTGATGCTTGTGAGGTGAAATCTCAGGGTTGTTTTGATTTGCATCTCATGTGACTAAGGACATGGAACATTTTTAAGCGTTTCTCTGCCATTCCATATTCCCCTATAGAGAATTCTCAGTTTAGCTCTGTAACCCATTTTAAATTGGATTACTTAATTTGTTGCTTTTAACTTCTTTAGTTCTTTATATATTCTTGATATTAGCTCTCTGTCACATGTAAGGTTGGTGAAGTTCCTTTCCCAGTCTGTAGACTGTCATTTTGTTCTGATGACAGTGTCCTTTGTTTTACAGAAGCTTTTCAGTTTCATGAGGTTCCATTTATTGATTGTTGATCTTGGAGCCTGTGCTATTGGTGTTCTGTTTGGGAAGTAGTCTCCTGTGCCAATGAGTTCAAGGCACTTCTCCACTTAACTTCTAACAAGTTTAGAATGTCTGGTTTTATGTTGAGGTCTTTGTTCTACTTGGCTTTTACTTTTGTGCTTGGAGCCTCCACTCATATATATATATATATATGAGTGGAAGCCAATATATATATTGGCACAGGAAGGTACCCCACAGGCTATAGAAAGAGAAACCTGAACACCCACTCAGCAACAAAACCCACAATCTACAATCTCACCTGCCTGCAATTTGTTCTGGGACAATGTTGTAGCGGAGAAATTTTGGGAGTGGTCAACCAATGTTGGGTTTCATTTGACTTATAAATCAGAGGGAGCCCATGCTTTATAATGCCTGTATGGCTAACATCTTGAGACTGGATAGCCCAGAGACTGAGGGAAGAACAAGCATGACTGAAAAAAAAGGAATAAAATAATTCCTCATGATAGTCTGCTGTGCTCATAGGTTGCTCCCTTGTGCAGTCATCATTAGAGCTTCTTCCTCTGGTGTCAAATGGAAGCAGAGACAGAGATCCACAGCCACACAATATGTGGTGAATCTGTATTTACGGTGGCAATACTTGGTGATAAGTTCATTGAAACAAGACATGGCTAGGTCAGGATAGGACATATTTAGCCAAATTCACATATGTGCTTCAGAAATCCGCATTCAGGAGGCCACAGAAAGGATACCTTCCCTTATGAATCTTTAGGAATGTATGTCAAGTTTCTGCCTATGAAAATTTGTTGAACTCTACTGTATTTACTCACCATGAGGTATATGCTCAAGAAACAACCATGACTATTGAAATTTAATATTCACAGAAAGAAAATTAAGAATTTGTTGTTCCTTATATGCAAATCAATGTCTCACTAACAAAGTAAACTTGGAAAAATCTCAAAGTGATCAAGGATTAAATTTTCGAAAAAGATTTCTCTCTAATTTTCATTGAAGATAGTTGGAAATTAAATAAGAGAATAAGCCATACCTCAAATCAATTATTTTGAAACAACAACAATGTCTATGACACTTAGTCAGTAGACAAAGTGAGGTTATGTGAACTACATAAAATTTAAGAAACAATGTAGGAATAGAATATAAAGACAAGCCTCAGATATATTAATGGTTGTAACAAACCACTTCAATAAAGCAAAAATCATAATCAAGTTAGTTAGAGGAAGGATTTGGTTCCCAATTAGATTTCAAAGATATGTTAATACTAATAACAGTGTTTAAATAACATATACTAAGAAAAATAGTTATAACTTAATTAAAATATAATGATTAAAAATGTGCTGATGCAAGAACGAGGACTCTGGCTAAAATGCTCAATCCTCTTTCAGAAAGGCAAAGAGCATGGACATCAGAAGAAGAAGAAAACAGGGAACAGGACAGAAGCTTACTACAGAGGGTTCCTGAAAGGCTCTACCTTGCAGGGTATCAAAGCAGATGCTGAGATTTATGGCCAACCTTTGGGTAGAGTGCAGGGCATCTTATGAAAGAATTTGGAAATAGTAAGACCCGGAAAGGACAGGAGCTCCACAAGAAGAGCAAAAGAACCAAAAAATCTGGGCACAAGGGTCTTTTATGAGTCTGATACTCCAAACAAGGACCATTCATAGAGATAACCTAGAGTCCCTGCATAGATGTAGCCCATGGCAGTTCAGTGTCCAAGTGTGTTGCATAGTAATGGAGACAGGGACTGTCTCTGACAGGAATGGATTGGCCTGCTCTTTGATCACCTCCCCCTGAAGGGGGAGCAGCATTTCCAGGCCACACAGGAAGACAATGCAGCCAGTCTTGATGAGACCTGATAGACTAGGATCAGAAGGAAGGGGAGAAAGACCTTCCCTATCACTGGACTGGGGTAGAAGCATGGGCAGAGAAGGGGGAGGGAGAATGTGATTGGGAGGGGAGGGGAGCTACAGGGGGAATACAAAGTGAATAAATTTTAATTAATAAAAATTAAATTAAAAAGACAAAAAGAAAAAAGAAAAAAATGTGCTGATGGGAAAGACAAATGGGATGGACATTGGAAGAAGGAGAAAACAGGAGCCTACCACAGAGGGGCTCTGAAAGACTCTACCCAGCATTGTATCAAAGCAGATGCTGAAACTCATAACCAAACTTTGGGCAGAATGCAGGTAATTTTATGGAAGAAGAGTGAGATAGTAAGACTTGGAGCAGGCACGAGCTCCACAAGGAGAGCAACAAAACCAAAATATCTGGGCACAGGGGTCTTTTCTGAGACTGTTTCTCCAACCAAGAACCATTCATGGATATAACCTGGAATTGTTGCTCAGATGTAGCCCATGGTGGCTCAGTATTCAAGTGGGTCCCCTAGCAAGGAGAACAGGGACTGTCTCTGACATGAACTCAGTGGCTAGCTTTTTGACAGCCTCCCTCTGAGGGGAGAGTAGCCTTGTCAGGCCACAGAGTAGGACAATGCAACCAATTCTGATGAGACCTGATAAGCTAGGGTCAGGTGGATGGACAGGAAGACATCAGTAGACTTGGAGTGGGATATGGGAGATGAGGGAGAGAGGGTGGGATTCAGAGGGGTGGGCAGGGGGAGAGACAATTGGGATTACAAAGTGAATAAACTGTAATTAATATAAAAAATTAAAATGTAATTTAAAAAAGATTGTGAGAATAAAAGAATGTCCTGTTTAACAAACATGTTCTGATGGTTACCTGAAACCCCAGTCAGCCAATCTTTAAGTCTGTGGAGGTCCTTTCTTCTTCATTCTGGTCAGGGCAAAATTGTAGAAACTTATGGTGGCCATGGTACACACACACACACACACACACACACACACACACTGACAGAGAGAGAGAGAGAGAGAGAGAGAGAGAGAGAAACAAATTAATAAATTTCCTCAAAATATCTATTATATCAGAGTTTTAAAGTTTATTACAAACTCATTAATTCCTTTCTTTTATTGATTTCATCCCTGAATTTGAATATTTCCTGCCTTCTACTCCTATTTGGTGTCTTTGCTTTGCCAACCTACATCTGAAAGTGAGCTAATATCCATAAAAATACAAGAAATAAAACACCAACACACCAAATAAACCAGTTAAAATATAAGGTACAGAACTAAACAGAATTCTTAGCAGAGGAATCTCTAATGGCTGAGAAGCACCTAAAGATATTCAACATCCTTATTCTTCAGGAAAATGGAAATCAAAATTACTCTGAGATTCCATTTTACAACCATCATAATGTCTTAAACTAAAAACTCAAGTGCAGCACATGCTGGTAAGGATGTGGAGGAAAGAATACACTCCTTCATTGCTGGTGAGAATGCAAACTTGTACAAGCATATTGGAACTCAATCTTACACTTTCTCAAATTATTGGGAATAGATCTATCTCAAGATCCATTATACCACATCTGGTTCTATAGCCAAAAGATGTTCCACCATACCACAATTACAGTTGCTCAACTATGTTCATAGAAACTTTATTTGTCATAGCCAGAAACTTGAAACAACCTAGATATCTCTCAACTGAAGAACGGATGAAAAGAAAAATGCGGTATAATTACACGATAAACTACAACTCAGCTATTAAAAAGAAAAATATCATGCTATTTGCAGGCAAATTGACGGCACTATAAAAGATCATCCTGAATGATGTAAACAGACCAAGAAAGACAACTTGGTATGTACCACTTATAAGTGGATATCAGGCATAAAATACAAGATAACCAATAATAAGATAATCCAAAGACCCAATAAGTCAAGGAGTGCCTAAGGGAAGATGCTTGACTCTCACTCAAAACAAAATAAAGTTGACATCTAAAGTAGATGGAAGGAAGGCACTGGGTGGGAGATGGATTGGTGGTAGAAACGGGATGGAAGATCAGGTGTGCAAAAAGTTGGGAAGGAGCATTGAAAGGGAGAAATCAGTGGCAGTGCTCTTACATCCCTGGGACAGGGGAGGTTTCAGGAAGTCTATTGTGGTAAACCTATGTGAGACATCAAAGAGAGGTGTTTAAGGAGCCTGAAGTTGCCTCTTTATATAGCCATATGGACTCCCATTTGAGGAAGGGGCACAGCAACTTACCCATAAAATCTTTGACCCAAACTTTCTCTTACCTATGAGATGTGTAGGGATTAAGATGAAGCAGAGGTTAATGGAATGGCAAACCAATGGCCCACCTTGAGAGCTACCTCAGGGGAGAGAGCAAACGCCAGTCACTATTAACTATACTTTGCTTTGTTTGCAGACAGGAGCTTACCATAACTGGTTTCTGAGAGGCTTCATCCAGCAGCTGTTGGAAACAGATGCAGAGACACATGGCCAAATAACAGGGCAGAGCTTGGGGAATTCTGTGGAAGAGTGGCAGGAAGGACAGAAGGAGCTGAAGGGGTCAAGGACACTACAAGATGACCTACAGTGTTAACTAACCTGGGCTCATGGGGGCTCACAAAGACTGAACCAGCAGCCAAAGAGCATGCTTGGACTGGGCCTAGACCCTTTACACATATGTAGCAGATGTGTAGCCTATTGAACATATGGGTCCCCTAACATTGGGAGTAGGAGCTGTCTCCAGCTCTGTTGCCTGCTCTTAGATCCCTTTCCAATAGCTGGGCTGCCTTATCAGGTCCCAGTGCAAGAGGACACACTTAGTGTTGCTGTGACTTGAGGTACCAGGGCGGGTTGATACCCCTTGGGGGCCTCTCTTTCTTTGAGAAGAAGGAGAGTGGGAAATGGAAGAATGGGGACATGAGAGTGTAACTGGGAGGAGAGGAGTGAGTGGGCTGGGAACAGACTGTAAAGTGATTAAATAAGTAAATAAATGGTAAAAAGAGGGGGGAGGAAGGAAGGGATTGGGACGGGAGGAAGGAGGGAACTACAGGGGTATATAAGGTGAATAAAATGTAATTAATAAAGAATTTAATAAAAAGTGCAAAAAGATATATCACCAAAAAGCAAACAGACAAACAAAAGACAAAAATAACCTCACCACATTCAAGTAAAGTCTCATGGAATCTGCATTCTTGGAGCTCTTGCAGTAGATTACAAATAGCTCCATGAGCTGTAGAGTTTGATTTAGGCTTCTCGGTACCTTCCTTATCAGAGCATCACATTTGCTCCCTACCAGTTCTTTACCTTTTTCATAGCTTTGGAATGTACCTTGTGACTCTTATTGATTTCAGGAGCTTCCTGAGATTCCTGAGTAGTTTACTGCAGATGTTTCATGAGCTTTCACCTATTCTTTCTGAAAGGAGTATTTCAATTTAGTAGAGGTTGCTACACCACATCATAATTCAGAAAAATCTTTCTTCGTTCATAGAATTCTCTCAATGAAGAAAAAATTTCTGCTGAAAACTTTATTGTAAAAATTGTTTAGTCATCAAAAAGAATGTATGTGAAATGATAACAATAAGCAAAATAAGTTAGAAGTAAAAATAAAAGCATTAAAATGTTCTGCTATATGTGAAATCTTAAAGAAATGTTTTTAAAGCAACTGTGAAAGTAGAAAAGTAGAGTAGTAATGACACAAAGAGATCATCTGGTGTGGGAAGGGAGGCTAGATTAGGTATATGTCTGAATATATTTTACGTTAGGAAGATTTTCATATGATACTATACCTGGTTCGTGAACATGAAAACCTGATTAAGTTCAGACCACTAGCATTCCTGAGTAGAAAGATAGTGTGCTTTATCTCTTTCATCACCTCTGGCTCTTCTCAACACATTTTCATGTTGTAGTTAGTCTTAAGGGTTTCCTTTTCAGCATCTGCACCTTTCTGCTCAAAATTTGGCTTTGACATAACTGGCTGTTATGAATGTCTTGATCTTTTATCTAGGTCACCGACATTCTCTCCCTACTGGCAAGATAATCTTGAAATAGACCTGGGGCCAATTAGAACACAGACATCATAAATTAAATCTGCTCCCTTTTACAAATGTGATTTGGAGTAACCCAAAACAATTATGACAATTATATCAAGTATTACAGATGATAGATCATTAGGGCAAGTATAAAGTAATTGAAATGTTTAAAATATTGCAACTACCAAAATGTGACATAAATATTTAAATCATACGGTAAAGAGCACATCGAAAGTCTTCCCTTACCTCATGTAAGTAAGAAAAATACACATTAAAATTTGAGATGCAAGAGTATATCTGATTTAATAGAGTCAGACTATGAAAACTGGTCATGTCAAACACTGGCAACGCTGTGGATAAACAGGAACTATCATTAATCCCGATTGGGAGTATAAAATAGTACTATTTTGGTGTAGTGTTTGGATGCTCTGAAAAAAAAAAACTAGAAATATTCTAATAATACCATCTTGCAAATATTTTTAATTTCTTATTGAATTTGTAAGTTACAACCACACAATGAGCTGCATATGAATATTTATACCAGTTTTATTCACAAATATCCAAACTTGGAAATGACAAGATGTTCAAAAGTAAGTGTTGAACAATCTGTGTACTTTCAGAACATAGAATATTATGTCATGCTAAAAATACACTAGCTAACAAACCACACTAAGACATTGGATCCTAAATACGTATCATTAAATGAAGGAAAAAATACCAATAAAACCTATCATACAGTTCTTTTTTCAATGACATTTTATTTTAAAAAGGGCAAAATCAAAATAAAAGGTCAGCAATTGTCTGGCCTCAAGAGAAGGAGGAATACAAAGATTAAATAGGGATAATTTGAAGAAAGACAATTATTCCCTATGATACCGGAATAGTAGATATGGGTTCTCATACATTTGCAGCATATGCAGCACCAACAGGGCATTCCACAGTAACTATGGAATTCTGTGGTGACTTTCCCATATAGATTTATTAGATGTAACACATGTTAATCTGGTCATGATGGTATGCATGTGCTAGGGAAAGCATACATGGGAAACCTCTAACTTTTTCTTAATTTTTCTATAAATCTAACAGTATTTATTAAAATTAATGTTGGGTCTAGCTGAAACTCCAAGCAGCAGGGATATGGAACCTGAACAGGCCATCTCCTGCAGGTATGACCTCCAGTGGAGGTGGGGGGCACAAACCTACCCATAAAACCCTTGACCTAAAATTTGTCTTGTGTACAAGAAGTGCAGAGATGAAGATGGAGTAGAGACGGAGGGAAGAGCCAATCAATAACTGGCCAACTTGAGACTTATCCTATGGGAGAGAACAAACCACTGACACTATTAGTGATACTCTGTTATGCTTGCAGACAGGAGCTAGCATAATTGTCTTCTAAGAGGCTTCATCCAGCAGCTGATGAAAACAAATTAAAGACCCATGGCCAAGCAATGGGCTGAGCTCAGGGAGTTTTGGAGAAGAATGAGGGAAAGGACTGAGGGAGCCAGAAGGATCAGAGACACCACAAGAAGACTTACAGAGTATGCTGGCCTGGGGCAGCCACAGTGGGCTGGATCTCGGCTCACTATGTGTAGTAGATGTGCAACTTGGTCGTCATGTGGGTCCCTAACATTGGGAATAGGGACTTTTTCTGATTCTGTTGCCTACCTCTGGATCCCATTCCCGTAGCTGGACTGCCTTGTCTGGCCACAGTGGGAGAGGATACCCCACTGCAACTTCGCCTGCCTGGATAGGTTGGTCCTCCATAGACACCCCCCTTCTCTAAGAAGAAGCAGAGGAAAGAAGGGGGAAGGGCATGAGGGAAGGACTAAATCCGCAGGAGGGTGGGGGGGTTCTTCAGTTTATATAGTGATTAAATAAATAAATAAATAAATAAGTAAATAAATAAATGTCATAAAGAAGAAATGTAAGGAAGAAAGGGAAATATGAAGATAGCTGGATAAATTTTTCTTTATAGAAAAAAAAGAGAAAGTTTCCCTCTCAAAGAATCAATGATTTGAGAATTATGTATTTCACACATACATCTCCATCTCAATATCTAAAATACAAGTAGACACAGCTCCATCTCAATATCTAAAATAAAAGTAACCTATACCACTTACTTTTCCATAAAGTAAAATCACACAAAAAGCAAAAGTCATATGGAAAATACAAAGGAAGAGAAGAAAGGCTATTGCTCATAAATATGACTCCCTTAAACTGAAAGGTCACATGTGTAGAGTCAACATTTTTAAAAACTCACATACATGTTATCTTTAAGGGATACATCTAAAGCCCAAGGAATGAAGAACTGAAAAAAAAGGTAGCCAAATCCATATCAGGTGTTGTGGATGGCTATGTTTACAAAGTGCAAAGTGAGCTTTCCTATCTCAACCAGCTACTCACAATCCTGACTGTTCAGATATGTGGGAGGTGCGTTGGATATAAGCCAGACCAGAGGCATTCTTCCCTTCAATATCAGTATCCATTTCAAGGCACCGCCTAGAAAGGTGCATGTTTCAGGAAAAGATTTAAAGCTTTCGAAATCAGTCTCATGAGAAAGGTCTACTGAATTAAGGAGTAATAAAACCTTGTAGAGCTAACAAGTTAATGACGTTAGATATAAATAAATATGGGCTACTTTGATTCATAATTTAATTAAGAAGGCAGAACTTCATAGCCTCTTCCTTAAACATGGGCAATGTATGTTTTCCTTTGGTTGACACCTTTTTCTGTATTTTTAAAAGAGTAAAGGCTTATTTATTGAAGACTTGCAAATATTTAAACCTTAGCCAATGTATAATGCAAATGCTTTAATCTTAAAGTGACAATTATAATAATCATATAAAAATAGTTGCTGACAAGCAACAAAACTTTCAATGCAGCTCATTTCAATAAGATTTTCAGCAAAGTGTATAATTGAGCTGCCAATAAAGTTTGGCAAGAAGAGTTCTGCAGTAAAATGTGTGAAACAGAAGCTAGGTAATGGAAAAGACAAGTTAATATATAAGAAGGAAATTTGAAAATGTTAAAGAATATATTTACTTCTGCCCTTGGCTGGATTAAGTGCAAACCAATCACAGACACAGAGTAAAGACGATTTAATTGCTACACACACACACACCAAGTGATCTCAAACTTACTTAATGTTACTATGTTATAACAAAAAAATGTTTAGCCTTTCATTGGTATATTAAAAAAACAAACAAATAACAACAACAACAACAAAAACAAAACCCCAACACTGAAAAACATTCTAAGCACTTACCACAGAATGTTATGGAGGGAAAAAAATGCCTTGGGAAAAGTATATGAAACTATAGGAAGCAAAACAAAAAATAGAAGAGGAAGGAAATAAAAAAGTGAGAAGGGGGAAGGTGGGAATGGGGGAGTTGAGGGAGGGGCTTCAACTGGTATATATAATAAATATTGGAGAAAAAATGATTATTGAAAAGAGAAAAATTTAAAAAATAGAAGAAAGTAAGAAGGTAAAGAAAGCAGAAAGAGAAGAAGAAAGAGGAGAGAGAGAGCGAGATAGAGAGAGAGGAAAAGAGAGAGAGAGAAGGGAGTCAGACAAGGCAGCAAAGAGTGGAATTGTGAGAGAGACCCAAGATGGCTGCCATGAGAGGACACTCTATCTGAGAAGTAGGATAGCAGTAACAACGCAGTTACCAGGAGACTGAACTCTGGGACCTAAAACAGTAGCATTAGTGAATACCAGGTGAGCAGAATTCCTATGGTGAGGGAATCAAGTGGGAAAATCCTAGGGACACCTAGTTATTCCCTGGAAAAACTCCTGGTGACCAGCAGTGCACAGCCTTGATCTGAACAAGCAGCCACCCTGGGCGCCAAGAGCCGCCATTCTGGACTGGGTCACACAGTCTTCAGGCCAGACTGAGAAGGGCCCTGGTACCATTTCGACCTGCTTGCATACAGTGGGAGCACACCACTCAGCTCTGCCAGCAACCACCTCAGTCCATGTGTGTGTCCACGAGCCAGACTGAGAGGGCCTAGGATACTGTTTCCAACCGGCCTGCATACAGCAGGCAAACACCCCTCGGCTCCGCCAGCAACCACATCAGTCCCTGTGTGTTTCCACGGGCCAGACTGAGAGGCCCTGGGTAACATTTCAGACCGGTCTGCATACAGTAGACACACACTGCTTGGCAAATCCTGCAACGACTCCAGACCTTGTGTGTTGGAAATAATCAAACTCAGGGCTGAAATCAATCAATTAGAAATGACTAAAACTATTCAAAGAATCAATGGAACCAAGAGCTGGTTCATTGAGAAAATAAACAAGATAGACAAGCTACTAGCCAAACTAACAAAAAGGCAGAGAGAAACGGTCCAAATCAGCAAAATCAGAAACGAAAAGGGGGAC
>CM053766.1:67249158-67262739 GCA_028658305.1 Pachyuromys duprasi
GATGAGCTGGGGTTGGATGGAAGGGGAGGAGGTCCTCCCCTGTTGGTGGACTTGGAGGGGGAGGGGAGGAGATGAGGGAGGGTTGGGGAGGGGGCTACGCACAGGATGCAAAAAACCTAACCTGTGATTGATATAAAAATAAATAAATTAAAAAAATAAAAATAAAATAAAAAAGAACAAGATTAGGTTTGTTCAGATTGTTAAGAAGTACAACTAAAAATGAGATGTCTTTGCCATTGATCAGTTGAACAGTTTATATGCCTCAATTTCAAGAAAACTTTCTTCTGCGAGGAAGTTAGAATTCCCTCATCTCAAGAATAATATGGGCCTTGGAGATCCTCTACAGCAATTTCAAGGGAATAAAAAAAAAAAAAGAAACTAATAAAGAGGAAGGACTCCAGCTAAAGTGCTCAATCCCCAACCAGAAAGGCAAAGCAGATGGACATCATAAGAAGAAGAAAACAGGAAACAAGTTAGGAGCCTGTGACAGAGGGCCTCTGAAAGGCTCTGCACTGCAAACTATCAAAGCACATGCTGAGACTTATGGCCAACCTTCGGGCTGAATGCAGAGAATCTTATGATAGAAGGGGGACATAGTAAGATAAGGAGAGGACAGGAGCTCCACAAGGAGAGCAACAGAACCAAAAAATCTGAGCACAGGGGTCTTCCTGAGACTGATACTCCAACCAAGTACCATACATGGAGAAAACCTAGAAATCCTGCACTGTTGTAACCCATGGCATTTCAGTGTCCTAGTGGGTTCCATAGTAATGGGGATGGACTGCCTCTGACCTGAACTGATTGGCATGCTCTTTTATCACCACACCCTGATGGGGGAGCAACCTTACCAGACCACATGGGAAGACAATGCAGCCACTCCTGATAAGAGCTGATAAACTAGGATTAGAAAGAAGGAGAGGAAGACCTCCCTTGGGGGAGGGACATGTGTGGAAAGGGGGAGGAAAGGTCGGATTGGGAGGGGAGGAGGAAGGGTTTTATGGGGGGATACAAAGTGAATAAAGCTTAATTAATTAAAAAAATAGACACAGATGGAGAATGTTAACTTCAGTTTTCCATTAATTCTTTGATTATACAATGGAACTCATTTTAGCTTGATACTATTAATATATATATAGTGCTTTTATTTTTTGAGATCTGTTTTGGTTTTATGTTAATGAGTGTTTTGATGCATTATGTTTGTACACTATATAGGTGAATTGCACTTGCAGAGGGAAGAAGAGGACGTGGATCCCTTAGAACCAGAGTTATAGACAGGTATAGTCTGGAATGCAGGTGCTATAACCTGAACTCCAGTCCTCTGGGGGAAACAAAAAACCTACAGTGTTTATCTCTCTGGGTCAGTGTTAATTCACTCAGTGTATTTTCTAGCTCCACTCATTTACCTACAAACATCACAACTTCATTCTTCTTTCCAACTGAATAAAACTTACTGCACATATATATTTTCATTATCCACTCATATGTTAATAGAACCTGGGCTGGTTCTACTTTCTTACTCTTGTAAGTAAAGTATCTGAACATACAGTATTTTTATAAACCACAATTTTGAGGGAAATAAATGAAAACAGTCAAACTCCTTAAAATTTATTAAAATAGTCTAGCATAACTTAATTCTCTGTCCCAAGAACTCATCTTTAAACCATATTTTTTTCCTACCTCAATGACCCAAATGAGAGAAATTTGGAAGTCTTTCTACTTTTTACACACATACATATTTTTTTTCAGAAACCAGGTATTCCTCTAATAATAAGTTCATGTAAAGGTGAAGTGTTCAAGCCATATTAACTTAGTTCTTTGGAGAGAATTTTTGTTTTGCACATATACACAGTCAAAACTTTTCCTGTCTCTTATTATGCTCATAAGGCATCTAGGATATCCAGGAGTCATCCATCTTCCAAATGGTATTCCAATGTGTCTTCTCTGTCTGCTATATCTTAAAATATAAATTGCTATACAATTTATTGTTATCTTAAATAGTATTAGCAAGACACCTATTTGGCTTCATTTAATAATCTTAGTAAAAAAAAGATGTGAAAATAAATCTGTCTTTTTTCCATATAATTTTTCTTTTACCAAAATCTTCTAATTTGTAATAAAAATGAGAAGTTTATATTAGTGAGGTTCATATTTAATCTAACCATTTTTTACTGGCTTCTAATAAATAAGTACTATTTCCAAAAGGAAAATAATCTTGTGATATTGTCACATTTAATTATAATACCCCACAGCATATGTTTTAATAAAGTCAAAAATATTATTACTTTTTATAAACCCTTCCTCAACATCAAGCAGAGCAGCATGTAATTATTTTGAAGTAATACATAACCAAAGAATTAAGTACTACTTCATATTCCATCATGTTATGAATTTTACCTGCTTTTGCAATTACTTCAATTCAGTATACAAAACAGAGTCTGAACAAAAAAGTAAAGAAAGTTTGAGTCAATTCAGATGATTAAACATGATTTAAAATTGACCTATCTTGAACTATCAACTCTTATGCTAGAATGACTTTTGAAAGCTTACATACTTTATACTATAATAATGGGTCCAGTTTATATAGGTCATGTGCATTGCAACTTCTATCAGAACTGGCCATTTAGCATAGAATGAAGCAATGATAACTTCTGTAAAGAGTGAAATTTGTTTTAGCTTCTTTCATTTTTCAAACATATTTATTGTTTACTTAGCACTTGATGTTAAGCACAAAACTCAGACTTTGGTGGGTATCAGTTCTTCTTATCCAGGGAAAACTAAAAAAGACAAACCTCTGGATCCTCTTTCTGCTTCTGCCTTGGTTGCAGTCTGGCGGGGAGTGTGGGGGCCTGGGGAGGTGGGGAGACATTCTCTGAGGATGAAACAACTACTCTAAGATGTTATTTTGTGAAACAGCCTGTTCACACCTATAGTCCATGGTGAAAAATCGCTGTATGAAACTCGGAGGCACAGTCCAAGTGGTCCATATAATGTTCTATGAGCCCTTATCAGAGAAGCTTCAGGACTAGAGGCCAACATATTGTGACTGTGATGCTTAGGGAAATGACCTGATGAACTTCAATTCAAACTGTGCTCTCCAGACTTTTCTATCACTCATCTGTCACAGTAAACACAAGTCCAGTAATACCAACCCAAGGTCCACACATGGAATGCTACTCTTTTCTCAGTTTCTATAATAAAAAGAAAAACTTAATTATTATTAGGAAATGGTACTAAGGAAAGAAATGCTATCTAAGATCTTTATATAGAGAAAAAATGAAATTTATAACAATGCATATGATTAGTCCATTACAAGCATATACAAATGTGATGAAAACAAAAGTGCTTCTGATTTATGCATGAAATATTGTCAGGAGACACATGATATATACTCACTCATTAGTGGATATTAACCACATAACATAGGATAAACATACTAAGATCTATATTCCTAAAGAAGCTAAACAACAAGGAAGACCCTAGGGAAGATGCTCAATCCTCATTTGGAAGGACAAACACAATAGACATCAGAAGCAGGAGAAGACAAGGAACAGGACAGGATACTACCACATATGGCCTCTGAAAGACTCTACTGATCGAGGTATCAAAGCAGAGGCTGTGAGACTCATAGCCAAACTTTGGGCAGAGTGCAGACAATACTATAAAAAAAGTGGGAGACAGAAAGACCTGTATGGGACAGGAACTCCAAAAGGAGACCAACAGAGAACATAAAAACTGAGCCCTTAGGGTCCTAAAGAGAATGATACCTTAACAAAGGACAATGCATAGAGAGGACCCAAAACCCCTGCTCAGGCAGCCCTTAGACTCAGTCTCCAAGTGAGGTCCCTAATAAGGGGAGCAGGGACTTTCTTTGGCATGAACTCAGTGGCAGGCTCTCTGATCACCTCCCCATGGGGAGTGCAGCCTGGCCAGACCTCAGAGGAAGGCAATGCCACTAGTCCTGATGAAACCTGATAGGGTAGGGTCAAATAGAAGAGGAGGAGGACCTGTCCAATCAGTGGACTAAGGGAGGAACATAGTGGGAGAATACAGAGGGAGGGTGGGATTGAGAGGAGACAAGGGGGGCAGAGCAAGGATACAAACTGAATAAATTGTAATAAGTGATAATAATAAAAAAGATGAAAAAATGTTGTCAGGATCCACATGAGAAACTGATTAAATCACTTAATCTAAAAGGGAAATATGTAGTTAGAGCAAAGACATTTTGGGTATTTTTTATTTTAAAAATATTTTAATTTTATTTGTCACAGTCAGTTCTCTTCTTTAATATCATTTTTGTTTTTTTTCATTTTTGTTCTCTAAAATATTAAACTATTTGATTCTATGTTCATACAAAATAACTCTCATTTGTGCTTGTGTTGTTCATACTGGGTGTCTTTCCACAGCTTTTGACATTCCAAGACTCACTATATAGTTTAAGCTGGTCAGGAATTCAAAGGAATCAACATTCCTCATCTTCGCACTTACTGATATTACAGGAATGAGCCTTATACATGGTTTAATTTTTAGATTATAATAGAGAGAAGAGCAACGGAGACTGGATATACAAGGATCACTATCAGTGGAAATTTTTCCAACAATCTTTCCCAGACTTCTACTTTCCTCATGCAGTTCCCATGATACTATGTTCAATCTACTTTCTACAGGAAGGAAAAAATTGGGAAAGATTCAGTTAATTGTCTAGAATCAAACTCCTAGTGAACATCAAGAAATAAGCATGAATCAGGTTTTGACTTTAAGAGTTACAGCTTTAAGATTTATCAAACAATAATTTGCTTCAATGTATGATTGCTACAGAAGCAAGGCTGAAGGATAAGTGATCAGACATAAACTGACAGATTGTCTCACTGTATTGTGGAAGAAGGCTTGACAAGGATGTGTGCGTACCGTTTCCATGCAGGAAAACATTCCTGGAACTATATGAACTATGAAAATAAATAATATTAGGATATAATATCCTAATATTAGGATATGTTGTGATAAAAATAACATGAAGCAAATTTTATTTTTTTATAATTACTTATGAGAAGGTTTGATTAAGAATTACCTTAATATATCCTGGATATCAGACCTCTGTCAAATATAGGCTTGGTGAAGATCCTTTACCAGTCTAAAGGTTGTCCTTTTGTTCTGACAACAGTGTCTTTTGCTTTACAAAACCTTTCCAGTTTCATGAGGTCCCACTTATTGATTGTTTCTCTTAGAGCCTGTGCTATTGGTGTTCTGTTCAGGAAGTTGTCTCCTGTGCCAATGAGTTCTAGGCTCTTCCCCAATTTTACTTTAACTGATTTAGAGCATCTGGTTTTATGTTGAGGTCTTTGATCTACTTGGACTTTAGTTTTGTGCAGGGTGATAAATATGGTTCTATTTTCATTTTTCTGCATGTAGACATCCAGTTGGACCAGCACCATTTGTTGAAGATGCTTTTTTCCATTGAATGGTTCTTGTTTCTTTGTCAAAAATCAAGTACTCATAGGTGTGTGGGTTTATTTCTGGGTCTTCTATTCGGTTCCATTGATACTCCTTTCTGTTTCTATGCCAATACCATGCAGTTTTTATTACTATTGCTCCCTAGTAGAACTTCAGGTCGGGGATGGAGATACCTCCAGATGATCGGTTGTTGTAGGGGATTGTTTTGGAGATTCTGTGTTTTTTGTTTATCTATATGAAGTTGAGAATCTTTCTTTCAAGGTCTGTAAAAGGAGTTAAAAAGCAATAAGTCAAGCAATTCAATTAAAAATGGGGTACAGAGATAAACAGAGAATTCTCTGTAGAGGAATATAGAATGGCAGAAAAATACTTAAGGAGATGCTCAACATCTTTAGCCTTCAGAGAGATGCAAATCAAAATGACCCTGCAATTTCACCTTACATCCATCAAAATGGCTAAGACAAAAAAAAAAAAAAACTCAAGTGACAACACATGCTGGAGAGGTTTTGGAGAAAGGGGAACCCTCCTCCATTGCTGGTGGGAATGTAAACTGGTACAACCATTTTGGAAATCAATCTGGTGCTTTCTCAGACAACTAGGAATAGTGCTTCCTCAAGACCCAGCTATACCACTCCTGAGCATATATCGAAAAGATTCTCAAATACACAACAAGGACATTTGCTCAACCATGTTTGTAGCAGCTTTATTTGTAATAGCCAGAACCTGGAAACAACCCAGATGTCCATCAACTGAGGAATAGATACAGAAAATGTGGCATTTTTACACAATGGAATACTATTCAGCAACTAAAAACGAGGAAATCATGAAATTTGCAGGCATATGGTGGAATCTAGAAAACATCAGTCTGAGTGAGGTATCTCAGAAGGAGAAAGACACATATGGTATATACTCGCGTATTTAGACCTATAAGATATGATAAACGTACTGAAATCTATACAGCTAAAGAAGATAAACAAAAAAGAGGACCCCGGTAAGGTGATCAATCATTACTTAGAAAGACAAATGGGATGTAGGAGAAAACAAGTTACAGGACAGGGTCCTACCACAGAGGGCCCCTGAAAGACTCTACCTAGCAGTGTATCAAAGCAGAAACTGAGACTCATATCCAAACCTTTGGCAGATGGCAGGGAATCATATGAAAGAAGGAAGAGTTAATATGATCTGGAGAGGATAGGAGCTCCACAAGGACCAAATACATCTGGTCACAGGGGTCCCATATGAGACTGTTTCTCCAACTAATGACCATGGGTGGATATAACCTAGAACCTCTGCTTGCCTGTAGCCCATGGTAGCTCAGTATTTAAGTGGGTATCCTAGCAAGGGAAATAGGGACTATTCCTGACATGAACTCAATGGCAACTCTTTGACCTCCCTACCCAGCAAGGGAGGAGCAGCCCTCCTAGGACACAGAGTACTTTGCAGCCAGTCTTGAAGAGACCTGATAAACCAGGGCCATATGAAAGGGGAGGAGATCCTCTCCTATCAGTGGACTTGGAAAAGGGCAGGGAGTAGACCAGAGAGGGAGGGTGAGATTGGAAGGGAATGAGGGAATGGGATTCACCTGGGATACAGAGTTAATAAAATGTAATTAATAAGAAAAAAGAAAACAAACAAAAAAGAATTACCTTAAAATAACTGTAATTTCTCAATTTTTCCTGATTCCTAGTAGTGTTTTATAACTGGTGAGTATATGCTTACTATTCACTTGGGATATGCCCTTCTTCTTTTCTTTAATTTTTAAAAATTGATTTAGTTTTTATTCATTACAGTTTATTTAATTTGCATCCCAGATGTAGCCCCCTCTCTTGTCCCCTCCCAATCTCACTCTTTCTCCCTCTTCTCCTTCCATGCCCCTCCCCTTTCCTCTGGCCCTAGCTTTTCAGGTCTCATCAGGACTGGCTGCCCTGTCTTCCTCTGGGGCCTGGTAAGGCAGCTCCCCGCTCAGGGGGAGGTGATCAAAGAGTCAGCCACTGAGTTCATGTCAGAGATAGTCCCTGTTCCCCTTAATAGGGATCCCACTTGGATACTGAGCTGCTATGGGCTACATCTGTGCCGGGGTTCTAGCTCAGCTACATGAATGGTCTTTGGTTGGAGTATCAGTCTCAGAGAAGAGCCCTGTGCCCAGATTTTTCAGTTCTGTTGCTCTCTTTGTGGAGCTCCTATCCCCTCCAGGTCTTTCTGTCTCTCCCATCTTTCATAAGATTCCCTGCACTCTGCCCAAAAGTTGGCCATAAGTCTCAGCATCTGCTTTGATACACTGCTGGGTAGAGTCTTTCAGAGGCCCTCTGTGGCAGGCTCCTGTCCTGTTCCAATTTTCTCCTTCTCAGATGTCCATCTCATTTGCTTGTAGCAGCTTTATTCATAATAGTCAGAATCTGCAAAGAAACCAAATGTCTCTCAACTGAGGAATGGATGCAGAAATTGTGATACATATACCCAACGAATGGAATAGTACTCATCAAGGAAATAGTGAAACTTGCAGGCAAATGGTGAGAACTAGAAAAGATCATCCTTACTGAGGTATCCCAGAAGCAGAAAGACACACATGGTATATACTCACTTATAAGCGGATATTAGACATATAATATAGGATAAACATACTAAAATCTGTATACCTAAAGAAGCTAAGCAAAAAGGAAGACCCCAGTAACATGATTAATCCACACTAAAAAAAGGCCCTCTTCTTTTAAAAAACTTATTATGACCTCAAGACATGCCATATTCCATTAATTCGGCATTTCTCACTATATATAATATATAAACACATAATCTAACCCAAAATATTGTTTTTAAATTATTGAATTTTAGTTTTCAGTTTTGTAAATTATAAATAAAACCCTGTTAACTTCTGATTTTAATTAAGGCATGCTCACATACTTTTCATTTTACCTTAACATAGTAAAATTCAACTGTAATTAATAAAATAAAAATTAAGAAATAAACATTTTCATTAATGAGAAAAAAAGACAAAAACTTTACATTCCATTATCTTCAGCACACTCTGTTCATGGAAGAAGAATGCTTTGGTTTTGATCATTTAATGCTGACAAAATTGAGCAACAATTTTAGAGAAACAAGAGAGAAATGGATGAGCTGAGGAGATGGGAAACTTGGAACCATGTCATTGTTGGAGGTAATAAAAGTCTTCATACTTTCTGTATAACACTCAATCTCTTCATATGACAAAATAATTTACAAAATATTACGTTCAGGTTTTTCAACTGTAAAATGAGGTTAAACCTCCTCACAGAGTCTTGTGGGGTTTTTCTGTAAGTACCACATATTTTCTAAGCAGCACAATAAGAGAACACAGAGGCTGACTATTTTTACTATTATCACCATATACTATCTTTCACATGGCATATGGTTGATGAATGAATAAAAGAACACATGGAAAGAAATAGAATTATAAGTGTAAAATATCTTTATTTTTGAACAAAAAATGATTTATGAAAAGATTTTTCTTTAATCTTTTTTTCAAAGGAAATGAATAGAGGGAACTGGAATATATACCCTTGCTATGACTTCAATTTTCCTTTCCTGGCCTCCCTACGTATCTGTTTTGTAATGAGGACCTCTATGCATGTCTCCTGGTACTTCCTTTATACATTGGAACATTTGAGTCAACCCAGACAAATGCTCCCCACATAAAATCTCAATGCAAACTGTATTAAATATGAAGTTTAATTCCTGAATTTGGTGTATAAAATATACACTCATTTCCCACATAAAAGTGTTGAAAGTGTTGGCCATCTTCTTGGATATCCAGAACTTCCTCATCATCCATACCACATCTTGAACCTCATTTGCGGGGTGGAAAATGAGCTTCAGTTGTGCCATATCCCACATTTCCCATCCTTTGAGGCTCTGGCAAAAGAAAAGCCTTTATCCTTTGCTGCTCATGTGATAATACTTCATGACTTCATTGAAGTTTCCTCATAAAATATAATGATAAACAGAAGGGTTGCCCTTTTTCTAGTGGGAATGCTTTATAAAAAGATGTATAATTTCCCTTGTGGTTTAGGGTACCATATGGCTTTTTCCTACTGGTTTTAGACATTTTTTGGAAGACACTAAATATTGAACTTATCCTTTAAGTTTTAAAAGGCCCTCAAACCCATCACAGCTTTCATCATCAGTATGCAGTTCATAGCACGTCTAATATACCCATTTGGAGGAAAACTAAGATAAGCGGCAGTGTAAGCAGGTCCTAAGTGCTGTTGCAAACACTAAATCACAGTGTGGTTTGTTCAACATCAGGTTTTTGTTTTATTTTTCCTAAGAGGCTTTTTCAGCTTTGATTGATGGTGCTATTTATACAACATTTAGGAGTGAAAGCTTGTGTGACTGTAGTTTCAGAAGCCACAAAACACCAGATCAAAGCCACCTCAGCTTGGCTATCAACATAAGTAGAACACACTGGCTTTCCTGGTTCTTCTTAGTCTAAATCAAAAGAAAAATAATCTTCTTTTAGATATTAAAATGAAATATGATATAACATATTATACCAACATAAGGCCACAATTTCTAAGTTTAAAAAAAAATCACTTTTGGACTTGGTATGTGAAAAAAAAACTGATTTGGTTTGGCCATGAGACATCAACTGTGCACTCCCAAGCTAAACGTATGGTATAAGAGAAAGGAGCTACTGTTCATTGCCTCATTTCCTGTATCTTTATGTCACTCCCACACTTTTTCTTTGACGGTGATATCATTTGGCTCAGTTTTGGCAATTAATGTCTCCCATTAAGTATAAATGGCAGTGGTTCATCATAGCCAGCAATGCCGAACTGCTTCATGCCTTTACCTGCTTTAAGACAAAGCTAGGAAATTTGAATCCCAGCACTGGCATATTGTCTTTCGTGAATGCTTTATATCTTATTGCTGTTTCTAAGAATCAGAAACAGCAACAAGATTATTCTTAAAATAATAATTATTAAAAACAATAAGCAGTTACAATGAAGCAGAGTGTCATGGAATACAAATTTATTCTGAAAACTTAGACTTAAAATACTTCATTTGACTTAGACTTATATATACATATATAGTTATGTATAATATAATGTAAATAAGTTATTGCAAAGGATGCATGCTGGGTCCTCTAAAGGGGATACCATTCATGGTGGCATGGTGAAAGTGGTTAACCATTCCATATTTACAAAGAAATAGTACACATGAATGCTGTAACTGTTATTTAATAAAGGCTTATACAAACTGAATAGATTTGAACAAAGAAAAGTGTGGTCATTTTGCAAATTGTATTAAATTATTGTCCATTCTTTACATATTCCAATATATAAAGACTTGTTTTGTTTTTTGTTTTTAGAGTTTTAACTTTGTTTTTTGGCCTTAAATTCTTTTCTAAATTTTTAATTTATTTTTTATTTATTCTTATTAATTACAGTCTAGTCACTTTGTATCCCCCCAAAACCTCCCTCCTGCCTCCCTGCCCAATTCCACCCTCCCTCCCTCTTTCCCACCCATGCCCATTCCCCATTCCACTGATAAGGGAGGTCCTCCTCCCCTTCCCCCTGATCCTAGTCTGTCAGGTCTTATCAGCAGTGGCTGCATTGTCTTCCTCTGTGTCCTGGTAAGGCTTCTTCCCCCTCAGGGGAAGATGATCAAAGAGCAGGCCAATCAGTTCAGTCAGAGGCAGTCCATCCCCATTGCTATGGAACCCACTTGGACACTGAAGTGCCATGGGCTACATCTCCATGAGTGATCCTTGGATGGAGTATCAGTCTCAGAAAAGATCCCTGTGCCCAAAATTTTGGATCTGTTACTCTCCTTGTAGAGCTCCTGTTCTCTCCAGGTCTTACTATCTTCCCCTTCTTTGATAAAATTCTCTGCACTCTGCCCAATGTTCGGCTATGAGTCTCAGCATCTGCCTCGCTACCCTACAGGGTAGAGGCATTCAGAGGCCCTCTGTTGTCGCTCCTGTCCTGTTCCCTGTTTTCTCCCTCCTCTGATGGCCATCGTCTTTGCCTTTCTGAATGTGGATTGAGCATCTTAGCCAGAGTCCTTCTTGATTACCTTCCTTAGGTGTACAGATTTTAGTATGTTTATCCTATATTATATGTCTAATATCCACTTATGAGTGAGTATATACCCTGTATGTCTTTCTGCTTTTGCGATACCTCACACAGGATGATCTTTTCCAGTTTCCACCATTTGCCTGCAAATTTTATGGTTTCCTTGTTTTTAATTGCTGGGTAATATTCCATTGTGTGGATGTACCACAATTTCTATATCCATTCTTCAACTGAGGGGCATCTGGGCTGTTTCCAGCTTCTGGCTATTAAAAATAAAGCTGCTACAAACATGGTTGAGCAAATGCCCTTGAGTGTCTTTTGGATACATGCCTGGGAGTGTTAAAGCTGGATAATGCTATTCGTAATTGTCTGAGAAAGCACCAGACTTATTTCTAAAGTGGCTGGACAAGTTTACATTCCCACCAGCAATGGAGGAGGGTTCCCCTTTCTTCATATCCTCTCAAGAATGTGTTGTCACTTGAGCTTTTTATCTTTGCCATTTCGATGTGTGTAAGGTGAAATCTCAGAGTCATTTTGATTGCATTTCCCTGATGACTAAGGTCATTGGACATTTCTTTAAGTGTTACTCTGCCATTTGATATTCCTCTATTGAGAATTCTGTTTACCTCTGTTCCCCATTTTTTATTTGGATTACTTGACTTGTTGTTTAACTTCTTGAGTTCTTCATGTATATACTATATATTAGTCCTCTGTCAGATATAGGGTTGGTGAAGATCCTTTCCCAACCTGTAGGCAGTGGTTTTGTTCTGAGGATAGTGTCTTTTGCTTTACAGAAGTGTTTCAGTTTCATGAGGTCCCATTTATTAATTGTTGCTCTTAGATTATGACCTCTTAGAGCATGGTGTTTCTTTTCTAAATTTAATTTTATTTATATATTTATTGATTACAATATTCACTTTGTGTTCCCTCTGCAGCCATCTCCCTTTTCTCCTCCCAGTCCCACCAACTCTCTCTCTTCTTCCCCTATGCCCCTCCTCTAGTCTACTGATATGGGAAGACCTCCTCCTCTTCTATTTGACCCTAGACTATCAGGTCTCATCAGGACTGATTGCATTGTTTTCCTCTGTGGTCTGGCAAGTCTGCAACCTCCAGCAGGAAGGTGATCAGAGACCCTGCCACTGATTTCATGCCAGAGAAAGGCCCTTCTCCCCTTCCTAAGGACCCCACTTGGAAAATGATTCTATGGGCTACATCTGAATCTGGGTTTGGGGTCCTGTCCTTGGTTGGGGTATCATTATCTTCAGTCCCCCCAAGGCTCAGTTTTTATGACTCTGTTGGTCTCCTTTTGGAGTTCCTGTCCCCTTATGTGTTTCTCTGCCATTTGATTTTCCTCTGTTGAGAATTCTCTGTTTAGTTCAAATGAACCTTTTAAAGTATTTTTAAGTTACTTTAATGATTATTAAATGTGTCAAAAATTGAAATATACTTGTCCCAGTAGAAATAGTAAGAAAAGTACTTAAGCATTTAATGTATATTACCACATAGCAAATATTACATTAAGTGACACATTATACAATATTATATTTAGTTTTGTGTTTATGGTAGAATAGATCTACAAATAATTGTGGGTTGTCAATCATTTGTCTCTTTACACCAAAATTTTATTACATAAAAATTGAAATTACATTGTTTTAATATATTTCTTAACATTTTCAATGTTTTTCAACATTCTGTGGCACCAAGTGCTTCCTATAATAAACCTATCTGCAGCAATGCTGATCCTAGACATATTTCTTGGAATTAACTGTACCTGTGATCAAGAATCTTTTATCTTATTGTAAATACTACATATTATGATTATAACTTTGGATTTTGCTGAATAAATACTAAGTAGGTAAGCAGTAATGGTAATAGTTTCTTAAATCCAAGTACAGATTAAACAACTGTTCTCAGCTAACACTGGACCTATATGTGTGAAACTGCTTTCATGGAAGTATAAAGAGTGCATAGTTAGTAAAAAAAAAAAAAGTGTGGACAACTTCAGTGTTGCAAAGACTCATTTCATGTGTTTTAGATTGTCTTTTAAAATAATAAAGTATACTGTTAAAAATTAAAGAAT
>CM053766.1:67263239-67285851 GCA_028658305.1 Pachyuromys duprasi
TCCTACTCCTCAGACACAGTGTTCTCTCGTGGCAGCCATCTTGGATCCCCCCCGAAATAAAATTGTTAACTAGTAGATTTCTATATGCTTGCTCATATACATCCTTAGTTTTGATTAACCCACCCACTTCTCTTCCTTCTATGTTTTACAAATCCTGCATCCCTACTTTACCTTTTCCACACACAATACTACCCTCATTATGCTTGTTTTTACCTCTACTATAATATTTTCCTTCCTTAATATGCTCCCACCCAAGGCCTGTCTTAATTTTTTTGACTTTGATTTGTGTTCCAAGTTAAATGCACAGAAACAAAATGTTGTAGTTAGAATGTTCATATGATCCAAACATACCAGATAACATACCATTTCTGTCTCTCTGAGCTTGAGTTGTCTCACTCAGTATATTTTTATGCCTGTTCTAATGATATAAATACAAATTTGATTATTTAACTTTTACTGACACCAGAGCAATGTTCCATTTTGTGCATGTGCCAATTTCTCTTTTCAGTTCATTTATTGAAAGACATCAATGTAGTTTTCATTCCCTAATTATTGTGTATAGTTCATTAATAACTCTCATGATCACTAAGTTACAGGGAATCTCAGAAGAGGAGGCAGATAGAATATAAGGCCAGAAGTTAAGAAGGAATGTCTTGAACTGTGCTTGTCTGGACATGACAAAGATATCACAGTCATAAACTCATAATAGCTTTGGTTACCTGTAACAGTCATACACATGATCAAACCAACCAAAATTCTGGCTTAGCTGGGGTGCATGATGTCCAGTATTGTCCTGGATCCTCCTGTACCTAGGAGATCTTGGAAGTTGAGAGATTCTATGATAAAGAGAATCATTAATTATTGAGGATATAGACACTGGTAGTTTCCATGTTCCAGTGGATTGTCCTAACCTCATAAGACAATACATACACGTGCATACATATAGGCTTATACATACACATAGGCATAGCATATACATGGACATATACACGTATAAACACACACACACACACACACCACAAACAAAAAGAAAACTGAACTTGGAAAGAAGTGTCTTCAGGGATATGAGAGAAGTTGGAGATGGTAAACAGGTATAGAAATGACATTTCATTGTCTAATGCATAAAACAGTCAAAAAGAAAAATAAGATAGAAAATAAATTTTATTATTCATATATGTGTATATATGTTTGAAATGACTGGATGTTATTGGTCCATATATTCTTCAGCACACATTTATGAGTTAAATTTACTCAGATGTAATTTCCAAATAAAATGAAAAATATAAATGGAGACAATTTACTACATTGATAAAGACAGCTTAGATTTTTCAAAGTTCTAGAGTTATTATAAAGGCCTAACCACACCTCTTGAACATCATTCTACATATAAAATAGACGTCTAGTATACAAGAAACAAAATATGTATGATAGATTTCATAAGACACTTTTCCATGAGTCAAAACAGGTATGATAATCTATTTCTTTAATGAAAACCTTTTATTCCAATCTTGAACTCAGAGAATTACCTTGTGGTTGAAGTTGCTTTTCTAGTAATCCCATTTTTATTGATGTTATATGGCTTGTTCCTTTTCATTTCTTTTTCTGGGTAAGGTGGCAAATCTGCAAATATTAGGGAGACAGCCCTTCAAGTGACCTTGTATCTCTCTGAGATCAAAATAATGACAACAGGAAGCTTTGGGAAAGGACAGTTTTAGGCCTTGAAGAAGGAGATGCTAAGAGAGTCCTAGGAGTGAGCTGCATTAGTTGTTCACTTCATTTATGGATCACCTCAAACCAAAATTCTCAAATAGCAAGCATTGCTCAACTGAAAAAAAATGATGCAAGACAAGGATCACACACATACTTAAACAAGTCAGGATGATTTTGCAGTTAACTTCATGTTTAAGGATAGAGTGTTTGTGCACACTAAGGCAGCCCAGGATTGAACCCTTGGCACATGGTGGTTGTACGGCATTGGGGAAATTTTCTTTCTGAGTTTCTGTTTCTTGGACTGTGACAACATTTCCCTAGCAATTATTCTGTGGCTAATGAGCCAAGCTTAATACTGCAGAACATCAAGCTTCTTGCTTAGTGTTCCCAAGTTACATATTTGGAGACAGTGAGAATGAGTAAAATGTGCTAGAGAAGAAAATTCTTATGCTTCCCACCATACAATTTTCTTATGAATTGATAGCACTGCAGACAGCATGTTCTTGATAATGTAGCTGTGGTGGCCTGCAAGCTCCTTGTCTTCATCTATTCCTCTGCATTTTAGCCTTCCATTTTCTACTGGTCAGGTGACTTGATCAGTGAAAGAATCCTCTATATCAGATTCTCAATAAAACTTCATATCCTCTAAATGTCAAATGTGATAGAGTCAGGTTATGTCTTAGGTATGCTAGAATAAGGCTTGGCAAGACCTACTATGTGTGAAGATATGACTGGCATGTGTAGATATTAGCACTGTGTTGAAACAGGTGCTTAAAGTTAGCATCTCATTTAATCCATAGGAAAGAAGACAGATAAGATGACTTCTTCCCTGTTTCACTGATAGGCTACTGAGGTTCACAGAATTTTTTAAAAAATGCAACAAGTGGAAATACAACCTGCAGAATGCATTAACTTATAGCAATTATGGCACATACCTTAGGTCTTATTTTAATTAAGCCAATTCAGAAATCTATTCCTTTGCTAAAGATTCTGGACCTCTTCTACTGTAGATTATGAGTATGAAATTAACATAATAGATTATTCATATGTTTGTGCTCATATACCTGAATAATCATATAACTGATTATTTACATATTTGTGTTGTTGCCCATAGAGCATGGCTTCTCAACCTGTGGGTCATTACCTCGTTAGGTTGAAACGATCTTTTCACAGGGTTGCACATCAGATAACCCTGATAGCAGAATATTGCATTACTATTAATAAAAGTAGCAAATTTACGGTTATGAAATATCAACAAAATAATTTTATGGTTGGCAGTCACTACATCATAAGGAACTGTATTAAAGGATCACAGCATTAGGAAGGTTGAAATGAACCACTACAATAGAGGCTATGTTATTACATGCATTCAAATTTAAATATAGTATATTTTTTAAAATATGTGAACATTTACCTTTGCTGCATGCCCATATTTATTTCCAATAATTTTGTCATACAATTTTCTTTCTGTATAACACAATTTTCTCCCTATATATCTTTAATTATTTGTGTGTTTCCAATACATAATCCTCAAGCTTTCTCTGCTTTTTGTTTCAGATACAACCTTTTAAAGCAACATATAGTTTAATTTAGTTTTAAAAGATTAGTAGCCATTTTATTGATTAATAAAGCATTGCTATTCACATTTAATTTGATTACTGTTCTATTTGGATTAAAATATTAAAAATATTTGAAAGGTAATGAGGGACTTTAAAACTGTCCACTTGTAGATTGGTATAGTGATGGATAAGTTTAGTTCCAGAGGTCAGGAGGCCAAGGCAGACAGATATCTGTGAGTTCAAGGTCAGCTTGATCAACAGGGAACCAGGGCACACTGAGAAACCTAGTTTTCAACAAAACAAAATGAACTAACCTGAAAATAAAAACTGACCCCATGTATTTATCTAATTTTTTGTTTCAATACAATGGACATGTTTTTGTTCCACTTATATGAAATATAACTCAAAAAATACATACTAAAAGAAGTTATTTCTTCCTATAGCACTCTAGGCTATCTCTTTCCTCTTTTCTTACTTTCCATTTACTTGTCAATTTTACAACATATTATTTTATGGAACATAAATACATTTCATTTTATGGAAAACCACTAATAAAAATAAAATCGTTAGAAATTTTACAGTGTGTTTTTCAACATAGTATTTGGTTTTCTGTGCAAAATGTCCCTGTGGGTCATAAGGTACCTGGCACTGTCCTCTCATCCCCTGGCTCATATTCCTTAAATAAATAAACCAATCATAGCTATGTGATATGGGAATAAGGGAAAAGATCATTTGGATCATTAAAAAAGAACATTCATTTGGATCTCTGTGGGTCTTACATCTTAAGTATGTGGCTGCTTCATCTGTGGGCTTCATTTTCTTCTTCTGCAATTAAAAACAGTAGACAAGAATTGCTCAGTTTCAGGCTCCTAGTGAGCTTTAAGTTCACAGAAGTGGGCATATTTGAATGATAGTCTAATCTTGACCCCTGCCCTTTCCTCTGTAAGTAAACAATTACTGGATTTCTCTGGAAATCCTTGGTATTTGGAGATGGAAACCGCAAATCACATAGAAAGAACTCAAGTGCTATCCAATAGCAGATTGGATTATTAATTTTCATCCTCCCAATGAATTGCATAAACATGGCCATCATAAGCATTATAGAACACTGAGAATTGACTCAGAATTTATAGTTTTCTTATGTTAATAAAATTTGAAATATTAAACATCATTTGTACATTATTCTGTAAGACATACTTAGATGCCTAGGCATGTGACCCTAAGTTAAGAACTCTCAAAGTTCTACACAATGAAGCAATGGTGTAATTTTATAAATAACCCCTTGGTAGAGACAAGATTAAAAAAGAATAAAGCAAGTGAACAAAACAGAAAATTTCATATAAAATTATTTGCTGCTAAAATAAAACTTTTTACTGTCTTCAGATATTTTACACATGCCATTTCTTATTCGGCATTATAGTATGTCAATTGCAATAAATTTCACTGCAAAGTGGTCAGTTCAGACCTGAAGGTCACTTCGGTAACTGGAGGTGAGAGTCTCCCAATGTGATGGAAATTGGAAAGCACAACATTTTACTTTCATGAGTGCCATGATTTAGTTCTTTGACCTCCAGTTGGTTAAGCATAAAATATATGACATTTCACTTCTGATATATGTGTATGAAGTCTCACAGGAATAAAGGCAGATGCAAGTTTAAACTACTGTTTGAACTCCAGCTACACTACAGCTCAAGTACTGCAGATAAGTAAGAGAACAGGGAGAAAAGGGGAAAAACAGACTCATAGAAAAGACAGCAAGAAGGGAAAGAAAGAGTGGTAGAGATGAAAAGAAGGAAAATGTAAATTTGTTTATTTTCCTTTCTGCACAAATGGGATTATGGATGTCACAAAGAAAAGTGTTTTGAGAAGCTTTTAATGTAAACAAGGGGCAGCTGTTTTAGATATCATGCCATGTGTAAATTTGAAAGATACATCACACACACACACAAAGTTGCCGAAATGTCAACTTTATAGCTCTAAGAGACAGGTCCTAAGGTTTAGAAGTTAAAAGTAAGTTAACTCCTTGCTTATTTAAACATTAAACTGTCAGCATGGAAGAAAGTTTAAAAGTTATGACAGTATGGAAATGTGGTACTAAATGAAGTCTGAAGACCCATTAACCTGCCTGTGATGTAAACCAGGAATGATTACACTCGGCTTTTAGTATGCATGGACTTCAGAACAGCAAGTGCTCTGGCTACTAAAAGGACAGGAAAGCTGACATATTTCACCTTTTCCCTACATATGAAGATAAGGGGATATAGCTTTGGTATTCATTTATAAAAGATATGCATATTGGAAAAGACAAATGTGTTGACAAATAAGCCACTCTTCCACTTATAATTTCATAGTGTTTAATACAGAACTCGATTCAAAGTAATTTATCAATTACCAAATTTTCTTTGTTTCAGAGATTTATGAAGATTGAAACATAATCTTAAACAAATAGTAAAGATTTTAGTTAAGAGGTCTTTTTTTTTACAAATTCTTGTTTTATTATGAAATATTTTAGAATAAATACCCTAATGAAATAGGCTTAATACATGAAATATGAGAAAATTAATTTTCCTTTTTTAAGTAAGATATGTTATCATTTCTATTTTGCAGTTAAATTGTTCTTTTTAATCATTATCATGTCTAATAAGTATACTTTTAAAACATTTCCCTGGGATAATTAACAATTATGTAAAATAATAGATTTTATCTGCTTTGGCTCACATTTTAAAACATAGAGATACAGTATAACCAAATTAATTTTTATTGTAAATAATAAAAATACTTGTTAATATACTTTTTTCCAGCTTCCTTAATATTTATTCCCAATACACTGCTAAAACATATGCTTAAAAGTACACCCTACTTGGACTTTAGTTTTGTACAGTGTGGTAAGTATGGATCTGTTTGCACTTTTCTCCATGTAGACATCCAGTTAAACAATCTCCATCTTTATTCAGTTGTATGGTTTTAGCATCCTTATGAAAAATCAGGTGTCCATAAGTGTGTGGGTTTATTTCTAGGTCTTCTATTCACTTCCATTGATCCACCATTCTGTTCCTATGCCAATACCATGCAGTTTTTATTACTGTTGCTCTATAGTACAGCTTGAGATCAGGGATGGAGATACCTTCAGAAGATCTTTTATTATAGAAGATTGCTTTAGCAATTCTGTGTTTCTTGTTACTCCATATGAAGTTGAGAATTTTTCTTTCAAGGTCTGCAAAGAATTGTATTGTTAATTTGATGGGAATTGCATTGAATCTGTAGATTGCTTTTGGTAAGATGGCCATTTTTACTATTTTTACTATGGTCCTGCCAAACCATGACCATGGGAGATCTCCTCCACTGCTGGTGGGGATGTAAACTTGTACAACCACTCTGGAAATCAATCTGGCACTTTCTCAGACAACCAGGAATAGCGCTTTCTCAAGATCCAGCTATACCATTCCTAGGCATATATCCAAAAGAGGCTCAAGTACACAATAAGGATATTTGCTCAACTATGTTTGTAGCAGCTTTATTTGTAATAGCCAGAAGCTGGGAACAACCAAGATGCCCCTCAACTGAGGAATGGATACAGAAATTGTGGTACACCTACACAATGGAATACTACTCAGCAATAAAAAACAAGGAAATCATGAAATTTGCAGGTAAATGGTGGAAACTGGAAAGGATCATCCTGAGTGAGCTATCCGAGAAGCAGAAAGATACACATGGTTTATACTCACTCATATAGATATATAATATAGGATAAACCTACTAAAATCTGTACACCTAAAGAAACTAATCAAGAGCGAGGACTCCGGCTAAAATGCTCAACCCCCATCCAGAAAGGCAAAGAGGATGGACATTAGAAGACGGAGAAAACAGGGAACAAGTTAGGAGCCTGCCACAGTGGGCCTCTGAAAGACTCTGCCCTGCAAAGTATCAAAGCAGATGCTGAGATTTTGGCCAACCTTCGGGCAGAATGCAGAGAATGTTATGAAAGAAGTGGGAAATAGTAAGATCTGGAGAGGACAGGAGCTCCACAAGGAGAGTAACAGAACCAAAAAATCTGAGCACAGGGGTCTTTCCTGAGACTGATACTCCAACCAAGTACCATGCATGGAGATAAGTTAGAATCCCTGCACAGATGTAGCCCATGGCATTTCAGTGTCCAAGTGGGTTCCATAGTAATGGGAACAGGGAATGACTATGACATGAACTGATTGGCCTGTACTTTGATCACCTCCCCCTTGAGGGTGGAGCAGCCTTACCAGGCCACAGAAGAAGACAATGCAGACACTCTTGATGAGACCTAATAGACTAGGATCAGAAGGAAGGAAAAGAAGATCTCCCCTATCAGTGGACTTGGGGAGAGGCATGCATGGAGAAGGGGGAGGAAGGGAGAGGTTGGGAGGGGGAAGCAAGGGAGCTACAGGGAGATACAAAGTGAATAAAATGCAATTAATAAAAAATTTAAAAAGTACACACTACAATATCTGATTTAGATTCCAGAATATTGATTTGCATTTTGATCTAATATCAAGTCTCCCAAAACACAGTATAGGTTAAAAAGAAGTGGGAGCTATGACATACTTGGTTCCTCTCTCAGCTGAAAACTGCCTGTGGTGAAGGGATGATTAAACCAAAGCAAATAAAAAGAGACAGCACAACATTAGGTTTCTAAACATGATCTCTCAGTACTTTGCTGTGAGAACAAATGAGACCAAATGGGGAATAAGTGAAGTGACCTAAGACTGCTTCTTATCCATTCTAGTAAGAGAGACCAGCAATTGGCATGTGCTTTATTGTAGCTCCCCAGAATTTGACAGCAACTTCCCACTTGATGAAGAAAACACCTACACAACTCATTTAACCTGAAGATGTTGAGCTAATGCTGCACAGGGACTCCCCACCCATGTGCTTCAGTGTCTGTCACAGGAATATTCATGCTATCAAAAGAGAACGTAAATTCCAAGCTATCCACAAATCCTTTGGCCTACAGTGGTGTACTGCTTGGAAGATGTCCTAAGCAATGGTGGCACAGAACTTATTGGAGCAACCAACTGATAAGTGATTTGAACTAAGGCCTGCTCAATGACATGAGACCTACACTTGACATTGGCTTGTGTAACCCAGAACCTCAGACTAGATACCCTGAGGATGTAGAGTAAAACAAAATAAAACTGGTTTTAAATATATATATATATATATATATATATATATAGTGATAAAATGACTCCTAATGATATTTTGATAAGCTCATAGAGACACTTTCTCCTGCTACAGACAGAGACACATATACAGACCCACAACCAGCAAGTATGCAGAGTGAGAGACATTTGAGCACTCAGGCCTAAATGGGATGCCTCCATTCAAATCTCTTCTGTCAGAGCCCAGGGAACTCTGCAGAAGAGGTAGTAAGAGAGAGACAGAGGGGGTGGAGGACACTAAGAAACAAGCATTCCATATCCATAAGAGCAAAGTTCCTGAACTAACAGAAACTGAAGCAGCATGCACAGACCCTGCCAGGGACTGAACCAGGGCCTCTCTCTATATACTATGGCTCCCCACGCAGTGTTTTTATGAGATTACTTAGTGTGTGAATGAATGATTCTCTGATTCACATGCCTTCACATGAGTCCTTTTCCTTCTATTGTTTTGTCTTATACAATGTGATAGTTTTTGTTTTATCTTATTGTATTATATATATATATATATATATATATATAAATGAATTAATGAATGAAAAATATAGCCACTAGGGTTAACAACTAAATTGTCATTTGTAATTTTTTGGGAGAGGGGAACATCAGTTTTCTCCAGTGGAGTAACAGTGGGTTTACCAACCACTCCAGAGCAAGCCTCATATTCAGAATGGTATACCAAACAAATAATGGACTCCACAGTTGTTTGTTTGTCTGTTTGTTTTAGTGTGTGTGAACTTTTATTTAGTAACAATTTGGTGGATTTGAGGTCAAGGATGTTTTAATTTGTCTTCTTAGTTTTGAGGGGGATTGTGGTCATATTAGTTTTTGTTGTTGCTTTTTAAATTTTTATATTATTTTAATTTTTAAATATTAGTTACAGTTTATCAACTTTGTATCCCAGCTGCATCCTACTCCTTCATTCCCTCCCAGTCTCACCTCCATTCTTCATCTCCTCCCTGACCATTTCCAAGTCCACAGATAGGGGAGGTCTCTGGAAGCTTAGGTAGTGGGAGGTGATCTAGAAGGACTTGGGGGAATGGAAGAATATGGTCAAAACATAGGTAAATGTTAGAATTGCTTTAAATAATAAAATATAAATGTGGAAAGAAAGATTTGTTTGTAAATCTACCATCAAATATTTATTGTAAATGACTTCTTGTGATATGTAATTTCAGATATTACATATAATGCTTCCATGTGATAAACATTTGGCCCAGCCCTGTGTCTGTATCCCTAAGCCTGAAATCAAGGCAGTCCATGAAAATCTTACTGGGGATCAGTGAAATAATCTCCATGATTCACTGATAGGACAGGTCCTCCTCTCCTTCTTTCTGATCCTAGTCAATCAGGTTTCATCAGGAGTGGCTTCATTGTCTTCTGCTGTGGCCTAGAAAGGCTGCTCCCCTCTCATGGGGGAGGTGATCAAAGAGCAGGCCAATCAGTTCCTGTTAGAGACAGTCCATGTTCCCATTATTATGGAACCCACTTGGACACTGACCTGCCATTGGCTATATCTGTGCAGTGGTTCTAGGTTATCTTCATGCATGGTCCTTTGTTGGAGTATCAGTTTCCTGTGACCAGATTTTTTTTGTTCTGTTGCTCTCCATGTGGAGCTCCTGTCCTCTCCAGATCTTACTATTTCCCCTTTCTTTCATAAGATTCCCTACACTATGCCCAAAGGTTAGCTATAAGTCTCAGCATCTGCTCTGATACCATGCAGGGTAGAGTCTTTCAGAGGCCCTCTGTGGCAGGCTCCTGCCCTGTTGCCTGTTTTCTCCCTCTTCTGATGTCCATCCTCTTTGCCTTTCTGAGGGAAGATGGGATTGGGAAGGGAGGAGGGAGCTACAGGGAGGATACAAAGTGAATAAACTGTAATTAATAAAAAGAAAAAAGGCAAAAAAGGAGAGAGGTGGAGGAGAAGGGAGGGAAGGTGGGACTGGAGAGGGATGGCCAGTGCACTCAGCACCACAGAAAGGACTGCAATGAGAGGCACAACAGAAAAAAAGGGGGTGGGTGATACTACGCCACCTTCCAGTCTGCCTCTCAGTCTACTTAAGGCAAAGTCAGTTTACTTTCATTATTAAAAAAAGCCAATTTGATCTTTAAAAACATATCTCCATGATTCAATAAAAATATTTCTTCACATAATGAACAACTGATAAATGTAAATGCTGAGGTATTTTTTCTTACACTATAAAAATCTTAATTTATCTGTTTGCGATTTGTAATTTCTATAATCTAATCACCCAAGCAGATTATTGAAAGGACACGCCCTGGAGAATTCAAGTGTCAATGTCATTGTTGAGTAAGAAACAGATAGAATAAGTGGTGGAAGCATTGGATTCACTATCTACTTGCTCCAACACCAATTTAATTAATGTTAATCCAATATTAATTTTAGCTGCACTTTGACTTCCATTATTGAGTATCCCTTTTCCCCAGAACTCCTAACAGAACAAATGATGATATTTTGTGTCTTAATGGGAATTAAAGCACATTATCACTTATAATCCTCAAAGTGTAATTCTGATCACTGGTCAGATCAGCTGATGTGATACTTGTGTCACTCTAGAGCCTGTCAGGGATACCAGCTCACAACTGGGGCTTTGGTACACACAGTGAGAGAGTCTACTTTGGTGGCATACATGCAGTTCCAGTTTTTCTCTTATAACTCTGGAAGATTTTCCATGTTCCTGGTCTTTTCTCTGCCTCCTAGAGGGATCATCCTGGCCTTTACCAGTCCCAGAAACGTATCAACGACTGATTTGAACTTGCCAAAGTCCTCTCTATGTCTATTTTCTCTTACAAATACAATAAAGGCCTTCTTCCCATTTATGGATCTGTGGGATTGGTCTCTTCTCTGGACCGTTGCTTACACAAGTAACTTTATGTTATAGCTGAATTTAGAGATTTCTGCCAACTACGAGCACATATCCAGTATTAATTAATTTAAAATAATATTCTCTTATCCTCACTTTGAACTGCAGCTGCTAGATTCCTCCAACCATGACCCCATTAAACTGCTGACAAATTGCCTTTTTTGTTTTTATTTCCCTAATTGCTATTGGCTTGGTCTGTTTTCTAAAGTCTTCGTAAGTCTCTGCAACTTCATGCTATGCATTAGTGAAGACCTGACAAATCAATGAACTGGTTTAAGGACTAAGGATTGGATTGGTAGTCAATGAGAGGTGTACAGACTTTGTTAAATTCTTCAATACGAGTGTCACTCTGTTCCATCACAGATAATTCCCTTATTCTTTTCTTATGGCCATATAATTTTGGATACCAATTCTGTCTCTTCCCATCTTCTCAGTGACATTATTATTCTATTTGACATACTCAGTTTTCATTTGGAAATGTTAGTCTTTAGTTCTTAACATCAAAGTCTATCACAGACAAGCCCTTATTTCTCTACAAGTCTTTTTTTCTTTTTCTTTTTCAACTTGGTGGAATACAATTACTGTCTACAAGAGTTTTTTTGCAAAACTAATATATAACTGCTTGACATATTAATGTCAATGATTTCATGGGTCAGAAGGTTTATTATCATAAAATGGACATAAAGTTCAGTTTTGCAATGTAGACAAGATAAAATTAACAGGTACAGGAAAGAGAAATAAATTTGGGAGTAAAAACCTTAAATAAATTAGCTAAAACATAAATGATTGTTTTTAAATAGAATAGAACTTGAAAATATAACCACTCATATTTTAATCAAGTTAAGAAAACATATTTATGAATTTTATGAAGCTTATTCTGACAGCAAAGACTGAGGACACACACACACAAAGCTTAGGTCCTCTTAATGTAACACGACACAACTTTGAGGATAGAGACTGTGGAACTTACATAAATAAAGTCATGTAGTATCTAATCACATTTCCTCCAGATCATAAAATCCTCAAGGGATCAGTTATCACTCCTGTGCAGATTGATCTATTTGAGTGTTCAGCTCAGATTTTTTTTCTTGCTATGCATTCTGACAGTCAGTTGCCTCCTCCATACTTCTGCTGATATATTTTATATGGTGGTTTTTAAAAAATCAGCTTACCTGAAATTCATATCATAATCCCACTTTTCCAAGGTGGTAGCTCTCTGATTCAATAAAAGATATCATTATACATAGACTCAGCTACACAAGCCCGATCCTTAGTAATCAGACTTGAATTCCAATACTGCTCATTTTCTAAAAGTAAGTAATTATTAAATTGTTATTTTTATATAGTTACACTTTATTTGCTTTGCATCCCAGCTGGAGCCCCCTCCCTCATTCCCTTCCAATCCTACCCTTCCTCCTTCATCTCCTCCCTGCCCGTCTCTAAGTCCACTGATGGTTGAGGTCCTCCTCCTCTTCCATCTGACACTAGCCTATCAGGTCTCAGCAGTACTGGCTGCATTGTCTTCCACTGTGGCCTGGGAAGTGGCTGCTCACCCCTCAGGGGGAGGTTATCAAAGATCCAGCCACAGAGTTCATGTCAGATAGTCCCTTTTCACATTACTAGGACACCCACTTGGAGGCTGAACTGCCATGGGCTACATCTGAGCAGGGGTTCTAGGTTATATCCATGAATGGTCCTTGGTTGGGGTATCAGTCTCAGCAAAGATCCCTGTGCCCAGATATTATGGTTCTGTTGCTCTCCTTGTGCTGTTATTTTTTTTTTAAACTATGTCACCAGTTTGACTGTGTCCTCCCCACTAGGTTTGCTTATTCTGTAACCTTCTCAACTAGACCCTCATTTAACCTCATAAAACAGTTTCTACTTATATTTTGGTCCTTTCATTTGCACAGATGCTTCTGCATTTTAAGAGCAAAAAAGATTAAGATGCAGGTCTGATTTCCTTCCATTTTTTTTTCTATTTTAGCAGCTCTCAGTTGTAACTACGCAAAAAATACCAGACAAGTTAACATGATTCTCTTACATCATACAAGAACCCACATTTTATATCCTTTCCCTTCAAGAAGCTTGAATGATACACATTCTCTCTAGCCACCAGGACTTTTACTATTACCTCTTCCTCTTTGCCCAACCCCCAGAACCATCAGCTTCCCAAGAAAAGACATCTTAGTCGATCTTGCAACAGCTGCCCTGCCTTTACCTTTCTGGTCTGTTGGCTTGTGGAAACCTTTCCATGCTCTCTTGTTAATGAAATCTGACTAGCACTACATTACTCTTATTCAGTTTCCTACTTCATAAGGTTTTATGAGAAATATAGAAATTGTACTCTCATGGCATCTATTATAGAAAACAGAAGAGAAAATGCTCACTAAATGTTAATGCCCTTTTGGGATTGCTGGTAGCTAGGTGGCTACATTTAATAAATATTCTTTCCATTTTTTTTTCCTAAAGCAGGGACTCAAAGTTCTTCCCAGCTTCTTGATCTGGGTACTGCTAAAATGGTGCCACTTCCCTGGACCTTGCATCAAGGTATTCATTGGCTTCTTGCTTCTCTGTGAATGTTTTCCTCTATTATTAGGTCTTTTGAACTTGGAGTTTTTAAGAATTTATGTCCTCTTCTGCAAAATTGATCTTTCTGTTTCATTCTTTTACTCCAATTTTATATGTTGCAATGGATATTCTTCAATGTGCTGTAATGAAGGAATAAATTCTAGATTTTTGTGTATAATATACATAAAGCAATTATCTATGAACCAGAAAATTTGGTGACATTCTTCATGTAATATCATTAAATATAACCCTTTTGTCAACATTCTTTGGTTCCCTAATTTGGACATAATAGACACAATTACCACAAATAACTTTTATACTAAAACAAAAGCTTTTTAAGGGCTTAAAAATTTATAATGGTCAAGGCTGTGTCAATGATCAATCATTCAGAGTAAATAATCTTTTTAAGCAGTTTCAAAATAGCTTTTAATTATAAAACATGATGTAGAAAAAGCTTGCCTTAAGAAGTTTTCTTTGTAGGTACAATTAGAGAGATCATGCAATCATTAATAAAAATTGATTCTTGCATTTGAGAATTGGCTTTTCATTTCTCTTCCCAATACACCAGAGGTTTTTAGATAAGCTAATCATACCTTGTCTTGATATTTAATTAAAGGAGATCATTGTTGTATATTTGCCACAGGGTTGATTTGTGCTATAATTAGTACTATGCTAATAACTTGGACTCTTTTGCCACCTGTTCAGCTGTTTTCCCAAACCTATAAAATAAAAATATCTTCTTTTCATTTTCATGATTGGCTACCCTCTTTTCCATCCTGTTTCTAAATCTAAAGTTGAAAAGGAATTTTTAGCAGTTCAGTTTTGTCTTCTTTTCTTTTTGAGGTTGATGAGTATTTAATTTGGATATGTGACTACTTACTCTTTTACTTAAAATAGAATCTGTCATAAAAACAATATACACTGTGCTGGGACTAACTTTAAAGCATTTATCATGGCTGTTTCTTCTTATAATCCCTAACAGAATAAATCTGGCCAGTGACTGGGTGCGGGGCAGAGACATCAGGCTGTACTTAGCTTCTCTGGTCTTTGTGGGATAAATGCAGATTATACTGCTGCTTCCAACAGCACACAGCTGTCACACAGCTCAAATTAAGAATGTGAATCGGAGATTGCCTTAGTATTCCAGATTTCATTTCAGTTCTTTATGTCAATGGATCAAAACACTGCCTGCAGAATTTTGTATGTAAGTACAGAAAATTGCCACTGCCTCTGGTGTTCATTGGCAATGCAACCCTATGTTAAGTGTCAGGTTTCACAGTAGAAAATTTATACACCTGGAGGCAGATGATCTATGTGTTGTGCAAAGGTCATAAAGGTTGAGTTGTGAGAAGTGTTATTATTTTGGTATATAAGTGCTCTTTGACTTTGACTCTACCACAAAGCACAGATATTTGTGAGATAGTCACATAAGCAATGAATTTCAGAGTACATGCTTTCTGTTTAGGTACTTTCCAAGGCAGCAGATCAGTGTACCTATACGTACCACCTTCTTTTGCTTTAGTAAAACATATTGGAAAAGCCTCTCTACAGTGATTTTAAAGTTTCAATGTAAGAGAAGAAATACCAAGCAAACTAATAAAGACAGAAAGAAGTAATAGAAGTAGCTCTTGAGCAGAGTTTTTGTTTAAGCAAAATGAGGAGTGATCAGCCCCTGTTGTGAAGGAACTAGCATGCCTACAGGGTCCTCAGCACATCATTAAAGCTAGGAAATAGAAGAAAATAAAGAATGGTAAATACCACTGAAGTTTCAGTTTCCAATATCACTTATCAATTATACAAGTTCATTGAATTATTAAATTAGATTACATCCTAAATAGACTAAAGTGTATATCCCTTTGCACTATTATTCCTTCCTTTTGAACTCTTTTCTAAATTATTATTAATTTTTCCATTCACAGAGCAGTTTTCCCTCCCTCTTGTCCTCCAGATTCCTCATCCCACCTTAGCTGCCCCATCCCCATCCACTCCTTCTCTGTTTCTATTCAGAAAAGGGCAGGCATCCACAGATATCAACCAAACATGGCATATCCAGTTTCAGGAAGACAAGGAACCTCCCCTGGTATTGTGGCTGGACTAGGCAGCCCCATATGAGAAAAGGAGCCCTAAAGGATGGCAAAAGTGTCAGAAGCAGCTCCTGCTCCCACTGTTAGGAGTCCCACAAGAAGATGAAGCTATAGGACTGTAACATATACGCAGAGGGCCTAAGTTAGTCCTATGCAGGCTATCTGGTCCTTTTGAACTCTTAAAAGCATAACTCTACAGAGGCATGTACAACATTACCACCTAGGAAATGTTTACTCTGAATTTGCATATTTTTTTTTTACTTTAAAAATAACTGTGTCTATCAATTTGTTTATTCGAACAATTTGGAATACTCTGTCTTTGATTCACCACGGCTTGGGGACACAGGTTTAGATTACCTCAACTGATATTTCAGTGTGGGAATAGTTTCATAAAGTTTTACAGTTTTACAGAACAAAGGAAGTTGTACATCAAGGTGAATTTTAAATACATTGGTAGATGTGTAAGAAATGTTGTTCTAATCTCTGAACCCTTCCACATCACTGCCTTTAGGCAGCCAGTTAGTCTTCATAGAAAAATCTGCTTTCTTGGAATTCTTGTTTGCATCATTATCCTCCACTTCACTGAAATCTCAGTAGTTTGTACTTAGTTTTCATTTTTATATGGCATATTGCAGTCACAGTAAACAGTATATCCTGGGATTATATATCTACTAACTTTCAACTGATCCAAACGTTACATACACACAACACAGTGCCCACAAACTAAGCATGGATAGAAAACATTTTCATAGTCTTAAATAGTTATTCCTTTCTATTTTATTGCAACATTGAACACCATTATACATTATATTAGTGGTACTCAGTGTATTCTAGAAGCCAACAACTTCAACACCAATTGGGAACTTGTTAAAAATTCAGCACAATTACACAAATTCTGAGAAGCTGTTGAAAGTTCTCAGAGCCCTATTTCCACAATCCCTCCAGAGAAATTTAGTGCTTGGTTATGTCTGAAAACAGAGGCTCTATACAACATTGGATTTAAAATCAGCAGCCAAAAGAAACTTAGGGAATTCTGTTCACAAACAGGGCTATTGATGCACATGTCAGTTTCAATCCTGTTACTTTTACTTCTGGCAATTAACATATCACAATTTGTAAGCATTACTGTTGTGATTCAGTTGTTCCGGTTAGTATTTTTTACTTAAACATTTTTTCTAAGTGTGGCCACAATTAAAGTAACCATTTTCTGAGAAGGTCCTAACTAGAACTTAGACCTGATTATGTAGGTTGGGCAATAAGTACAACAAGAACAAAATTATGAAGAGGGGTAAAATGAATGACTTACAGCTCCCAGATTGGCCAGGGTTGATTATGGAACCAACAATGAAGTTATGAAATAAGGTAGTGGGAAACTCAAGCAACAGACAGGCAAGGAGTGCATGGAGACACTGCAAGGGCAGGGCATCGGCTAGACTAAAGTCCGTAGGTTTTTGTTTATTCCTTAGGCTTTCCTGTAGAGTTGTTGATTGGCTAGTTCAAAAAATCATGGGAGGACATTCTTTACAACACACACACAAAACCATTGATTTGTGTGTGTGTGTGTGTTCTTGGCTCTGGAGTTCCTTGGACTTCTGGGTTAGTGGAATAAAAAACAGATAGGTTATTTGACAATTACAGAGAAGTGATATCTTAACCAGGCCAAGAAATGACAAGATGTCCTGGATTTTAAACAATGTATATCTAGTCTTAAAATGAAGGCTTAGGCAGCAGTACTTTTTTTTTTAATTTTGAAAATTATGATTATTTACATTGTCAAAGACTGAAGACTGTAAAATGCCTTACTTATTTTTCTGGTAAAACAACCAACACACTTTCAATATCCATGTTTTTTTTGTTTGTATGACGGCAGTTTTCTCCTCTTTATGTTATGTACAAACAACATTCTTATAGCTCCATTTGCCATGACTCTACCTCAAAAATACACTTCGCAAAATGTCAGCCTCTGTCAATCAACAGTCTGCTCTGTTTTTACGACCTCGACAACTAAGCTTCATGTCTGAAATCATGCAACATTATTCTTTACTTGTTTGGTATATTTTCATAGTGTAAGGACATACCCATGTTTATTCCTGTTGTTACAAATACATGCACACATACATACACAGATGCACACACACACATGCAAAAACACAAGCCACATACAAGCACACAGACATGCACATATGCATTCCTACACAGCACACCTATTTTTTTTTAATTTGGCAGTCCACGGAAAATTATCTGGAAATACCTTTTGAATATATAGCTATAATGGTTCACTAGATCATTTAATATATTTTTTATTTATTTATTTAATATTTCCTTTATTATTATTATTTGTTTATTTGCAATTTATTCACTTTGTCCTGGCTGTTGCCCCCTCACTAGTTTCCTCCAAACTCCACCCTCCCCCTCTATCCTCCCCCTATTCCCCTCCCCAAGTCCGCTAATAAAGGAGGTCCTCCTCTCCTTCTATTTGACCCTAGCATATCAGGTCTCATCCAGACTGGCTACATTGTCTTCCTTTGTGGCCTGGCAAGGCTGAACCCCTCAGGGAGAGATGATCAAAGAGCTGGCCACTAAGTTCATATCAGAGAAAGCCACTGTCCCCTTTACTAGGTAACCTACTTGGAGCTGCTACGGGTTACATTTGCGAAGGAGGGCTAGGTCCTCTCCATGCATGGTCCCTGGTTGGAGTATTGGTCTCTGCAAAGACTTCAGAGCCCAGATTTTTGGCTTTGTTGATCTCCTTTTGGAGCTTGGGTCCTCTCAAAGTCTTTCTATCTACCCCTTCTTCCATAAGATTCCCTGAACTCTGCCCAAAGTTTGGCTATAAGTCCCAGCATCTGCTTCAATCCCTGATTAGTAGAGTGTTTTGGAGGCCCTCTGTAGTAGGATCCTGTCCTATTCCCTGTTTTATCCCCACTTCAGATGTCTATTCCATTTGCCCTTGTGAATGACTGTTGAGCATCTTCCCTAGGGTCCTCCTTGCTTAGCTTCTTTAGGAGTGTAGATTTTAGTATGTTTATCATGTATTATATGTCTAAATCCACTAATAAGTGATACTATGTGTATCTTTCTGCTTCTAGGTTACTTCACTCAAGATGACCTTTTTTAGTTCCATCCATTTGCCTGCAAATTTCATGACTCCCTTGTTTTTAATTGCTGAGTGATATTCCATTGTGAGAATGTACCACAATTTCTGTATTCATTCCTCAGTTGAGGGATATCTGGGTTGTTTTCAGATTCTGGTTACTACAAATAAAGCTGCTAAAAACATGGTTGAGTAAACCTCCTTGTATTATAGTTGAGCATATTTCAGGTATCCCTAGGAGTAGTATAGATGGATCCTGAGGTAGCACTATTCCCAATTTTCTGAAGAAGCACCAGATTGATTTCCAAAGTGGTTCTTGGAGGAAAGTAAATACTGATTGTTTTCAATAAAAAGTGTATCAGTTCCAACCCCACAAACAATGTTCAGATTTTCCCCTTCTCCACGTGACTGCCAATATTTAACTATAAAATAGTAAGTGTTCCCATAGGTGTGAGGCAGTAGCTCATGTTGGTTTTGCTTTTTATTTTCCTGCTGATTAGTAGTATTGAAGATGTTAAATACGTGAAATTTTCTGTGCCTTGTATTTTTCTTTGAAAACTTATTTATTCGAATTCTTTGATTTATTTATGATTGTGTTATCTGGATCTCTGTGGGAGCAATAAGTTGCCTAAGATATTTACTGGTGAACAGGTACATTCTTCAGTGAATGTGAACTTCAAGATTAACTTCAATGAGAAAGAGATCAAAAGTAGTCCAGAAAAGTAAATAATAATAATACCTGTAACTTTGCTCTATAACTGGATTTTGATAGAACCAGACCCCTGTGTTACTTTGGATGGGTCAGGAGCCCATTTTCATCTCCCACAGAGGCATTTCAATGATGGGAGGTGTGCTGTTACAGTCTTTTGAGTTGTTTATCCAAGAAGTTTTCCTGTAGTGAGTTTATTCCCCAAATAAACTCCAGTGACAATCCTTAATTCCATTGTAGGTCCTCTTTGTTATGATATGTTTGACTGTAGTCTCTTCAAAATTAAAAAAAAACATTGTACATGTGTACAAATGTGCACAATTGTTGGATAGAAGACAATTTCAGCTTTCAACCTTCAGGGGCTGTCCACCTTGTCTTCATTTTTAAAAAAAAAATAATTTTAAAAATGTATTTAGTTTTTTCTTTTTTAAAAGTCGTTTGTTTATTTTTATATTAATCATAGGTTATATACTTTGTATCCCAGCCATAGTCCCCTCTCTCATTCCATCCCACTCTCCCCACACCTCCCTCATCTACTCCCTGCCCTACTCCAAGTCCACTGATAGAGGAGGACATCCCCCCTTCCATCTGACCCTAGCTTATCATGTTTCTTCAGGGCTGGCTGCAATGTCCTCTTCTGGGATCTAGCTAGGCTGCTCCTCCCTTGGCAGGGGAAGAGGGGAATGGTTGACAAGCCAGCCATTGAGTTCATGACAGAAATAGTCCCTGTTCACCTTACTAAGGTACCCAGTTGGATACTACTGAGCTACCATGGATCACATCCGAGCAGGGGTTCTAGTTTATATCCATACATGGTCCTTGGTTGGAGAAACAGTCTCATAGAGGAACCCTGTGCCCTGATTTATTTGGTCTTTCTGGAGCTCTTGTCCTTGCCAAATCTTACTAACTCCCCTTTTTTTCATGATTCCCTGCACTCTGCCAAAGGCTTCGTTGTGAGTCTTATTACCTGCTTTGATATATTGCTAGTTAGAGTCTTTCAGAGGCCCTCTGTGGTGGATTCCTGTCCTGTTGCTTGTTTGCTCCTACATTCAATGTCCATCCAATTTGTCCATCTAACCAAGGATTGATCATGCCAACCTGGGTCCTCCTTCTTGCTTATCTTCCATAGGTGTATAGATTTCAGCATGTCCATCCTATCCTATAGGTCTATATAAGTGAGTATATACCAAGTGCTTCTTTCTGCTTTTTGGATACCTCACTCAGGATGATCATTTCCAGGTCCCATCATTTGCCTGCAAATTTCATGATTTCCTCATTTTTAATTGCCAAGTAGTATTTCATTGTGTAAAAGTATCATAATTTCTGTATCCATTTCTCAACTGAGGGACATCTGGGTTGTTCCTAGGTTCTGGCTATTACAAATAAAGCTTCTATGAACATAGTTGAGCAAATGTCCTTGTTGTGTACTTGAGCATCTTTTGGATATATGCCTAAGAGTGGTATAGCAGGGTCTTGAGGAATCACTATTCCTAATTGTCTAAGAAAGCACCAAATTGATTTCCAGAGTGGTTGTAGAAGTTTACATTCCCACCAGCAATGGAGGAGGGTTCCTTTTTCTCCACAACCTCTCCAGCATACATTGTCACTGTGGTTTTGATCTTAGCCATTCTGACAGGTGTAAGGTGAAATCTCAGGGTCGTTTTGATTTGCATCTCCTCGATGGCTAAGGGCATTGAGCATTTCTTTAAGTGTTTTTGTGCCATTCTACAATCCTCTACAAAAGTTCTCTGTTTAGCTCCACACCCTATTTTTGATTGGATTACTTAATTTGTTCCTTTTTAACTACTTGAGTTCTTTATATATACTGGATATTAGCCCTCTGACAGATATAGGATTTGTAACGATCCTTTCCCAGTCTGTAGGCTGTTGTTTTGTTTTTATAACAGTGTCTTTTGCTTTACAGAACATTTTCAGTTTCTTGAGGTCCCATTTCTTGATTGTTGCTCTTAGAGCCTGTGCTGTTGGTGTTCTGTTCTGGAAGTAGTCTCCTGTGCCAATGAGTTCTAGGGTCTTCCCCATTTTTTCTTCTAACCAGTTTAGTGTGGATGGTTTTATGTTGAGGTCTTTGATCCACTTGGAATTTAGTTTTGTGCAGAATGATAAATATGGATCTATTGTAATTTTTCTGCCTATAGATATCCAGTTGGACCAGCATCATTTTTTGAAGATGCTGTCTTTTTTCCCATTGAATGGTTTTGGCTTCTTTGTCAAATATCAAGTTGCCATAGGTGTGTGGGTTTATTTCTGGGTCTTCTATTTAGTTCCATTAATCCACTATTCTGTGTCTATGCCAATACCATGCAGTTTTTATTACTATTGCTCTGTAGTACAGCTTGAGGTCAGGGATGGAGATACCTCCAAATGATCTGTTGTTGTACAGGATTGTTTTGGAAATTCTGGGTTTTTTTTTTCCTCCATATGAACCTGAAAATTGAATATGTAGATTGCTTTTGGCAGAATAGCCATTTTCACTATGTTAATCCTATCAATCCATAAGCACAGGAGGTCTTTCCATCTTCTCATATCTTCTTCAATTTCTTTCTTCAGAGATTTGAAGTTTTTTTCAAAGAGGTCTTTCACTTGCTTGGTTAGAGTCACCCCAAGGTACTTTATCTTATTAGTGGTTATTGTGAAGGGTGTTGTTTCCCTAATTTTTTCTAGGCCCTTTTGATTTTGGTGTACAGGAGGGCTTTTGATTTTTTTGAGTTGATTTGTATCCAGCCACTTTGCTGAAGGTGTTTATCAGTTGAAGGAGCTTTCTGGTTGAATTTTGGGAGTCACTCATGTATATTAATATTT
>CM053766.1:67286351-67302864 GCA_028658305.1 Pachyuromys duprasi
TTCAAAGTACCCAACCTGTGATTGAGATAAAAATAAATAAATTTAAAAAAAAAAAGAAAAAAAAAAAGAAAGAAATTTAATGCCAGGATGCCAGGATAAGGCAAAGTATCTCTTCTAAATTCTTTTTGTAATTTTAGTTGTGTGTACAAATAACAACCTTCAGCTTGGGAGTGAGTAGCTCATTTTATTTGATAGGTTATTCTGTTCTTGTCTCATTTTTATACAGAATTGACTTTGCACATTTTTATTTGTCATTTTTCTAGGAATCCGTGGCCATTAATGAATCCCACAGTGACCCACTCGAATAGGGTCTTCTGTCTTCTCTTGTCCTTGCAGCAACATGCATTTCATTCATCTGGGAATGGGTTACTCCCTGCTTCATAAATTCAGTAGAAGAAACAGGTGAGTAGCTGTTTTCTGTTGATTGGCCTTTAATTTTAAGTTGCAGCACTCTAACTGATGGGGAGCAAAGCTACTCTTGGGTGTACAGAGAAAAAGAAAGTATACTAATGGAAAAGTTAATATCAACAATTAAAATGAGGACCCCCTCCACCTCAGATACTGTGAAAAGTCTATTGGATGGCAAGCTTAAATCTTTGCGATGATGTTTTGTAGAGATACTTCTAAACAATGCTAAAAACAGTCTTTGCATAGAGTTAATAAATTTAGTTTCAGGTTTGTTTGTTAGTGGAGAAGGTTGAAGGCTAAAGGAAAGCAATCACCAAGCTACAGAATCTGGAGCCTAATAAAAAACACTGTTTATATGCAATTCTTTATGTAGCTTGAACAAGGGATCCAATAAAATCCAGAAGCTTAATGTTGAGCAATACTTCATCCATGATGATGCAATTTCAAAGACTTGTGTCCCAGTATTTGGAAGAAACTCAAGGCAAACATGGTTTTAATTCAGTGATGTTCAAGTGTGTGTGTAGGGAATAACAACCTAAGTTTCACTTGGGAACATGCTCAAAGTGCAGCTGTCTAGGGCCTAACTCAGACTGGGGATTTATTACAGAATGGAAAACAACTTTCAGGTAAATTTATTTAAATATTTTATTCATCATCCTATTTTTACTATTAATAAACCTGTGTTTATTTTTTCATTTTATTATTAATTTTCTGTTCATTTTACATTCCGAATATAATCCACTCCTTCCTCTCCTCCCAGTCCCCTCTCCCCAGTAACAACCCATTGTGGTACATCTGTAGGCATAAGGTTATTTTATAATTCAAATGATGATTTATGTACCACTAATATCTGGATAGTCTCAAGGTTTTGGAAACATTGCTACCCAATTGTCTCTTGCTACACCAGCAAAGCAGCTCACACACAATCACTGAGCACTGGAAAGCAAACAGCTGGACTTCCTGCCAGCCAGGGAAGGAGGAGTTAGAAGAAAATGTAGGGGATTCAGCCACAGGCAGATGTCCAGGAGGGACCAGAGAGAGTGCTCAGTAAACAAAACTGCAAAGTGCAAGTAGCTTTGGGATACACTGTGGGTAAAAGTTAAATTAGCTTAGAGGGTAAAGAATATATTAAGAACTTCTCAGTTCTTATGCTGTGAAGTTTGTTAAAATGATATAATACAGTCTTTTTTTTGTGTGACAACCAGGTTAAGAGAGAAACTGAGACAGTTTTATCAAAATAGCATTAACACCCATAGTGCTAAGAGACTTCTCTTTCACAGTGGCAAGAGAATGCAGCCTTACTAGGGAAGCGGGATACAGGGGAGGCAACAGAGTTCAAGTCATGCACAGCCCTCACTTCAGTTGTTAGGGAACCCACTTAAGGACCCAGCAGCCCAGCAGCTTCATATGTGTAGGGGACCTAGAACTAGTTCATGCATGTTCTTTGGTTGATGGTTCAGTCTCTATGAACCCACATGGGCCCAGGATAGGTAGGTCTTTTTGTGGTGTCCTTGACCCCTCCAACTCCCTTGATCCTTTCCCTGACTCTTCCACAAGGGTCCTTGAGTTATGCCTAATATTTGTCTGTAGGTCTCTGCATCTGTTTCTGCTGTCTGTAGGGTCTGCCGGATGAAACCTCTCAGAAAGACAATTATGCTAGGTTCCTGTTTGCAAGGATAGCAAAGTATTATTAGTAGCATCAGGGGTTGGGTCTCTCCTGCTGTGGATCTCAAATTGAGCCAGTCATTTGTTGGCCATTGCCTCAATCTCTGTTCCATCTTATCACAGTACATCTTGTAGGCAGTCTAATTTTGAACTGAGGGTTTTGTGGATGAGTTGGTGTGCTCCTCCCTGCACTGGCTGTGGCTACTTCAGTCTCAGTATCCTCCCCTGCTAGGAGTTTCATTTAGTCAGCATTTTCCTGGTCTTTTTGAGACTAACTCATTTTTTTCTTCTATCACAGGTTGGCCTTGAGTTGGAAATGTTCCTATCTCAGCCTAGTGAGTGCTATGATTAAAGGCATATGCCCCCACACCAGGCTAAACAGCAAGTTATTTTTATTTTTAAATTATTTTTCTTTATTATTATTATTTATTATAATTTATTCACTTTATATCTCAGCTGTAGCCCCCTCCCTTTTCTCCTCCTGGTCCTACCCTTCTTCCTTCTCCCACTATGTTCTTCTCCTAGGCCACTGCTAGGGGAGGTCCTCCTCCCCTACTATCTGACCCTAGCCTATCACATCTCATCAGTACTGTTGGATTCTCTTTCTCTGTTGCCTAATAAGGCCACCTTGCCAAGGGGTGGTGATCAAAGAGCAGGCAACTGAGTTCATGCTAGTGCTTACCCCTGCTCCCTTTACTAAGGAACCCATATGAAGACTGAGCTGCCCATAGGATACATCTGAGCAAGGGGTCTGTGTCTTCTCCAGGCATGGTCCTTGGTTGATTCATCAGTCTCTGAAGGACCATTTTACAGATGTATGAGATATTTGTTATTATGTCCACCTCTTCCTTACTCCCTCAACTATTCTCATCTCCTTCCCAATTTTATGTTCTCCTTTCATAATATTTGTTTATTTTAGTACACTAAATCCAATTATTTTTCCCATAAGCATATGTGTGTGGAATCTAGTGGATCTACATGATCCACTTGGCCATATAAAACATTCCAATTGATGGCTACCCAAGGGTCATCAACTTCACAAAACTCCACAGCTAGGGGTTTGGACCTCATAAGCTCTTTGTTTCTCCATGTTAGAATTTTAACTGGCTCAGTATTAACATAGGTGTTATATAGTATTGTGTATGTAACTACTGATGTTTCATAAATTCATATGTTCAATAGCCATATCTTGTCTAAATGACTGCACTTCACAGCACTTCTTCACATTATTCCTTTGTCTTGGTGGAGTGGTTGTATAGACATCATGCCTATGATTGAATATTCTTAGTAAGTCATTCTCAGAACTTTGAACAATAATATCTGTGTTAACCACCATCTACTCTAATAAGAAACTTATCTGAGAGAGCGTGGGGAAAGCACAAATCTATAGATATAAACACTTATTTAGGAGGCACTTTGACAACATGATTATTCAAAAAAAACCACCAATATGTTCTCCCTTTGGGTGTGTGACTTCCCTGACTGTGTTCTTTGACTGTATTTACACTATCAAGAATAAATACAGCACAGTTTCAGGACTACAGGCATCACTGTCCAGTAGGGCCCTTCTACTGTACACTGAAGTCAGTATGTCTTCAGGAAGATATCTTAAAATTGAGCTGTAAAATAAGTGCATGCTATGTATTATAAATTGTAAATTGGGACTTTAAACAAAATTACAAATATTTGGCCTCATATATGAAAATAGTTGTAATAATCATCAATAATGGGGACTATTCTGAAAGGTTTGTGTTATTCCTGGATAAAATTGTAAAAGACCCTCTTCCATAGCCTTCTTATGATAAAAGAAGCCACCAAGTCTAAGTTGATTTCTAATTTTTGTTTGTTCTACAAGGATATTTTAGAGCCATGTTGGATGAGGTGTGACATGGATTTGTTCTTATTTACTATTCTTAATTTTTAACAAAGTCTCTGTGTGCTTCTTTCTACAATCTCATCTCAATGTAGTACATCTCTCTTTGAATCTCACCCACGTGATGGTTGTTGCATTTTGATCTATTACTTTGAAGAGGAAAAAATATTTGAAGTATGGCCATACACTCTCTTTCAGAATTGGAATGAAAATTGATAAGTTCTATGAATATAAGTTTAATACATACTTCAAATATGTAACTTTGCATGTGGTCCATAGTACAGTATATAACAGTTAGAAAAGGATTGTTGGAATAGCAATCCATTCTATTATGTAACTCCTGGTATTTATAGACTTAAAGAAAATTTTGAGTAAATCAAATGCATGTTTTTAAATTTTTGTTTGATTTTAATCTCGATTCTTATGCAATTTATTAAAGATGCTAAACATTAGTTCAGAAGACATGCCAAATTATTTGGCTATTGGAACAACAAACACATTTTTCTTTTCTCACTTCATGGGAAAATGAGATACACTGAGATATTTGTCAAATAAGTCTTGTTTTTGAGCATTCATCTTGCAACTTTACACTTTTGAAAACGTAGAGATTCATTAATCAAAGCAATATCATTTTTTAGTTTTCAACCTTATTTTCCTTACTTCCTAACAGTGAATGAAATTAACCTTTATGTTTTTAAATGTTTATCTATATCTGTGTCATAATCTTGTTTTGTGACAGATTTTCCCAGGGAGACACAAGACACATGCACACACTCACACACACACACACACACACACACACACACACACACACACAGACCCACATAGGGAATTGATGACCATCCTGACAATGTACAGAAACAACCAAAGTCTGACATGGTGAACAAATGGGTTTTATTAGGGTTGTTACTGAAATAATGAGTGAGAAAATTCTTGCATCACTGAAGTCCAATCTAACCTGCATGACAGATAACCAAAGCTAGAAATGGGTTATACTGCATGCAGCTATGCAGATTGGAGAGAGTTTTGTTTGTTTGTTTGTTTGCTTTTGTTTTTCCAGGTGGCCTAATTGGTATTCAGTCTCTTCCAGTTATCTGAGCTTCTCTTTGTTTCTTCTACTCAGTTCTGTTCTCTCCTTCATGTTCTTTACTCTGTGAAAATACATACTTATCTTTCACTTTGCAGTTGGCCCTTCCTCAAGGAGCTCAAGTTTCCATTCACATAAGATTCCTCTGCTTTTCATTTAGGTACTTATTATCATTACTGAGTAACCATGTAATCCTTTAACAGTGCATTCTCTACTAGACCGCAGTCTTCACAAAGGCATTAAAGATACTGCTGGCATGAGGACCTCAGACATACATCTTACAGTATTTGACTTTCCTCATATAAAAGGCAAACATGTATCTATATCATCTCCAAAAGAGAATGATGAAACACCTGCCTTCCACAGCATAAAGAGGTGATATCATGACAGAAGCTGGCTCCTACTGTGGTAAAGCTATTATTTGTGCATTCTTTATACAGTACCTTGAAGGAGACAGATTCTGTTGTACTTATTAAACAAAGCCTGATGTCAACAAAAACAGAAAGTTCAAAGGGAGTTGAGTATGGCACAAAAGCCCAAGAATATATTAAAAATTTTCTGAGTTAAAAATTTGAGCAGATTACAGGGAAATGAAGGGACTGTAGAAAGTGGGTCTCATATAAGAAAGTAGACTTAATGTTCAATTAAAGAAGCACTTGAGAGGTGGGACATTTGGGAAGTGACTAGATCTTGAGTGTTTGGGCAACATGAATTAATTAATATATCGAAGTATTCAAAATTGAATACATTTTACTGAGAGTCAGAAAAGTTAGAGGTTGAAACTACATGAAAGAATAAGGTCACTCAGATTATGCCTTACAGGTAATATTTGTTACCCTGGCCCTGTGTTGTATTCACTTTTGTTCCCTGTCTGCCTTAAGGTGGGCTGCTTTGCTCTGCCTTGTCCTCTGTGCAATGATGTCCAACTTTGCACTGGACATCATGTCCAGGCCCAAAGCACTGTAACCAGCCAACTATATACTCACATATCTGGCTTCATGACGCAAAAATAAAATTTCACATTTTAAGTTATTTTCTCGGATATTTATCAAAAAAAAAGAAAGAAAAGAAAAGAAAAACACAGTGCTTTCATTACGAGGTCCCGTTTCAGTGATCTGTACTATCTATTTTCAAATATCAACTAGTTGTATTAATAAAATTAAAGGCAAAATACTCAACTTTTCGTTTAGGGGTCTCATTAATTAAGTTAACTTACATTGGCTTCAAAAGAATTATCTGAAAGTGTAAATAGTGATTAACAGCCTTCCTAATGCTAGGACCCTTTAACAGAATTTTTCATGTTGTAGTAACCCAACAGTACAATTGATAAAACTGACCAGATTATAGATGGTTATGAACCACTATGTGTTGCTGGGAATTGAGCTCAAGGCCTTTGGAAGAACATCCAATGCTCTTAACCTCTAAGCTGTCTCTCCAGCTCACTTTTTGATTATTTGATATTTTTATTTATTTTTTTAGATTTTTCTTTTTCTCCCTACTCTACCTCAATCCCTTCAAACACCTCAACAATAGGTAGTAGGAGAGAGAAAGGGTTAGTAGGATAAAGAACATAGTTCTTTTTCTTAGCTGCTTCCTGCTGGTTAGGGTCGTCGGACTCTTTGAAGCCAGTTCAATCCTTGTTTTAGGACATTTCCAAATTTTTCTATCACTGCAATAAGAACAGGAGCCTAAGTGGAGAAGCAGCTCATCCTTGTTCTTTCTCAGCTGCTCCACACTCTCAGGGCTCAGATATTTGGTCTCTCTCCAGAACCCGCAGATTTAAACTATCTGCAGCTGTCAGAGAGCTCCCCTCAGAGCCTGCATGAGGCTCTTCTCTGTGTTGCTGTAGACAATCTGAATCAGTTCCACATCTCACACCTGAGACCAAAACAAAAACATTTCAATATCCACAACATTTACCCCCTTTATGTTAAAAAGAGGGAGACAGGCTATTCTATTCATAGAAACAAAACTTGCTGTTGCCTTCTTAGAAAGGAAATAATCAAGGAACTGAAACCTTTTGGATCAATAATTTCTTTTATAGATGACTCTCTGCTGCTCTGGTCTAGATAGACTCATACTTTTTGCTGTTGAGCCCTGAGGTAGGTCTCTAAATGCCAGAAGTTACCAAGACATTCTTGCAGAGAATCCAGTGCTGCCAGAAACAGCTCATTGCTTTTCTGGCAGAACCCACTGTGTTTCCCAGAGTTAAAGCAATGGTCATTTTAAGCTACGAGGCTGCATTGAGCATTTAGTTATCTAAAGTTTTTGGTAGCTACTGGAAAAGCTAATGGGGTTAAGCTCTTAACCTGAGGCTGCTCCTCTGGCTAATCAGTTTGCTCAAGATTAACCTTTTTTTCTTGAAACAGGCTTCTTGCCTTTAACCCTTTTGGCCTGTACAACCTTCTGTTACCCCCAGCCCCCCAGCCTTCCCAAAGGCAGTGAGAACTTGACACCAAAAGTGCAGGGCATGGAGCTGGGATGAGCAGCAATTGCACAGGTCCTTTGTTACCAGGTATTCTCCCTTTACCAATGATGCTTTTTGCTTTCCCAGTATATCAAACTCTACCTGCAAATGTTCTAGTTACAGCAGCCAACTTTGCAATCCTTTCTGATTATTCAATCTTTCGCTTAATCTTTTTTTTAATTTTTTATTTTATTTTATATTAATCACAGGTTATGTACTTTGTATCCCAGCCATAGCCCACTCCTTCATTCCCTTCCAAATCCACCCTCCCTCCCCTTTTCCAAGCCCACTGATAGGGGAGGACCACCTCCTCTTCCATCTAACTCTAGCTTATTAGGTCTCTTCAGGACAGAATTTAATGTCCTCTTCTGTAGCCTAGCAAGGCTTCTCCTCCCTTGGGGTGTGTGTGTCAAAGAACCAGACATTGAGTTCATGTCCTAAATAGTCCTTCTTCCCATTACTAGGGTACCCATTTGGATATTGAGCTACCATTTGCTACATTCAAGCAGGGGTTCTAGGTTAACATGGTCCTTGGTTGGAGAAACAGTCTCATAAAAGCCCCTGTACCCTGCTATATTTGGTCCTTGTGGAGCTCCTGTCCTCTCCAGGTCATAATAACTCCCCCTTCTTTCATATGATTCCCTGCATTCTGCCAAAGGATTAGTTATGTGTCTTAATATTTGCTTTGATACACTGGTAGTAGAGTATTTCCGAGGCCCTCTGTGGTAGGCTCTTTTCCTGCTACTTGTTTTCTCCTACATCCAATGTCCATCTCATTTGTCTTTCTAAGTGAGGATTGATCATCTTACCCCAGGTCCTCTTTCTTGTTTATCTTCTTTAGGTGTTGAGATTTCAGTATGTTTAACCTATCTTATATGTCTATATAAGTGAGTATATACCATATGTTTCTTTCTGCTTTTGGGATACCTCACTCAGGATAATCTTGTCCAGGTCCCACCATTTGCCTGCAAATTTCATGATTTCCTCATTTTTATTTGCCGAGTAGTATTCCATTGTATAAAAGTACCACAATTTCTGTATCCATTCCTCAACTGAGGGACAAGAGCACAAACAGCACAGGTTCTAAGAGCAACAATCAATAAATGGGACCTCGTGGAAATGAAAAGCTCCTGTAAAGCAAATGACACTGTCATCAAAACAAAATGACAGCCTACAGACTGGAAAAGGATCTTCACCAACCTTATATCTGACAGATGGATAATATCCAGTATATATAAAGAACTCAAGAAGTTAAAAGGCAACAAATCAAATAATCCAATTAAAAAATGGGGTATGGAGCTAAACAGAGAACTCTCTGTAGAGGACTGTAGAATGGCAGAAAAACACTTAAAGAAATGCTCAACGTCCTTAGCCATCTGGGAAATGCAAATCAAAATGACCCTAAGATTTTTACCTTACACATGTCAGAATGGCTAAGATACAAAACTCAAGTGACAACACATGCTGGAGAGGTTGTGGAGAAAGAGGAACCCTCCTCCACTGCTGGTGGGAATGTAAACTTGTACAACCACTCTGGAAATCAATTTGGCGCTTTCTCAGACAACCAGGAATAGCACTTCTTCAAGATCCAGCTATACCACTCTGAGGCATATATCCAAAAGATGCTCAAGTACACAACAAGGACATTTGCTCAACTATGTTCATAGCAGCTTTTTTTCGTAATAGCCAGAATCTGGAAACAACCCAGATGTCTCTTCTAAGCTTTTAAAAAATGGAATGCAGGAAGACAGTAAAACAAAAGCAGATACTCCACTCTGGGAATAAAGTGGGAACGGAACCAGTGGTGGCAGCAACGGTAAACCTTAAGTCATATCCTGAAACGCTATATTCATCACTTCATGCCCTACTGTCTCCTATATAGCATTATTCATTATTTTAAGCCTGAAGTGTAGGTGCTATTTGTTGGCGTTGGTCTGTAAAAACTCGTTTATTTACGTTTCTTTTATATTTCTCTACTTGATTATTGTTATTTTGCTACTGTCATGAATCATAATGTAAATATCTGATAGGCAGGATATCTAATGTGTGACTCCCAGATTGAGAAACTCTGGTAAAGACACAGCAAGAATATTTAATCTACCGAGACATAAAATCTCCTAGGTTGTTCCAAAAGTATTTGAGATATGTATGTAGTGAGCTTTTAAATAAACAGAAAACATCTACAATTCAAAACTGTTAACATGTATTTATTGCATTATTGAAAATTCACAGACCAGAAACTTGGGGATGGCTCAGCATATAAAAGTGCTTGGTGTGCCAGCAAGCAGACAAGACTTTAAATTCCCAGGGTAAATATGAAGCTTCAAGTGGGCAATGACAATATTTCTAGAGGAAGAATAGGTGTTGAAGACAGGAGAATCCCTGGAAACTCTAGTGAAAGTTAGTCTGGCATACACAGTATCAAAGCATGAGAGCCTGACCTGAACAAGGTAGAAAGTGATAAGCACAGCTTATCCTCTAAAATTCACAAATGTGCTGTGGGGCAGGCATGCCTAGCTCATACATAAACACACACAGGCACACAAATGTAGAGATCAGTATTTATCACTTTAAGCTAGCAACATTTTCATTAATGTTAACTGTACAAAACATGAAATTCTTCTGAATATATGTCACCAATAACAGAAAAAAGAATAATGTTTCATGTAATTTAATACTTTACTGCAGGAATTCTATTTTTACTAAGAATAAGGAAACAGGTTCTATGTAGTCATGGAACATTTTTTAAGCTGAATATTTTCAAATATTATTTTATTAAAATATTGAGAGGGTTTTATATTACTTAAAAATAAAAACAATATGTAGTCATTTTTCATTAAACTTCATAGTTATTTGTTAACATATGAAGAAGAAAAAATTAACAATTGCATGTTTGAACTTTTACTGATTTCCATGTAGTATTTTAGAACTAACATTTAGCTGCCAGCATCTCCACTATGTGACATCATTTTGTATTTTTATGAAACCCCAAAACAGTTTGTTTCCAGACTGGTAAAATCTCTGTGGACTTTATATTGACTATTGTACAAATTGTTTCCATACCCAATATCCACCATTTTCTTAGATTTGAGATTTCTTAACAATGTTTCTATAGGGTTTAAAAGTGATGAGATAATTCATCTTTCCATTTTCAAGTTCATATGTTAAACAAACTGATGGGGACATTGCACAATGATGTTCAATAGTTACACATCACAAAGAAACATACAATCAATATATGACCCATGTTCAGTGAAATTAAGTTCTTGGTGTCCTATCCATAGGACTGAGATAGAGACACACAAAAATTGCAAAGTAGCATGGGTGCTTTACACAAAATCACAGTGATAGTTCAGAAAAAAATACTTTGTAAGCAAACAGCAGGTTATATTTAGAAATAAACTACTCAAGGGCTCCAGTTATTGTTTAGGGCTTCTTTGCATAAAGTCCAGAAGAAGAAAATAGTTGACAGGGTACATAGCAAGGATGGTTCCCTATTGATTGACAGGCTTGCCTTACATAAAATTTTCTCCACTGCCCATGTGCTTCTCATATGTCTCATTGCATACACAATTCTGTATAAGCATAAGAGGATAAGTAAGGGCTTTTCCTAATATTTTATATTAACAACTCAATTGGTCGTATTGCTCATGCACTCAAACTAGTCCAGGTGGGATCAGCTCCTTACTTTACTTACATAAGTATGTTCTGAAACAGGTTTGAATAGAAACCATGAATGAAAAGACGGTACTTGATGTTTGTTAGGGGCAGAAAAAGTTATTTCATTGTTTGGGGTGTGGCGTACATGACACTTAGTTCAAATGATGGTTGTAGGTGCATTGCTTGCAAAGAAAATTGGATGCAGAGTAAAAGCTGGTGAAAGTTCAAGCTTGCAATGTGCACTGTTTAAAAAATATTGTGTTTATAGCTTGGGAGTTCCAGTTGATTTCTGTTTCCCATATTTCTCTGCCACAAATCCTCTGAGAAATATACTTAGTACCGTCTTTTATTTTTGTATTGGGAAAACACCAAATTGAGAATTCAAATCCATTAAAATAGAGCACTTACTGCCAAGATATATGACCTAAATTCTATCTCTGAGAACCAAATAATAGAAGAAATGGAGCAACTCCTCTAAGTTGTAGTCTTACCTCCACATATGTGCAATGAAATGTTCTCCTCTCCAAATAGATAGACAGACAGATAAATAGAAAAGTTTTGCCCCATTCTCATCACTTGACATATTTTTATAACAGGGCTTGCTTTATCCCTACTAGAAATATAAGCACCACTAGTTCAAAATCCTTTAAAAATTTTCTCCCCAAAACAGAAAGAAACACTTGGTACATACTCACTTATACAGACCTATAGGATAGGATAGACATGCTGAAATCTATACACCTAGGGAAGACAAGCAAGGAGGAGGACCCAGGGTGGCATGATCAATCCTCACTTAGATGGACAAATGGGATGGACATTGAATATAGGAGAAAACAAGCAACAAGACAGGAGCCTACCACAGAGGGCCTCTGAAAGACTCTAACTAGCAATGTGTTAAAGCAGATAATAAGACTCACAACCAAGCCATTGACAGAGTGCAGGGAATCATGAAAAAAGGGGGAGTTAGTAAGACTTGGTGAAGACAAAAGCTTCACAAAGACCAAGTAGATCAGGGCACAGGGGTCTTCTATGAGACTGTTTCTCCAACCAAGGACCGTGTATGGATATAAACTATAACTTACACTGCCAGGATATGGCCCATGCTAGCTCAGTAACCAACTGGGTACCTTAGTAAGGGGAACAGGGACTATTTCTGCCATGAACTAATGGCTGGCTTGTAGACTGTCCCCCCCTCCCCGAAGGAGGAGCAGCCTAACTAGATCCCAGAAGAGGACATTGCAGCCAGCCCTGAAGAGACATGATAAGCTAGGGTCAGATGGAAGTGGGGGAGGTCCTCCCCTATCAGTGGACTTGGAGGGGAGCAGGGAGAAGATGAGGGACAGATGGGGAGAGTGGGAGGGAATGAGGGAGCAGGCTATGGCTGAGATACAAAGTATATAAACTGTAATTAATATAAAAATAAATAAATTACTTAAAAAAAGAAAAAAATTTTCTCACCACTTTGAACTCAGCATATCTTCAGAGGAACATCAGGAGCAAAGGAAAAGACAATTGTGCTTGGCTAGATATAATAACTCCTATTGTATTGTTCATATACCACAGCAACATTGTTTCAGCTTGAACAAGCATGCAATATATATAATATATTTTATATTATGGATAATATAGATATGAAATATCTACATAAATTTCTCTCCATATAATATATCTCTCTATACACACATACACACACACACACACACACATATATAGCACCAATTTTAAAAAGCAAGTGTGTTTAGGAAACGAATTAACTGTGAAAAGTGTAATAAGATAATCAAGTGAATATTAACTGCTAAATCATTTAGCCCCTTAGTCAATTTTCCTATAGACTTTTGACATTTTCCTCAATGTGTTCTTTGTGTTGCTCATGTTTCTGTAGGTTGTTGTCAACTAAATTTATTTCAGTACACAGAAGAGAAACCTATTTAAATAGGAATTTTTATTTATTAATTATTATTTAAGATATTTTTAAACAAATCTGTAGTCCCAGCACTCAGGGAAGCAGAAACAGGCAGATCTCTAAGAGTCTGAGACCAGCTGGTATACAAAGCGAGTCTAGGAAACCCAAGGCTACATACAAAGAAAAATCCTGTCTCAAAAAAATAAAACAAAAAAATAATCATCTGTACACTAATTATCAGGTGATTATGCTGAGTTTTGAGGCAGTTGACTAGAAATAATTACCATGTCATGTAGGCTTAGATTTTTCACCACACCTAATTTAGTTAGGGTTCTTAAGCACCTTTACTTCCCTTCTGCCTACCTCCGAGTAACCTGAAGTAGGAGAGCATTAGAAAAAGGCCTCTAGTCCTCTTTTGTGTACTTCCTGCTGATTAGGGTTGATGGACCCTTACAGGGTTAACCAGACTCAGTCTTCAAGACACTAACAGTCCTGTCCAACAGGAAGCAGCAAAAGCCACAGGACTCAGTTGGAGAAGTTCTCTGGAACATTTTTCTCTGTGAAGCCAAGTGTTGAAGCAGGAAGATCAAAGCAGAAATGTCATCCAAAAAGTGATGTCTCCTGTGCATGGGCCTCTACTTACATCCTCTCCTCAAAGTTCACCCACAATGTCCTCACCTGGCTAAAGTCATGCCCCTCAAGTGTGAGGGGTCACAGCAAAACCTCATGTGCCCTCTCACAAGCCAACCTGAGCCAAACATCATGTGTATAGTTAGTAAAACATCACATGAGTAAACTCAGTCTTCAAGGAAACCAGAAATTTCCACTTCAATACTTCAATGGTATATGATAAATCATATCCTCTCCTGGGCCTTCTTTGATCTTACTCTCTTTCCTCTGTTTTTTTTTTTTTTGACTCATTTCTTCTTCACCTTTAATCTTCTCACCCAGGTGTTGCTGTTGTCTCTGAAAATAAGTCAATTAATTAATTACTATTGGTAATTTGACAGTTTCATGTACTTTCATCATATTCACCCATCAACTATTTTCAGCTTCACTCCCTTCCCCCCCCACTTCCCACTCCCAGGAAACCAACTTTTTTTTTCTTCCAAACCAACTTGGTCAACTTGGAAAAATATTGTTTTTTTTGTTGTTGTTTTGTTTTTTGTCTCTTCTCAAGTGTGGGAACTTTCTGACACTTGTTTAATCTCAGTTATCCACCATTTACTTCAAGAATGCAAGGAAAGAGTTTATCCAAGGTAGTAACTTCCTGGACCTGGATGTTAAAATATAGCATGACTGTGTGTGTGTGTTTATGCATGTGTGTGTATGTGTGTGTCTGTTTGTGTGTTAGTGAGTGAGAAGAAGAAAGAAAAAGAAAGGGGGAAGTCTTATACACTGAAGACTTATATGAAAGAAGGGGGAGATAGGAAAACCTAGAGGGGATAGGAACTCCACAAGGAGAACAACAGAATCAAAAAATCTAGGAACAAGGGTCTTTTCTGATATTCCAACCAAGGACCACTCATGGAGACAACCTAGAACCCCTGCACAAATGCAGTCCATGGCAGCAGAGTCTCCAAGTGGGTTCCCTAGTAATGGGAACAGGGACTGTCTCTGACATAAACTGATTGTCCTGCTCTTTGATCACCTCCCCCTCATAAAAGTACAGTCTTACCAGGCCACAATATAGCCAGTCCTGATGAGACCTGATCGGATAGTGTCAGATGGAAGGGATGGAGGACCACCCTTATTGGTGGCCTGGGGGAGGAGCATGGAGCATGGGAGGAGATGAGAGAGGGAGGGTGGGATTGGAAGGAGAAGAAGGAGGGAGCTACAGATGGGATACAAAGTGATTAAACTAAAATTAATAAAAACAAAAATAATTTATTAAAAAATAGAAGATAAAAGCTATCATTTTTATTTCACTTATTGTCTTTAGAAAAACAATTGGTGTAAGAAAACCTTTTAAATTGTTTCTTACGTTGCTACTGATGGTACTCTGGAAAGCATCATCTCATTATTTTGTAAGGTGTGTATATTCAAGTTTTCCCAGTGGCTCTGTTGTGTACAGATTATTTTTAAACAAAAGTATCTGCACTTTTCTTGGATGGAAACAGTGAAAATATTTTACAATTATCTTTTTCTAAACATCTATTTTATGTAGAATGACATCTAAGAGCTGTACAAATCTTAAAGGCTAGGTACAGGGTATATACATTTATTATAAAAGAAGGGATTGTTCTTTTTAAATGGTTTCTATTTATTTATTTACAATTTATTCACTTTGTATCCCACCTGTAGCACCCTCTCTCATGCCCTCCCAACCCCACCCTCCCTCATACTTCACCTCCTATGTCCCTCCCCCAGTCTTCTGACAGGGGAGATCCTCCTCTCCTTCCATCTGACCCTAACCTATCAGGTCTCATCAGGACTGGCTGCATTGTCTTCCTCTGTGGTCTGGTAAGGCTGCTTCCCCCCTCAGGGAGAGGTGATCAAAGAGTCAGCCATTGAGTTTATGTCAGAGACGGTCCCTGTTCCCTTTACCAGGGAACCCATTTGGATACTGAGCTGCCATGGGCTACATCTGTGCAGGGGTTTTAGGTTATCTCCAAGCATTGTCCTTGATTGGAGTATCAGTCTCAGAAAAGCTGAGCGCATATTTTTTGGTTCTTTTGTATTCCTTGAGGAGCTCCTGTCTCTTCCAGGTCTTACTATCTTCCCTTTCTTCAGTAAGATCCCCTGCACTCTGCCCAAGGTTATTAAAGTATTTATTTAAACGATCATTACAGCCAAAGATAGTACAGGACTGCTGCAAAGCACTGCTTTCCAGACCTGACAGGAGACACAAGAACTCATGGCAGCAAAGGCTGCACCCACACAAAACCTACAAATGAACAAGCCAACCTAATTCCGATATGGACAGGTAAAGGTTCATGAAGCCTTCTCCTTACTCAAGAGCTATTGGCAATTGAGGGCTGCTTGAGGGGGTGAGATGACTGGTCATCTCAGTAACCAGCTCCTTGATGGGCTGTCTGCCCATGGTCCAATTCTATGATCCTCAGTATACACCAGTAGAGAGAAAAAAAAGGAATTTTATTGAGGGTATAGTTTGAGGGAAAGGGTCAAATATTTAATGATCAAAATATATTATGTGTATATTTGAAATTAAAGAATAAATAAAATAATTTAACTAATACACATTACATATAATTGTCTAGATATAAACCCTCTAGTGCTTTTCTGTAACATCTACCACAGAGATTTAAGGTATAATATTATTTTTTTACATCAAAGTATTCAGAAATATTCTCTGTGCAGGTTGTAGTATTAGCTAACAGGTTTTTCAAGTTAAGGCAAGGTAAATGTAATAAATATTCAATTTTCTCCTTTACCACTAGCACCAAGATGTAAATATATTTATTTATTTATTTATTTATTTATTTATTT
>CM053766.1:67321596-67343142 GCA_028658305.1 Pachyuromys duprasi
ACTGCTTTTGAGTGTTTCTGGTGGGGCCATGGTGTCCTGATTTTTGTTGGGTGAGTTCTTTCGCCGATTTCTGGGCATTTGTTTATATATAATCAAGTTACTGTTTGTGCTTTAAGGCTGATCTTCAGTCTGGAACTGTTAGTCTCTTGTGTCAGGAGTATTCTTCAAGAAGATCAGGGATTTTCAGTGGTTTTGTTAGTGTGTGTTTTTGTCACAGTTGAACTCTGTTGTGGGCTCTGTGTGCTTGGATTCGTCCTCTGTGCTAGAAGCTATGAGCACTGCAGGTTGGTCACCCCTCTGGTCTGGAGGTTTAGCTCCTCAGTCTTTTGAGATGTCAGCTGGGCGCTTTGGGCTCAGGCCTGGGATTGCTGCTCAGGGTTCTCCCCTGGACTGGAGACTTGGTACCCCCTTCTGGGCTAGGGCTGTGAACCATGGTCTGAGATGTTATTTGGGGCACACATAGTGGGTCTGGTTTGTTTGCAGGCGTTGCTGAGAGGTGTGCACCTGCTGTATGTATTTCTGTTTGAAGTGGTGCCCGAGGCCTTCTCTGGCCCCTGGACACACACATGGACCAAGTGTGCCTGCTGTACACCCTCTGGTTGAAGCAGGACTGGCCCGGGGGCTCACACAGGGGCTGAGGTTTTTCCTGGCGGCCCCGAGCAGAGTATGCTTGTAGTGTGCAGTCTGGTCAAAATGGTCCCCTGTCCTTCTCAGTCTGAGGTGGTTCCAGAGGTGATAGGAGTGTGCCTGCTGTACACCTGCTGGGTGAAGCAGATCTCCGAACCTTCCCAGACTGGCCCGTGGACTCACACACTCAGGTTTTTGCTGTCGGATTTGAGCAGCGTGTACCCGCAGTGTGCAGGTCAGACAAAACGGTGCCTGGGTCGTCCTCAGTGTGCCCCAGAGAGTTATGTGGTCCAGTTTAGTATGGCGGCTGCTGGCGCCCTGCACAGCTACTCGCTCTGATCAGAGCTGTGTGCCACCGGTCACCCTGAGATTTTTCTAGGGAATAACGGGGTGTCCCTAGGGTTTTCACACTTGATTTTCTCACTGTAGGAGTTCCACTCACCTGGCAATCACAAATGCTGACATTTTAGGTCCCAGAGTATAGTCTCCTAGTTGCTGCGTTGTTTCTGCTGACCTAGTCCTCAGACACAGTGTCCTCTCGTGGCAGCCATCTTGGATCCCCCTCTTCTATTTCTATTTTGTGGAGCAGTTTATAAAGAATCGGTGTTAGGGCTTCTTTGAAGGTCTGGTATAATTCTTCACTAAAACCATCTGGCCAAGGGCTTTTTTTCATAGGTTGGCTGTTGATGTCTTCCTCTATTTCCTTGGGGTGTATAGGTCTATTCAATCTTTCTATCTGATATTGGCTTAATTTAGGTAGGTGGAATCTCTCAAGAAAACTGTCCATTTCATTTAGATTTTCAAATTTCTGGAGTATAGGCTTTTGTAGTAAGACCTACTGATTGTCTGGATTTCCTCAGTGTCTGTAGTTATGTCCCCCTTTTCATTTCTGATTTCGCTGATTTGGATAGTTTCTCTCTGCCTTTTTCTTAGTTTGGCTAGGGGCTTGTCTATCTTATTGATTTTCTCTACGAACCAGCTCTTGGTTTCATTGATTCTTTGAATTGTTTTGTTTCTAATTGATTGATTTCAGCCCTGAGTTTGATTATTTCCAGCCATCTGCATTGTGGAACTTTAATAGAAACATTGCAGTGTTATAAGATATGTACAAACTGATGTCAGTTAAGCAGGGAAATACACTTGCTGCCAAGCCAGATGACCTGAGTTTCATCTCTTTGACCCATATGGTGAAAGGTAAGTACTGCATCCCAACAAGTTGCCCATTGATCTCCACATACCAATTGTAACACACTCATCAAAGAAACAAATGAATAAATAAACCCATTAAAAAGTAAAACATGATATATATATATACATATATAAAATAGAATATCAATGTAGTTAAGCAAGTCAATGATCACTCATAAAGCTTTTGTGACACAAATGGATAAAACGTCTCTTAGGAATAAAACATTTTCCACTGGTTTTCATGCTGGACACTAGCTGTTCAGACTTTTCAGTGTGTATGTCTGCTATTTAGTAGCCTCTGACTTATATGTTCCTGTGTTTACCCCACTCCAAGCTATGATGATAATAATTTCATTATAAATTATTAATTATTTCAGTCTATCTTATAGAATATTTTATGTTATCAATGCAGGTAAGATCAGGTAATACATTCGGCACTTGACTTACTTAACATGGCTTGAAACAATATAAGATTACCTATGTCAGTGGTTCTTAACCTTCCTAATGCTGTGACCCTTTAATATAGTTCTTCATGTTGTTACCTCCAAAACATAAACTTATGTTCATAGTTACTTTATAGTTGTGTTTTTCTACTGTAATGAATATAAGGTATTTTTTTCTGATGGTCTTATGTGGCCATTGTGAAAGGGTAATTCAGTGTTCCAAAGGGTCAGAACCCTAAGTTGAGACTTAATGATCTATGTTGTAATAAATACCTAAGTTTTCTCAGTTTTTGGTGCCAAATATCAATCATATATATTAATATAACACACATATATCACATTTTCTTCATTTGTCCATTGATGGGCAGATATGTAGGTTGCAGATCTTGACTATTATACATTTTCAGTGTTCTAATTATAAGAAAATATATATTATACCATATGTCTGGTATATTAGACATATTTTGAATTCATTGCATCCTTTGCCTGATTGGATCAGTAAATATCTCTGTTTGTAAGAACTCATTTTGGGTACAGTTGTTCTTGTTTTGTAGATATGGAACAGATGTTCTGAGAGAAGATTCTGTTTACAGCTACCTAGATGGCAAGTAAGAATTTGGTATCTGATTTTTACTCAGTTTGGCTTTACAGCTAGAGTAGTACGTCAATAACTAAAATCTTGTCAACAAAAGAAGCTGTTCAGCATTCAGTTAGCCTGCTTTGTGACTGAGGATATTTGAGAATAGTAGTCATAATGAAAAGAAGGTTATGTCACAAATCTTTTTAATTTTTTTCTTTATTATTATAATTTATTATAATTTATTCAATTGTATCTTCGCTTTAGTCCGCTCCCTCATCTCCTTCCATTCCCATGCTTTCTTCCTTTTCCCCTCTCTATGTCTCTCCACTAGTCCACTGATAGGGGAGGTCCTCCTCCCCTACTATCTAACCCTAGACTATCAGGTCTGATCAGGACTTTCTCTTTGGCCTAGTAAGGTGATCAAAGAGCAGGTAACCACATTCATGCCATTGACTGCCTCTATACCCCTTACTAGGGAGCCCACGTGGAAACTGAGCTAACCGTGGGCTACATCTGAGCAGGGAGTCTAGGTCCATTCCATGCATGGCCCTTGATTGATTCATCAGTCTCTTCAGGACCCTCCTGGGCCCAGAATTTTTGGCTCTCTTGGTTTCCTTGTCAGTTAGAGCCTTGGTATGCCTGAAATCAGTGAAGGTGTTTCTGTAGAAGAGGCACACAAAAGATGGTCAGAGTGTGGCCTGGAAGCACTATGTTTTAAAAGCTTGATAGCTTTATGTGGCCAAGGAAGCATTCCAGTTTCCTTGCATACCGTCAGCATATCTCAGAGACATGAGAAAAGTAAATAACTGTAGTCTACTGTCAGAACGGCTGGAATATAACCAAGAATCCAAGACGCATTTGGAAGTCTATGCAAGGTTTGAGCCAACCAGAGGACATTTTAATTGAAAATGGAAAGAATTCAAAACTGTCAGGAAGATGAAAAAAATTTGGAAAAGATGCTGATATGATTGAGGGAAAGAAGTGCCTGGTTTCAGCTTTTCCCTGTTTACCTTCCTGCTTTGGTGGAAGTAATGCCCAAGTAAGCTGGTCAAATACAGTATAAAATATATATGCCCATTATTTTATGTGTTCACTTCCAATTTGCTCATCCCAAAACATTGCACAATAAGTTTTTATTTAACATCAATACTCATTTCTTTTGAAAATTCAGTCATAAATACTGATAAAAAGCCATATTCTGTACATTTTTATTCATACCCTGTGGTAATGAATTAAAGACTTTTAGATAATGAAGAAAGATGAAATCATTTTACACTTACCAACTTCATGACTATTATTTAAAATGTTATTTTTCCAACAATATATTTTATCATTCTTTGCCTTTTATCAAGTTCTTCCAGAAGCTCTAAATCTCCCTTCTAACCCAACATCTTCCTCTCTCTCTGTATGTCTCCCTCTCTCTCTCCTTCCCTTTTCTCTGTCTCTCTCTCCATCTCTCTGTCTGTCTCTCTGTCTGTCTCTCTCTCTGTCTTTCTAGAGACAAGAAAGAAACAAATATTTTAGAACTGTTTCCTACTTTAAAAGGAAAGATCATTTTTCTTCAGTGGGTATACCAACCATACAGCAACACAGGCCATCCTCCCAATTTAATTGGCTAACATAAAAAGAAATCCATTCTTTTATGGGATGTTTTCTGTTTTATCTATCTATCTATCTATCTATCCATCTATCTATTTATAGATTGATCGATCTATCTATTTGTGTGTATATGTGTAGAAGCAAAATATATATTACTTCAATATAATATATATTATACTATTGCTTCTTTTTAATTTAAACTATTTTACTATTTGTTGATACTACTGTTTTTTTCTTTTTTATATTAACTAAAGTTTATTCACTTTGTATTCCCAGCTGTAGCCCCCTCCCACATTACTTCCCAATACCACCCTCCCTGCCTCATCTCCTCCCATACCCCTCTCCAAGTCCACTGATAGGGGAGAACAGCATGCACACTATTGTATCTTAGTTCACTCACAAAACTAAAAATGGAACTTTGTGGCAATGAAAACTCAAAGGTAAATTATAAAGGCAAAATCTCTTTCTTTGGAATTTCAAATACCTCAGCTTAGAAAATGACTGTGTTTATGTTGTTACGTGTTTTGGGTTTAATTTATTAATATAAATTCACTCCACTTGTTATAATTACTTTAAGCTTATGCTGGCAAAACTATCTCATTGTCAGTGGTAGTCACATGACGGAACAGGTTTGAACACATGACAGAAGTCTTGCCTTGAGATGAAAGAGGAAACTCTTAGTCCCATGGTTCTCAACTTTCCTAATGTTTTAATTCAGTACCTCATGTTGTGACAATCCCCAACCATGAAATTATTTTTGTTGCTACTTAATAACTGTAACAGTTATGCCACAGTTATGAATCGGAATGTAAATTTCTTTGTTTTTCAATGTTCTTAGGCTAGCCCTGTGGAAGATTTATTCAACCCCCACAGGGGTTATATCCCAAAGGTTAAGAACCACTCCTTTTTTAACATTTTTATTTTATTTTATACTAATCGCAGGTTATGTACTTTATATCTTGTAGCCCCCTCCCATATTCCCTCCCTATCCCCCCTTTCCCTCCCTCATCTCCTCCCTGCCCTTTTCCAAGTCCACTGATAGGGGAGAACCAACTCTCCTTCCACCTAACTCTAGCTTATCAGGTCTCTTCAGGACTGGCTACAATGTCCTCTTCTGTGGCCTAGCAAGGCTGCTCCTCCCTGAGAGGTGGGTCACTTTTAGACCCTTCTAAGATAAGCTTATATGATTTTTGAAAAACATTTTTGAAAAGAGATATGTGCATAATCATGTAAACACTTATAAGTATAGATGTTAAGCTTGATAATTTGATGATGTAAAATTAACACCTTGCTAAAATATGAACACATAAACAAATAGAGTGAAGAGGCTGAGAAACACACCAGAAACGGATTTCTGCAGAGACTTCTATAGCCCGTGAAACTTTATTTGATCTTAAATGTTTTCTAAGTGTCTCAGTAGGTTTTTACCAAAATAATCTGACACCACCAAATTTATTGGCTCAGAAAAATAACCAAAAAGTAAGGACTTCCAGAGTGGGGTTGTAGTCACAGATTGCAATACAGAAAATGATTCCAAAGTTTTCCAACTGTTCTCGGTAATCAAAACTGTTCCAATGTTTCACCCCTGCAATAGTTTTGTTTACTTATATTCAGAAACGTCTGTTATTATGCAACAACATTGACTTATATTTGGTATGACTTGTATTTACTACATAGTCCTTCTCATAAAATGTCCAAGAAAAATATTCCCATATTGAGTGTGCTTCTTTTGTGGATGTGGACCCCTTCCATCTGCTGACAACATGTTTTATTTGTAGACCATGTCAGTTGTTCCATGGGACACTTAATGATCATCTTTTAACAAAGTAATAGAAAATGAATGGAGATAGACAAGAGGACATAAAATTTCATGACCTGAGTTTCTTAATTTTTCTCCTTTTCTCTGGGACAAAAATACATGTGAAAAATTTCGAAAGAAAGGAGGGGTTTATTTTGGGTCAGAGTAGGAGTACAAAATCTGTTATGGCAAAGATGAAACAGACTCATGAACAAGCAGGTCCCACTCAGATTACCTCTACAGTCAAGCAGTAGAAAGAAGAAGAAGAAAAAAAAAAGACAGTGCTTTGCCTATATTCTCCTTTTTATTCAGTGGAACTCCAATCCATAGTGCTAGCTACATTTATGTTTAATATTCTCACAAAAGTCAACATAATTTAGAAAACCTTTCACAAATATAGCCAGAGTTTTGCTTCCGTGGTGATTCTAAATCTTTTAAAATTGGCAATATAAACTTCACAACCAGGTAAAAAGTAAAAAACTAAAAGAAAAAGCATTATGTGTATTTGTCTATGTTATATTTTAATTTATAGAAAACAAAGAAAACAAAACCAAAATTGTAACATTTTTGCCTCCCACATTCTTCTTCATTTATTGAAATTGTAAATTCTAATAGGAGTATATTATGAGGTCGGTCACATGGAGGGTAATCAGTTTCTGAGGTTAAAACTCACATGAATAGAGTTAATGTTCTTTTAAAAGGATATCTAGTGAATTTCTTACCTTTGTTCTGCTATATGATGAGAATTCAGCAAACACATTATCATCCTGGTGTTGGAATACCGATCTTTGATCTATGAAATATAATTTGCTACTTATAAGCTACCATGCCATGATATTCTCTATAGAAACACACACAAGGAAGACAAAAGGAAGTATAAAGTATATGCTAGAAAAAAGGAAAGTAGAAGTTCCAGACTGATAATTACCATTATTATTTGGGTCTCAATTGACTGCTTTCTATTGAAATAGCCCTAAGCTGCCATTTCATATGCATCCCTATTATTTTTGATATCATCTCTTCTAATGGAGGTTTGGAATGATTAAGCATTGAGTTGCTTTTATTTTCCTCTTTTCTATGAAGAAATTATTTTGGAAATCACCATGATGTTACATTGATTAATGCTATGGCCTGATTCATAACATCCTTCCTAACCCAAGTGGTAAACAAAAGATTTTATAGTGTTAAATACGAAATAATTGAGCTCTCTGATATTTTATGTGGTCTAGTTTTATTTTTGTCATATTCAACCAATATTTATCCCTTTTATATTCATGTGGTCTATTTTGAAGATGTCTTGCAATATATTAATTAGACAGAAGATGTTTACTCAGGAGAGCTTGGTTTTTATTTGCTGGTAGAAGAGCTGACAAAATACCAACTTTTTAAGTTTCTTTCCCTTTCGTTTGATGTTGAGTATAGGCTTGCTGTATCTTGTCTTTACTATCTTTAGTTATGTGCCTTGTATCCCTGATCTCTCCAAGACTTTAAACATGAATGGGTGTTGGATTTTGTCAAAATTTTTGGCATCTATGGAGATGATCATGTGGTTTTTCTCCTTCAGTTTGTTTATACGGTGGATTACATTGATGGAATTTTGTAAGCAGATGCTGAGACTCATAGCCAATTTTTGAGCAACATGCAGGGAATCATATGAAAGAAAGGGGAGAGAGAAAGACCTGGAGGGGACAGGAGCTCCACAAGGAAATCAACAGAACCAAAAAATCAGGGCAAAGGGGTCTTTTTTGAGACTAATGCTATAACCAAGGACCATGCATGGAGATAATGTAGAACCCCCTTACTGATGTAGCCCATGACAGCTCAGTCTCCAAGTGGGTTTCCTAGTAATGGGAACAGGGACTGTCTCTGACATGAACTCAGTGGCTGGCTCTTTGATCATTCCCCAAAGGGAGAGCAACCTTACCAGGCCACAGAGAAAGACAATGCAGCCAGTCCTGAGACACCTGCTTGTCTAGGGTCAGAAGGAAAGGGAAGAGGACCTCCCCTATCAGTGGACTTGGGGAGGGGCATGGGAGGAGGTAAGGGAGGGAGGGTTGGGTCGGGAGGGGATTAGGGAGGGGTCTACAGCTGGAATACAAAGTGAATAGACTGTAATTAATATAAAAATTAATTTTTAAAATGAACTAAAATAAAGATGCTTAATAAAGATAACTTGATTAAAAAAGTAAAAGAAATCTCCACTTGAAAAAGATTTCCAGAAACTTTTGAAATACTATTTTTATTATTCTTTGACAATTGTATATATTTGATCACAAATATACTAATTCCCCTGCTCTTTCAGATCCACTTTCTCCATTCTCACCTTCCTACCACTCAATTTGGAATATTATTCTTTGTTTTCCTTTTCCTTCTCCTCATGCCATTCTTACTCCTCATCTTGTTGTCTTTGTATCCATCTTAATTTTTTCATTGTTATTGTCTTCTGTCCCATAGAGTCAGATTTCTGTTGCCTAGATACTTTTGAGAATGAGAACTCTCCCTCGCAGCAGGTGTATCAGGGTCACACCTTTAGAATAAAATAAAATCTACATCTTCCCCCCAGCTTTCTAAACCTAATATAGCTTCTCAGATAGGGTTTTAATTTGCTATTCAACTGTTCCAGCTCTATGTAGTGGTTTTTCCAGCTTGAGCTTATACAGTTCTGTTTATGCTGTTCCAAATACTCTGCCTGAACAAAAAGATAACTGAAAAAGATAAAGGGAATTCAACTAGAACAGAAAATAGTCAAAGTAAAGATTCCTCCAGAAAACTCCAACAGCTAATAAACATATTCAGCAAAACTCACATTTAATTGTGCAAAGGTACCGAAACTACTCAGTAATTAAAAAGAAGGAAATCATGAAATTTGCAGACAAATGGTGGGAGCTAGAAAAGATCATTCTGAGTGAGGTATCCCAGAAGCAGAAAGACACACATGGTATATACTAACTTATAAGTGGATGCTACACCTAAAAGATAAGATAAACATACTAAAATCTGTACACTTAAAGAAGCTAAACAAGAAGGAGAACCTAGGGTAAGATGATCAATCCTCACTTAGAAAGACAAATGGGATGGACATTGGAAGTAGGAGAAAATAAGAAACAGGACAGGAGCCTACCATGGAGGGCCTATGAAAGAGTCTACCTAGCAGAGTATCAAAACACATGCTGAGACTCATTATCAAACCTTGGGCAGATTGCAGGGAATCATATGAAAGAAGGGGGATTTTGTAAGACCTGGAGAGGACAGGAGCTACACAAGGACCAAATATATCTGGGCAGAGGGATCTTTCTTGAGACTGATTCTCTAACCAAGGACCATACATGGATAAAACCAGATGTAGCCCTTGGCAGCTCAGTATCCAAGTGGGTTTCCCTAGTAAGGGGAACAGGGACTGCCTATGATGTGAACTCAGTGGTTGGCTCTTTGACCTCCCCACCACCTGAGGAAGGAGCAGCCTTGGTAGGCTACAGAAGAAGACATTGTATCCAGTCCTAATGAGACCTGATAAGCTAGGGTTAGATGAAAGGGGAGGAGGACCTCCTCTATCAGTGGACTTAGAGAGGGGAAGGGAGGAGATGAGGTAGGAGGGGTGGGAATGGAAGGAAATGAGGGAGGGGTTTACAGTTGGGATATGAAGTATATAAACTATAATTTAATATAAAAATAAAAATTTAATTAAAAAACTAACATTCAAGCATCAGTAGCCTTCTTATATAAAATGACAGATTTAGAAAAAGAAAATTTTCACTCATAGTAATTATAAATATTCTAAATCAAAAACTAAGCCCCAACAAGCTAAACAAGTATTAGCTGTTTATTCGATATAACATAGTTACTGAAATATAAATTAATGTCTTTAAAGTCATTCTTTTGAATGAAATTGTATAATCAAGTGAAATATGCTGTGCCGTATGAATGTCTAAACTGTATTTCCCCAAATTACCATGAGCATCTGATGCTACTAAAAGGACACATGCTGTAACATTATATGCCTTAAAGATTACACATCACTTCTTGATATCTTAATCTGTTTCTGTCAAAGGACTGTATTTGAAGTGTTGTGCAATTTCTAATTAGGATTTTAGTTTCTTTCAGTATGGTATAATGCTATTTTCCTTGTTATATGGAGTTATAATGTGCCATCTTTTCATGTAAACCTCATGGGAAACATTGAAGCCCATCAACCATTGTCTTTTATTCCTTTTTGATGTTATGTTAAAGTTATTTTTAAATACTTATTTTATTTTTATTTGTGTGTGTGTGTGTGTGTGTGCACAGAAGCCTGCAGTAGGTCAGATGAAGATAATCAACCCTATAGAGCTATTGTTACATGTGATTGTGATCTGACCAATGTGCATGCCGACTGCACCATGAGTTCTCTGGGAAGAGTACACACTCTTAATCACAAAACCACATCTCTATCTTTCTTACATACCTTTCTAATGTATTGTTTTCTCTTTTGGAACTGCTAAAAATGATGACAGTTTTCAGAGCTGTGAATATTAATATGTGGGAATGACAGACTATGGAAGATCCTGTAGAGCTGATTTCCTCTTTTAAACAAAATTCAATTCCTTTTTTGTCCATTTAAACACCTAGGTTCCATGTTCATCGATTACAAATCAATCTGAATTTCCAGTCCTGCCCATATTCATACACTTTGAAATGTGATTTTGTAGTTACTTCTATGATGACTTGGAGTTTATTTCCCAATTCCTAACTGAGGCTATTCACTTAGGCAATATAGAATGGGGTAAAATGGACAGTGTTCCAGTCACATCCTGAAATAAAATTGCACTTTTTAAATTTATTTTTTTACTTTTATTTTTTGTTCACAATTTTTTCATTGTGTATCCTGATTGAAGCCCTCTCCTTCAACTCCCCCATTCCCACCCTCCTCCATCTTCCCATCATACCCTTCCCCTAATACACTGAAAGGTGGTGGGGGTAGTTCTCCGCTATTGCCACCTGCACAATGAGTCTTGTTGAGTCCCATCAGGCCTGCCTGGATCCTCTTCCTCCATGGCCCTGCAAGGTTGCATCACCAGGGGCGAGTGATCAGACAGCAGTCAACTGAGTTCATGACATTTGCAGGTGAATGGATGGAACTAGAAAAGATCATCCTGAGTGAGGTAATCCAGAAACAGAAAGAAGGCATGGTATATACTAACTCATAAGGAGATATTACCCATTTATTATAGGACAACTATCTTTAGACCTCAAGAAGCTAAATGTTAAGGAGGACCCTAGGGTGAATGCTTAAGTCTCATTCAGAATGACAAACAGGATTGACACCAGAAGCTATGGAAGGGGGGAAACAGGATTGGAGCCTTCTATACAGGGAATTCTGAAAGTATTCACCTAACAGGAGATCAAAGCAGGTGCTGAGACTCAGGGCCAAACTTTGGGTAGAGCACAGAGTCTGTGGAGGAAGAGATGAGTGGGATTAGAGGGACGTGGAGGGGACAGGAGCCCTACAAGGAAACCAATAAAACTAAAAGATCTAAGCCCAGGGGGTCCTGCAGAGACTAAGACACCAATGGAGGACCATGAATGGAGAGTACCTAGAACCACTGCTCAGATGTGGCCAATTGGCAGCTCATCTCCACATGGATCTCTGAGTGAGGGGAGCAAATGCACTTTCCAACTCACCTATCTGCATCTGATTTGAGAAAAGGTCTGGCCTACTATTTGGAAAATGCGAATGTATTTAGAAGAATGTTAATTTCCCTGTCAATGAAAGGCTGGCTCCAGATATACCAATGATCTGGAAAAATAAAAAAAGTGGTAGTTAATTATTTGCCCCATAGTTGAGCATAAATACAGGAAAAAGACCAGATAACTTAAAGCCAGTGTCTAGGCTTTCAATCAGTACAGCATAGGTAAGTGCTTTCGTATGTCCCTTTGGGGGTATATTATAGAAACAAATAACTGATAAAGTATGTTATGTGTCATTATTATAGAGAGGCTGCTCTGCAATGCTCCCTAATGGGCTTAAGAAAACCGTGGTAGTTTTGTAAATGTATACCAGAAATAACACTTCCAGAGACAGGAGAAAATTAGAAGTTATTTTTTAAGAACAGAAAACCAGCTTGGAAATTTAATAAATGTTTACAACCCAAGTGTTTATGAAGTAGAACAAGGGTGAATAGGAGTTCAAGGTCAATGTTGATTACATAGCAACTTCAAAGCCAATTTTGACAGTATATAAGTAAGTAAATAAACTTATTAAAAACAAAATTCCCTGAGATGAAATAGTGCTGTTAAGGATTTACTGAACACTTTTATGTTAACCTACTTGGATCCTCTCTTCCTTTTAGCTTTGATGACAAATTCCAGATTTTAGAAATATAGAGATATTAAATCCTATGTTAATATATTTTGGGGCTAGTTCCCCTGAGACTTCTAAATGTATAAAATATATAATGGAAATAATTCTGGACAAGTAGGATAGATATTTTCTGATTATTCAAGCATATTTTGCATAATATTTTGAGGGACTCTGTTTGTTTAGTATTATATTGTTTTTTGTTCTGAATGTATAATCTAATGTGCCAGCAGAAACACTGCCATGGGAAGTGGCTCAGCCCAGGTTCTAGGTTTAATTTTCATATCTGCTGAAGGATCAAGAAGGGTAAAATTATTGGAAACTGGCTAGATCGCATGTCCATGATAAATAAAAATATGCTAATGTGAAATTTTTCTTGGCAATTTCATGCATGTATATAACACATTCTGACCACACACACCTCCCATCGTTCCTTCTCCACTTCTGCCTTTGGCATCAAGCTCCTCTTCACAACAATTCTCCTTGTTTTATGTCTTGTTTTGTTTTGTTTTGATAGTGTGTCCTTGTGTGTTTATAACCAGGTTCACCTACGTCGTGTAGAGCTACCCACTGGGGAAAAAATGAACATTTCATTAGTGACCACACCACTAAAGACAGTAACTCCACCTCCCATAGGAAGCAACATGACAATGCCTTTGCCAACCTATTTATCCCTATGGACTATGAGAGGCCCTGGACCATAGCACAAGGCATAGCGGCTTTCTTATGGAGATGGCCTCAGATCCATCCAAAAAGAAATTGGCTGTTAGTTGTTCCCATAGCAGCCAGACCACTTTTGCACAAGCAGGGACATCTTGCCTGGCGGGTAAGGATGATAGCAGGCCAAGTTCACCTCTAGGTAAGATTACTGTTGACTTTTCTCTGCTAGCTATAAGAATAACACCTTTAAGCACTAAGAATGTTAGACACGAATAATGAAGTTTCCAGTTCAGTTTCAGCTTGATTTCAAGTGAGGCGGGCGATAGCTGTAACAATAAGCTCTGATTTTGTTAACTAGTTAACCAAGAGCAATGGAATATTCTGTATTTTTTGAGAGATTCTCAGGCCTTCTAAACCAACAGCTCCTATTCTACACAACGTAGTAGAATTTTCATTTAAAACACTTGTATTCTGGGAAAACAATAATTACCAAGGTACTTCTCTGCAAATTCTTATTTTAAAATTGCTAGCAAATAAAGAATTTCTAATTAGCTTGTGTAGCGGGTTTCCACATAACTTCATATACCCTTATATTTTCTTAATCTGTACTGCAACACATCCTCTCACCCACTCTCCTCTTCCATCGGAATGAAGATGGAGACAGGAAGAGAGGAGAGAGGCCTTAGGATCAGGATTAAAGTGAATAAATAAATAATAAAATAAATAAATTTAAAAAAAACCTGCAAACCAACAGAGCCAACTAACCTGGACCCAGGGGGGCTTGAAGAGACTGAAACACCAACCAAGGACCATGCATGGACTGGTCCTAGGCTGTCTATACATGTGAACTCTATGGGCAGCTTGGTCTTCATGTGGGTACCCTAGTAAGGGAGTAGGAGCTATCTTTGATAAGGACTCTTGCATGCTTTTCGATCACTTCACCCTGGCGGAGCTGCATTGCTAGGCCACATAGGAATAGTATGACCTCAGTCCTTATGTGAATCGATGTGCTGAGGTGGGTTGGTTGAGGGGAGCCTCCATTTTCTCAGAGGTAGTGGAGGGAGAAGAGGGAGAAGAGGGAGGGAGGTTAGTAATGGGATGAGGGAGGGGGCTACATGAATGAATGAATGAATGAATGAATGAATGAATGAAATAAAAACTTGCAAACCTCAATATTCTTTCTCTGCCTTCATATCACATATATTATATCACAAGTTTTTCTTTTAACCATCTTCATATATGTCCACCCTTTCTACCTACCTTTCTAGTCTCTACCATCATTTTAAGTTAGGTACCCAAATAAAAAAACTTAACCTGTGAACACATATGAGAGAAAATGAGTGCTATTTTTTATACATGAGTTAATTTATTCAGTATAATAATTTCCAGTTCTATGGAACATTATTTATCTAGAGATAAAAATGAAATGATGAAATTTATAAGAAAATCAATAAATAACTTATGGATAAATAAAAAATAGCCAGAAATTAAAATAAAACACTGAATAATTTAAAAGAATTAAATGTGATTATCAGAGTTAACTGTTAAATCCTATACTTCAAATTTTTGGCTTATTAATTTCTCTAACCTTAGCCATTTTCTAAAATTTTAAAAACTTCCTTTATTGAGAGTACTCCTGTTTTATTTTTATTGATTTCTTATTTATTACAATTATTCACTTTGTATTCCAGCTGTAGCCCACTTCCTCATCTCCTCCCAGTCACACATTCCCTCCCTCTTCTCTCCTTATGCCCCTTCTGTACACCAATGTTAGGAGAGGGCTTTCTACCCCTTTATTTGATCCTAGTCTATTACGTTTTATCAAGACTGACTGCATCCTCTTCCCCTGTGGCCTGGCAAGGCTGCCACCACCCCAGGGGGAGGTGATCAAAGAGCCTGCCACTGAGTTCATGTCAGAGACAGTCCCTGGTCCCCTTACTAGGGAATCCACATGGAGACTGAGCTGCCTATGTTCTACATCTGAGCTGGGGGTCTAGATCCTCTCAATGCATGGTCCTTGGTTGGTAAATGGTTACCTGCAGGACCCCTCCCGCTCCATTCTCCAGGAGAAACTAAACACGAAGGACCCTAGGGAAGATGCTTACTCATCATTCAGAAGGGCAAACAATATAGAAATCAAGAGCAGGAGAATACAGGAATAAGACAGCTGCCTACCACAGAAGACATCTGAAAGAATCTAAGCAACAGGGTATCACAGCAGATGCTGAGACTCACAGTCAAATTCCATGATTTCCTTGTTTTTAATTGCTGAGTATTATTCCATTGTGTAAATGTACCACAATTTCTGTATCCATTCCTCAATTGAGGGACATCTGGGGTGTTTCTAGATTCTGGCTATTACAAATAAAGCTGCAATGAACACGGCTGAGCAAATGTCCTTGTTTTATACTTCAGAATTCTTTGGATATATGCCTTGGAGTGGTATAGCTGGATCTTGAGGTAGCATTATTCCTAATTTTCTGAGAAAGTGCCAGATTGATTTCCAAAGTGGTTGAACAAGTTTACATTCCCACCAGCAATAAAGGAGGCTTCCCCTTTCTCCACATTATCTCCAGCATGTATTGTCACTTGAGTAGTTTATATTTTTGTGGCTATAGAGAAATGTGTTTTCCCAGCATAGCTAAAAGAATACAATTAAAGAACATCCTTGGGTATTACCATCCCTTATTTCAGGCTATACTACAGAGCAATAGTAATAAAAATTGTGTGGTATTGGCACAAAAACAGACAGGTAAATCAATGGAATTGAATGGAGACCCAGATATAAATCCTCACACCTATGAATTGCAGATTTTTTTAAAATAAAGAAGCCAGATATATGCAATAGGAAAAAAACCATCTGTAATAAATTGTTCTGGTATAACTGGAAGTCTGCATGTAGAATAATGCAAATAGATCAATATCTATCACCTTTCCTCAGAAAATTGGGAATAGTATTACCTCAAGACCCAGCTATACCATTCCTGGGCACATAAGCAAAGGATAGCCCACCATACCACAAGCACTCTTGCTCATCTATTTTCATAGCTGCCTTATTAAGAATAGGCAGAAATTGCAAACAACCTCCTGTCAACCTAAAAATGAATAAAGAAAATGTGGCTCATTTACACAATGGAAAATTACTCAGCTGTTAAAAATGATTACACCTGATTTTTGACAAACATGCCAAAACCATACAAAGGGAAAAAGATAGCATCTTTAAAAATGATGCTGGTCTAAGAAGTCCACATGCAGAAAAATGAAAATAGACCCATATCTGTCACCCTGCACAAAATTAAAGTCCAAGTGGATCAAAGATCTCAACATAAAACCAGACACACTAAATATGCTGGAAGAAAAGTGGGGAAGAGCCTGGAACTCATTGGCAGAGGAGACAATATCCTAAACAGAACACCAACAATTCAGGCTCTAAGATCTACAATTAATAAATGGGACCTTGTGAAACTGAGAAGATATTATAAAGCAAAGGAGACTGTCAGCAGAACTAATCGACAGCCTACAGACTGGGAAAGGATCTTCCCCAACTGTACATTTGACAGAGGGCCAATTTCCAGAATATATAAAAACTCAAGAAATTAGATACCAACAAACCAAATAATCCAAATCTGTACACCTAAAGAAGCTAAACAAGAAGGAGGTCCAGGGGTAAGATGATCAATCCTCACTTAGACAAATTGGATGGACATTGGGAGTTGGAAAAAACAAGTAACAGCACAGAAGCCTACCACAGAGGGCCTCTGAAAGACTACCTAACACTGGATCAAAGCAGATGCTGAGACACATAACCAAACCTTGGGCAGAGTGCAGGGAATCATATGAAAGAAGGGGGAGTTAATAACATCTGGAGAGGACAGGAGCTCCACAAAGAACAAATATATCTGGGCACAGGGGTCTTCTCTGAGACTGATTCTCCAACCAAGGACCATACATGGACATAATCTAGAACCCTTGCTTGGATGCAGCCCATGGCAGCTCAGTGTCCAAGTATGGGGAACAGGGACTGTCTCTGACATGAACTCAGTGGCTGGCTCTTTGTTCTCCCCACCCCAAGGGAGGAGCAGCCTTGCTAGGTCACAGAGGAAGACATTGCAGCTGGTCTTGAGGAGACCTGATAAGCTAAGCTAAGATGGAAGGGGAGGAGGACCTCTGTTATCAGTGGACTTAGAGAGGAGCAAGGAGGAGATGGGGAAGGGAGGGTGGGATTGGGAGGGAATGAGGAAGGAGGCTACAGCTGTGATATAAAGTAAATAGACTATAATTAATACAAAATAAAAATTTAATTAAAAATGAGGTACAGAGAATTCTCACCAGAGGAGTAACAACAGAGAAATATTTAAGGAAATGCTCAACATTCTTAGTCATCAGAGAAATGAAAATCAAAACAACTCTGAGATTCTCTTTTACACCTATCAGATGGCTACAATCAAAAATTCAAGTGACAACATATGATGGAAAGGATGCAGAGAAACGGGAACCCTACTGCATTCATTGGTGGGAGTACAAACTTGTACAACCATTTTGGAATTCATTCTGATGTTTTCTCACAATATTAGTAATAGCTCTACCGCAAGATCCAGCATTACCGCTCTTGGGCATACACCTAAAGGATGCCCCATCATTTAATAATGACCTTTACTCAACTATGTTCATAGAAGCTTTCTATGTAATAACCAGAATCTGGAAACAACCTAGATGTCCCTCAATGGAGGGAAGGATAAAGAAATTATGATACATCTACACAATGAAATACTGTTAAAAACAAGGAAATCATGAAATTTGTGGATAAATGGATGGAACTAGAAGTGATCATCCTGAGTGAGGTAACCCAGAAAGAGAAAGACAGGCAGTGTATACATTCATTAATAAGCAAATATTAGCCATTTAATAAAGGACTGCCATCTATAGACCTAAAGAAGCTAAACACTAAGGAGGACCCTAGGCAATATGCTTAAATCTTATTCAGGATAGACACCAGAAGCAGTGGAAGAGAGGAAACAACTGAAAAGACTGATACACCAATGGAGGATCATGCATAGAGAAGATCTAGACCCCTTGTGCAGATGTGGCCAGTTGGCAACTCAGTTTCCATTTGGATCTTTGACTGAGGGGATCAGGGGTTACCTCTATAATGAACTCCGTTGACTGCTCTCTGATCACTCACCCCTGATAATGCAGCCTTGCTTGCCGTGGATGAAGAGGATCCAATATGTCTGGATGAGACTTAACAAGCTATGGGCAGATAGTAACAGTGGAGAACTCCCCCTTTCAGTGGGCTAGAGGAAGGGAATGAGGGGGAGGTGGGAAGAGGGGTGGAGGGAGGATGGTGGGACTGGGGGAGTTGAGGGAGAAGGCTTCAATCGGGATATATAATGAATAAATTGTGAAAAGTAAAAACAAAACAAAACAAAATGACAGCATAAAATTTCAGGCAAATGGATGGAACTAGAAAAATAATCACCCTGAATGAGGTAACCTAGAACTAGAAAGACATACATGTTATACTCACTTATAAGTGGATATTAGCAGTTAAATAAAGGAGAATCAGGGTACAATCCACGACCCAGAGAGTCTAGGTAACAAGTGAGGCCTAGTAAGGATTGTATGAAAATCCCTGGGAAAGGGAAATGTAATAGATATTTTATGTGAACTGGGAGAGGGTGAATATGGGGACAGAAGGGTTCAGGTGTGGGAGTAGATGTGAGGAGAGGGTAGGGGAGAGACAACTGGAATTAGGGAGCACCTGGGGAGTAATGGGCAATGGAACCTACTGCAGTGGAAACTCCCTGGAATCTACAAGAGTGACCATAGTGGAATCTCCTAGTAATGAGGATATGGAGTCTGAACAAGCTGTTTTCTATACTCAGGAAAGGCTACCACCATTGGATCTGGAACGTTGTCCTCAGCCACAAAACCTTAAACTTGAAATATGTCCTACCTGCAGGATGTGCTAGGGTAATGTACTAGCAGAAGGTGTGGGAATGGCTAGCCATTCCCATGACTAGCCCAACCAGAGGCCCACACTGTGTGGGTTAGTCATACCATGCCTAACTTTGCATGGATGGTCAGGAACTAAAGGCCATACATTTCAGAGACCCAGAATAGAACCACATAGGACTGGTAAAAAATTCAATGAATGATTTCTAACAATATTCTGCTATATGCAATATATTGGTTCCTAGCCCAATTCTCATGAGAGAGGCATAGCCCAGGATTGACAGGGGCAAATGTAGAGTATCACATTTAAACACTAGGTGAAGCCAGAAGATCCCCACAAAGAGCAGGAGCAAGGATTTTAGAAGAGGGAAGTGTGAAGAACTTCACAAGATAACAGTCCACAGAATCAACTAATCATGGCTTATAAGGGCTCAGAGAAAAAGGTGACAATCAAGAACCCTGAATGTATTTGAACTAGGGATTCTACATACATGTTATGGTTTTGGTTTTGATGATCTTTTGGTTCCCCTAAGAACAGGAAAGGGAGGCACCTCTGACCCTTTGGCCTGTACTTGGGACCCTTTTTTTCCAACTAGCTCACCTTGTATGGCCTGAACATGAGAGTGTGTGCCCAGTGTTACTATAATTTGTTATGCCGTATTTGGTTAATATCTATAAAAGACCTCCTTTTTGTTATTAAAGAAAATAGAGGAGGAGTGTATCTAGGGGAGAGAAGAGTGAGGGAACTTAGAGAAAAGTGTGATCAGGATATAATATATGTGAAGAAAATAATAGAAATAATTTATTTTTAATTCTCATAATTATTTTGAAAATTTCCCATAATTTAAAAGCTATTACTTTATAAATTTTATATAGATCACAGACTGTGTGAATGAATATGGATGGGATTTGTCAGTTAGAAAGTATCCTGATATGTCTGTCCCCATTTAAAATATAAAAATAGATACCATCGTCCTAATTTAACCCAAAGTCCTCTTTTTCTTCTTTAGACAGTTTTGTATTTTAAGTAAACCAATTAATAATAAATTGCATGGGGCTCTGATAGATTTCTTTAAAAAAATACTTTGATATGTTCTTCCTCTGAGTTTTTTATGTAATTGTAGATTTATTTCTCCATCACATTTTATGCTAGGAACTATGAGTGAGATGCTGTATGTCTTTCCCTGTGTGTCTTTCTAGGACATGCTTTAAACATACATCTAAGATATGATGTTTTCATGAGAATCTGTTGAAAGAAGTACAAACGTTTGTCATACCTCTCATATCATTTCATCAAAAATCAGCACCTTGTCACATCTGCCCATATTCCATTGGCCAAAATAAGCCTTACAACAGAGTGGTATGGAAATAGATATAGAATGATATCCCTTGTATGGGGTAGATAGAGAATATTTGCTAATATGGATATCTATTTCACAAATACTTTGGATATCATTTATTGAGTTTGTATAAAATTATAAAGTATTTCTAACAGCAATAAAATTATTGACATAGCTTAAAGACTAACATCTCATACAACCTGTTGTAATAAACCTAAATATTTTTTGTGCATCCTACAAAATATATTTTGGTATGAACATTCCCACCCCCACAGCCACATCTTTCCAATACCATGCATTTTAAAATGGTTTTCAGAGACCCTTTCAATAAAAGACTCAAAAGTAGAAAGGCTAACAAAGAAACGAATGGTATGAAGCCTTATATTAATCTTTTTCATGTGTAAAATGAAATACAGGTCAGAAGAGAAAAATAATCACAGGGAACATTTAAAGGTAATAAGTAGAAAACTTAACACTGGCACATTTGAAATTCCTAAATATAAAAATCAAAGAAATAACACTTTTCATGAGTCAATTTTCTTTTTGTGCTGTTACATGTGGAGTGTGGTTCTCTGTAACAGCATGATTTCTAGAAAAATCACAGTGCTAGAAGCATGAACTCATTCTTCCATTTCCCAGAACTGGCATTGTGTGTGCCAACCATGTCTGTTTTTCTGAGTTCAAATTACATTGTTTTATAATTAATAAAGCTAACATTTTAAGAACAACTAAAAATTAGTGAATCTATCAAATATAATTATTTAGTTAATTACAGAAAATTTGCCAATAAAAACTGACTCTTATAATTGTCATTGTATTCGAGTGATTAATACACTAATGGGGTTGAAAACAGATTGTTTAAATCTGTATATATAAAGGTCCACTTAAAACTTATAATTCAGAGATCCATGATGGCTGCCAGGAGAGGACACTGTGTCTGAGGAGTAGGACAGCAGAAACAACGCAGCGACCAGGAGACTGAACTCTGGGACCTAAAACGCCAGCATTTGTGATTGTCAGGT
>CM053766.1:67343642-67359846 GCA_028658305.1 Pachyuromys duprasi
TATGATCAATGCTCATTTAAATGAACAAATAGGATGGGCATTGAATAGAGGAGAAAACAAGCAACAGGACAGGAGCATACCAAAGAGGACCTATGAAAAAAATCAGTATAGCAATGTATCAAAGCAGATATTAAGACTCACACTCAAGCCCTTGGCAGAGGGTTGGAAGTAATAATAAAATTAGGGGAAGTTAGTAAGACTTGGGGAGAAGAAGAGCTCCACAAAGACCAAACTGAGCAGGGCACAGGGGTCTTACATGAGACAGTTTCTCCATCCAAGGTCCATATATGGATATGGCCTAGAACCCCCACCCAGATGTGGCCCATGATAGCTCATTGTCGAATTGAATACCCTAGTAAAGGGAACAGGGACTGTTTCAATCTTGAACTTGATGGCTGACTCTTTGATCCTCCCTCATACATGCCAGGTAGTAAGAGCCTGGCTAGATCCCAGGGGAGGACATTGCAGCCAGCCCTGATGAGACAAGATGAGCTAGGGTTGGATGGAAGGGGAGGAGGTCCTCCCCTGATGGTGGACTTGGAGGGGGCGGGGAGGAAATGAAGGAGGGTTGGGGAGGGTGGGAGGGAATGAGGGAGGGGTCTACACATGGGATGCAGAAAACCTAACCTGTGATTGATATAAAAATGTATAAATTTAAATAAAAATAAAATATTAATTAATAAAAAACAAATACAAAAAACTTGTTTTTTTACAGTATTCAACAAAATAAAAATATTTCTAAATATTTATTTCAGAATATTGAAATCGTAGTTATAAAGATAATCATAAGTATAATATAATTTTAGTTAATATCAAAATTAATAACGTTAATAATAATAAGCAGAAGGTTGGGTGCACACCTGTAACCTGTGTTTCAGGAGACGGAAGAGGAGGATTATCATGTGTACTAGACATTCTAGGGTTACATGTCTTGATATTGTTTCTCATGGGAAAGATAATAGGCTGGAAAGGACAAGAAAATGATTAATTTATTTTAGTTAAAAGAAAAACAAGTTAAATTATCTCTAGCTATCTAACTTTCTGGGTTTGTGAAGTCATCAACCTTTGAAAAGAATCTTACAGTGACACTTTTCTAAGTGAGCATAGTTTCCTACTACATTTTAAATCGTGTCTTTATACCAATAAACAACTGCCATCAAAGCAGCTTCTTTTTACAGCAAATGGGGACCCTCATAAAACATCAGAACTGCAGCACTGCAGAGACATACAGATTATGAGGATTCCTAACCTCAATAGGTGCATCTGTATCATAGTTCCTTCTTCTATGGCACAAGGGAGCTTGCAAAAGAGAGGACACAGAGATTATAAAAGCAGATATTAGGAGGTATGTTGTAAAATAATCTCTTCTAGAAATGGCTGTTTAAATAAGACTGGAACACTATCAATATCAATAATCATGCTGAGTAGGAGGGAAAATTTTTGTGGGTCTCAGAAAAGGGTCTCCAGAGATGAACCTTTTTATTGGTTATCCAATAGAAAGTAGTTAGTCCTGAAAGTGTATGCATGCAAAAAACAAAAACAAAAAATGTCAAGTGGGTTAAAGCTACATATTTTAGTCATACATGTGGATACATATAATAATAATAATAATAAGCATACATGTGGATACATATAATAATAATAGGCAAAGAAAGAAGCTATCAATTTGAGAGAGACATGAGAAGAATAGTGGGGTTGGTTCCTGGGAGGGATGGGAGAGAGGAAAGAGAATGGGAAAAGTAGTGATTATTTTTAGCTAAAATATATCAAATGAATGACAATTTAAGAGTAAGAATTTATAAAAAAACAAAAGAGGTAAGCATGATGACGTATGCCTTTAATTTCAGAATGTGAAAGGCAAAGATAAATTGAACTCTGTAAATTAAATCTATATGGTGATTCTCAGGCCAGTCACAGCTAACTTTGTTCTCATTTCAGTTCGTTATCCATTACCCTTCTCTTTGATCACATGCCTGAATGTAATTATCTGGCATTCCATGATGCAAGTGTTCTTCATACAAATAAAAATTCTGTAACAATGTCCCATGAAAAATAAGTAGTCAAAGCAAAAACAAGAGAATAATAATGGGTCAGTGAGATTTCTCCTTAGGTTAAAAAAAAAAAAAAGCCTCAGTACCATCCGTGGAACCTACATGAAAGAAAAGAAGAAATGATTCCTGCAAGTTGTCCTCTGGCACCCACATGCATGCCATGACATGCTTGTGTGGAGACAAACAGACACACAGAGACGAAAGAAAGGAAGTAATAAAGAGAAAGGGAAAAAGAAAATAAAGAAAAGACAGATATGCAGTGAATAGAAAAATAGCAAATAATTTTTCTGCTGATCTTTTCTTATATTTTGTAATGATCATCAGATTATATTATCATTTTGATTTATATTACTTTTTAACTATCCTGTTTTATTATTTTTATTTTGTTTTTTAAATTAAATTTTATTTTTTACATTAATTATATTTTATTCGCTTTGCAGAGCAGCTGTAGTCCCGCCCTCATTCCCTCTCAATCTCATCCTCCCTCCCTCATCTCCTCCATGTCCCTCTCCAAGTCCACCAATAGGGGAGGTCCACCTCCCCTTCCATCCAATCCTAGCTTATCAGGTCTCATCAGGACTGGCTACAATGTCCTCCTCTGTATTCTAGCAAGGCTGTTCCTACCTTGGGGAGGGGGAAGAGGGAGGGGTGAAGAGCCAGCCACTGATTTTATGTCAGAGACAGTCCATGTTCCCCTTACTGAGGAACCCACTTGGACACTGAGCTGCCATGGGCTACATCTGAGCAGGGGTTCTAGGTTATATTCATGAATATACCTTGGTTGGGGTATCAGTCTCAGAAAAGAATCCTATGCCCATATATTTTTGGTTCTGTTGCTCTCCATGTGGAGATCCTGTACTTTCCATGTCTTACTAACTACCTCTTCTTTCTTAAGATTACCTGCACTCCGCCCAAAGTTTGGTTATGAGTCTCAGTATCTGCTTTGATATACTGCTAGGTGGAGTCTTTCTGGGGCCCTCAGTGGTATGCTCCTGTCCTATTTCTTGTTTTTTCCTTCTTACAGTGTCCTTCCACTTTACCATCATAGTCTGTGATAAACATAATCCTATGGAATTTGCATGAATAGATGATCCGGAAAATGCAGGGATTTCTTTTAATGAAAGAAATTAGTCCTAAAATATCTGAGTCCATATGCTTCTTTTTCTTTTTTTAATTTTAATTTTTATTAATTACAATTTATTCACTTTGTATTCCCCCCTGTAGCTAACTCCCCCTTCCTCTCTCAATTCCACCCTTCCTCCCCCTTCTCCACCCATGCCCCTCCCCAAGTCCACTGATAAGGGAGGTATTCCATTTCCTTCCTTCTGATCCTAGTCTATCAGGTATCAGCAGGAGTGATGGCATTGTCTTCCTATGTGGCCTGGTAAGGCTGCTCCCCCTTAAGGGGGAGGTGATCAAAGAGCAGGCCAATCATTTCATATAATAGACAGTCCCTGCTCTCATTACTATGAAATCCACTTAGACACTGAACTGCCATGGGCTACATCTTTTGCAGGGGTTCTAGGTCATCTCCATGAATGGTCCTTGGTTGGAATATAAGTCTCAAAAAGGACTCCTGTGCCCAGATTTTTTTGGTTCTGTTGCTCTTGTTGTGGAGTGATGCTTCTGTTTTTATTATGGTACTACATTCTTACTTTCATATGTATTTTTGAATATGACATGACTGAGTGTTGTATGTTATTGCTAAGTATACCTATTTTTATATTTGCTTTCAATAATTCATTTTTTAATTTAAAACAAGTTTTCTCTGCAATTAATTTATTAGATCATTCATTGTTAAGAGTAGCTAATAGCAGCTGTGAAGAAATGTTAATAGAATAAATTAGGAACAAAATTTAGTTTCCTTTTGGAGGTAATTCTGTCTTTGAAACCTGGACCTACCTTATGGCAAAGTCTTAGGCTGCAGGGAAAGGAACTAAGAATTGAACCATCATCATAGTGTCTTTACACCTACTGTGATGGCAATAGTCTCTACAGCTTTGATTCCTTATTTATTACTAATATATCAAAGCTGTGGTCAATTCAGTGCTGGGTTTGGCAATTAGTTTTCTTCATAGGTTTTTATGCTCTATGGGTAATATAATTTCTGTAGCAGCTACTCAACTCTAATGACAAATAAAATTCTTCTTATGAAAACAGGAATTTGGTCAGTTATGATCCATTGGCCATAGCTTGCTGATTCAAATAATACACCACTTTGGGTAGAACTTCATTTTATTCAAGATGTCAATGGTCTCCATTTTGTCTAAATGAATTCTAATATGTTATTTAATATTATATTAGCTCCGGTATCTTCTAGGGACTGACAAGCATTTTATAAAAGAGAATTGAAATTATTTCTAAATATTTTGCCTAAAAATGAATCCCTTAGTCAAAAGAGTTTTATACTGTTACAGTAGAGATTAAGAGACCGCTTTTTTTAAAAAAAAATTATTTATTTTTATATCAATCACAGGTTAGGTACTTTGCATCCCAGGTGTAGCCTCCTCCCTCATTCCCTCCCACCCTCCCACTCTCTCCCTCATCTCCCTCCTCCCCGCCCCCTCCAAGTCCACCAACAGGGGAGGACCTCCTCCCCTTCTGTCCAACCCCCACTCATCCTGTCTCCTCAGGGCTGGCTGCAATGTCCTCCCCTGGGATCTAGCCAGTCTGTCACTCCCTGGCTTGTATGGGGGAGGGTCAAAGAGTCAGCCATCAAGATCATGACTGAAACAGTCCCTGTTTCCCTCACTAGGGTCTTCAGTCAGACAACGAGCTACCATGGGCCCCATCTGAGCGGGAGTTCCAGGCCACATCCACACATGGTCCTTGATTGTAGAAACCGTCTCATACAAGACCCCTGTGCCCTGCTCAGTTTGGTCTTTGTGGAGCTCTTGTTCTCCCCAAGTCTCGCCAATCTCCCCCAGATCTATCATTACTTAAGAGACCGCTTTTTATAGTGATAGCATGAGTGTGTTACTGGCAGATCTATTGTGTATAGGGAAAATTCTTCTGCAGAATCACTTTATTTTGAGGAAGAGCCAAATACTCATTTTTCCATAGAATAAGAATTTCAATGTAATCAAATTGTCCTTCTGAACCACTATGCATATGGTGTCTAAATTTGGCTCAGTATTAGGTTCCATTGTTTTCTAGTTCACTCAGCACTGACTGCATCAGAGTATCATTGAAATTAATGACAACATTTGTGAAAATTTGTCATGGTCCTCTAATTATATGTACTAAATTAAGTAATTAACTTAGTACTATGACAATGAATAAAATATATTTAAATAACAAAACAGATAAATAAAATATTAATTTAAGGAATGTTTATTAAATTGTAAATCTGCTAAGATTTGAGTTTTTAAAAATGTCTTAATTATATATGCAGATTTATTGAAAAATTGTGAAGACTGTAAATAAATATGTTGTAATGGTAATCGCTGGAGGGTAAAATTATAGATCATTTTAACAATTAACAAAATAATAACATTGATAGATCAAATTTTTGTTGTTGATCCAAAGCATAACCTTTTTAACATATCTGCATTGAGATTCCATTATACAAGAAGAGGGATAATTGAGCAAAAAGGCAGATGTATGGGGAAGGCCAACAATGCCTGCGAGGTTATTGAGAGAGCATTTGGGCCAAATGTCACCTTTGGTAGACTATTGCTTGAGAAACGAATCCAATGCACAGACCTCTATCCTAAAGCTAGTTGTCAACAAAACTTGATTGGTTTTTCTTCTCAATTTCTGATAATGTTACCTAATTATTATCTACTATTTATGAATTAATGTCAATTGCTGTTACATATTTCTGTTTCCCAGTTAAGAAGTCATACAAGCTTCAATAAAGAGCACATATGGGCAATTTTATTTTTATCAGATTTTTACTTCCACAGGATTATGATGAACAAAGATGCATTTCCAGTACATGTAAACAAAATTTAAATAGTTATTTGTAAACTAGGGTAATATATCTTCTGAGAACTGGTCTTAACTCCTTACTATGCATGATTTTGCTCTCAGGAGACCCAACATGCTTTGGAAAGACAGCTCTCCTCTATATCACAAACTTTCATAATAAATATGTCTTCTCCACTAGCTCAAAGATATTCTACAAAAAAACAAAAAACACTCTGACAAGAAGGAGGAGGGAAGCTTGCACAGGAGACAACTTCCTGAACAGGACACCATCAGCACAGGCTGTAAGATCAACAATCAACAAATGGAACTTCATGAAACTGAAAAGTTTCTGTAAAGCAAAGGACACTGTTGTCAGAACAAAACAACAGCTTGCAGACTGGGAAAGGTTCTTCAACAACCCTGTATCTGACAGAGGGGTGATATCCAGAATATATAAAGAACTAAAGAAATTTAAAAGCAACAAAGCAAGCAATCTGATTAAAAAATTGGGAACAGAGCTAAACAGAAAATTATCAATAGAGGAACACTGCATGGCAGAGAAACACTTGAAGAAATGTTCAATGTCCTTAGTCGTAAAGGAGATGCAAATCAAAACAGCCCTGAGATTTCACCTTATACCCATCAGAATGGCTAAGTTCAAAAACTCAAGTGACAACACATGCAGGAAAGGATGTGGTGAAAGGGGAACCCTCCTTCATTGCTGGTGGGGATATAAACTTGTACAACCACTTTAGAAATCAATCTGGCTCTTTCTCAGATAATTAGGAATAGTGCTTCCTCAAGATCCAGCTATTCCTAGGCATATATCCAGAAGATGCTCAAGTACATAACAAGGACATCTGTTCAACTGTGTTTGTAGCAGCTTTATTTGTAATAACCAGAACCTGGAAATAACCCAGATGTCCCTCAATGGAGGAATGGATACAGAAATAGTGGTACATTTACACAATGGACTACTATTCAGAAACTTTAAACAAGGAAATCTTGAAATTTGCAGGTAAATGGTGGGAACTAGAAAAGATCATCCTGGGTGAGGCACCCCAGAAGCAGACTCACATGGTATACAGTCACTTATAAGTGAATACAAGACATATAATATAGGATAAACATACAAAAATCTGTACACCTAAAGAAGCTAAGCTAGGAGGACTCTGGGTGAGATGATCAATCCTTACTCAGAAAGACAAATGGGATGGACATTGAAAGATGGAGAAAACAAGAAACAGGACAGGAGCCTACCACAGATGACCTCTGAAAGACTGTACCCAGCAGTGTATCAAAGCAGATGCTGAGACTCTTAACCAAACTTTGGGCAGAGTGCAGGGAATCTTTTGAAAGAAGGGGAAGATAGTAAGACCTGGAGAGTACAGGAGCACCACAAGGAGAGCAAGAGAACCAAAATATCTGGGCACAGGGGACTTTCCTGAGACCGATACTATGGTTATTTGATAATGTGGGAGCAGTTGTGGTGAACTCACATTGTCCCTTCTTCTTCCTTTTTACTTAAATAAACACATACTTTTTTATTGATGAATAAAATCCATTTTGCCTATCTACTACATTTCTTTACCTATTAATTTGGTGATGGATATCTACACTCCTTCCATTTCTCAGTATTTTGAGTGGTGAAGAGATAAACATAGATGTGTATGTGTTTCTTTGGAATGCTGATTCAGATTAATTTGTGGATATGCCACAGAGTGGTATAGTGGGGTCGTATTTTAGGTCTGATTTTCTTTCTTTCTTTTTTTTTTTTTGGTGCTTTCTTTTATTTTTTATTTTTTATATTAACTACAGTTTGTTTACTTTTTATCCTGGCTGTAGCCCCTCCCTCATTCACTCCCATTCCCACCCTCCCTCTCCCATCTCCTCCATGCCTATCTCTAAGTCCACTGATAGGGGAGGTCCCTGTCCCCTTCCATCTGACCCTAGTTTATCAGGTCTCATCAGGATTGGTCCGCCTCTGTGGACTGGCAAGGCTGCTCCTCTCTCAGGAGAAGGGGATTTCAAAGAGCCAGTCACTGGGTTCAAGTCAGATACAGTCCCTGTTCCCCTTACTAGGAAAACCCACTTGGATGCTAAGCTGCCATGGGCTAAGTCTGAGCAGGGCTTCTAGGTTATGTCCATGCATGGTCCTTGTTTGGAGAATCAGTCTCAGGAATGACCCCTGTGCTCAGATATATTTGGTCCTTGTGGAGCTCCTGTCCTCTCCAGATCTTACTAAATCCCCCTTCTTTCATTTGATTCCCTGCACTCTGCCCAAGGTTTGGTTATGAGTCTCAGCATCTGCTTTGATACACTTCTAGGTAGAGTTTTTCAGAGGCCCTCTATGGTAGGCTTCTGTCTTGCTATACCACTCCCAGGCACATATCCAAAATATGCTCAAGTACACAAGGACATCTGTTCAACCATGTTTGTAGCACCTTCATTCCTAATAGTCAGAACCTGGAAACAATCCAGATGCCCCTCAATGGAGGAATGGATACAGAAACTGAGTTACATTTACACAATAGAATACTACTCAGCAATTAAAAACAAGGAAATCATAAAATATGCAGGTAAATGGTGGGATCTAGAAAATATCATCCTGAGTGAGGTATCCCAGAAGGCGAAAGACACATACGATATTTGCTCACTTATATGTGAATACTAGACCTATAAGATAGGATAAACATATTAAAATCTATATGCCTAAAGAAACTAAGCAAGAAGGAGGACCCTGGGTTAAATTATCAATCTTCACTCAGAAAGAGGAACAGGATGGACATTAAAAGTAGAGAAAATAAGAAACAGGACAGGAACCTACCATAGAGTCTCTTCTTTTTAACACAACAAATAACACAAAGTCAACATGTAGCTATCACCAAACTCTTAAATGTATGTGTTAAGCAAAGAATTAGGGGCATAAAGCACATTTGTTCAATGGATCTGAAGAATAACTCTCCTTATATCTTTGCTTAAAATAATTTCTATTAGTTGAAAGTTTAATAAACACCACTGTAAATTTCCCAACAGTGGACTTTTTGTTTTCTTGGATTGACAATAATTAAGAACTAGTGGAGAATAATACCCCAGTCATACCCATTCTGAAATATCACTGCAACTTTATTGAAGAGGTCTTTATTTTGTCATAATGTTTGGGTAATGTTCCAGCTCATTTTTCTCAAGTGGCCTCTGTTATATTGTGCAGGCAATTCAATTGGCCTACCCTTAGGGCGGCTCACATGGTGACTGAGCTGTCTATGAGCTACATCTGGGCAGCAGGTCTGTGTCTTCTTTATACATGGTCTTACATTGATGCATCATTCTCTTTGGCCCCCTTGGGCCCAGCAGGTTGGTTTCCATGTGGAGCTCCTGCCCTCTCAAATCTCCTCTAAAAGATTCCACCTTGTAGGAGATCGAAGCAGATCCAGAGACTACAGACAAACTTTGGACAGAGTGCAGGGAGTCTTATGGAAGAAGGTGGCAATAGAAGTTGTGGTGTATTTTTAAATATATACCAACAGCCTCCTTTACTTTGAGAATCTCAGTGGACTCACAGTAGGGATAGTGATTATTCCAATTTTCACGGTGATTAAATAGCATCATTTTAATATCTAATTAATGCTTCAGTAGCTAGCTTCTCATTGTTTAAGATAACACGATCATTTGTCGACTACTTCAGACCTCTAAGTGTGTATTGAGAGATTGCTAACACTCAGCTGATGCTCATCATTTTGGCAGCTAATGTGCTGACCTGCTGATGTGCTGGGTGAATGTTCCTCTTCAACTCTACTACTCTGGCATACAAATACCCAATAAAATTACAGCTTTTTTTTTTGCATTGGCTTTATGTGTCTCTACAGAAAGCTAACACATGTTTTCCTAAAGAGGCTACACTTATCTTCACCAATATTCACTTTTTTAAAAAAGTGGAGACAGTGTGGTCAAATGGAGTAGGTTTGTAGTAAAGCACATTTTCAATTCTACCTTTTCTTAATTGACTGGGGATGGAGTCCAGGATAACCTTAAAAACCATAGCATTTTTTCTGTTTTAGCCTCCTGAATGCGGGAACTACACAATGTATCATGATGTCTAGCTTTTTGGCTATACTTATTATAGAATGTATAGCAATATGTTAGTCCCAAAAAAGAATATTTCCTCTAGTAAGCAATGTCCTGTTGATACAAAGATTTTTCTTGTTTTTGATATACCTCTGTCCTCATAACTTTCCTTATCAAAACTTAGGATTCCAAAATTGTCAAGATAATATCCAAATCATTAAAAAGTATAAGTATACATGAAAAACCTGTTCTAGATTGCATCTGAGAATGAAGTAGTTTCATAAATGATGGGAGAATACAAAAGCTGCATACAGTGTAATCAAAGCACCGAAGTTTTAGAGATCATGTTGACATTTACATTTATTGAAATGAAAGAGATAAATAACGTGACAACATCATGATCCCATAATGTGTGCTGGAATACTGGAAAAAACAAAAACAAAACAAAGAATAAGTGTTGGTCAAGTCTCTTCTGTTTCTCCTTCATACTCTTGTATTTTTTTTCTTTTTTTTTCCCTCTCTGATGTTGAGTCTCTGTGTTTAGATTTTTAAAAAATATCATTTCAGTTCACTTTACATCTCAATGGAACCCCTTTCCTCCTCTCCTCCCAGTCACCCCTTTTCCTCCTTCCCCTTCCCCTTTTCCTTTTACCCCAGAATAGGGGAGCTCCATTCCCCCTTATCAACCCTCCAAGCACATTAAGTCACACCAGGACTGAGCATATCCTTATCCCCTTAGGCCAAACAAGGCAGCACTGCCAGCAGGATGTGTTCCAAAAGCAGGCAATAAAGACAATGTTAGAAACAGCACCTCCATCCCCTTGCCAGATGCCCCATATGAAGACCAAATTACCCATCAGCCATATATGTACAAGGGACCAACATTCAGACCATGCATGCTCCTTAGTTGATATCTCAGTCTCTGTAAGCCCCAGTGGAAGTGGGTTAGTTTTCTCTGATGGTCTTCTCGTGAGGTTTCTGACCACCTCCTAGCCAGGCAGGATTAGTGCAAGGAGGGGAACGACAACCCACTAACAAAACCTTTGATCCCAAAATTACCTGGCTTACAAGAAGTGAAGGGATAAAGATGGAACAAAGATAGAGGGAAAGTTCAACTAATAATTGGCCCAAGCTGAGACCCACCCCACAGTAGAGAGCCCCTGACAGTATAAATAATGCCTGCTGTGCTTGCAGATAGGAACCTAACTTGAGTGTCTCTTGGGAGGCTCCAGCCAGTGTCTGACAGATGCTGGGATTTTCATCTAAACATGGGGGGAGCTCTGTGAAAGTGTTAGGACAAACTCTTGCATTTCTACTGGCTAAGAGGAACTAGAATCCTAGAGCATAGGATCTTGAAAAGATAACTGGAAAATTACATTCTTACCAAAGCAGATAGGAATGCCAGAATTTCAGGGAGGAGATTGGAAATAAAGAGCAAGACTACAGATGTGTCATTTGTCATAACCCTCTTAAGAGAGTAGAGGAAGGTGATTTACTTTTCTTATATAGCACAAGAGTCTTTTGTTTTATTTTTAAACCGTTACTGTTTATAGGTCCTAATTTTTCTTAGCATTCAGTTTCATGTTTTAATCCTGGATCTATGAGTCTGGAAGTTCTTTCAACGAATAAAGTAGTAATTTAAAAGCAATTTTCATTCATATTAACATTGAAGATTAATGTGTTTACGTAAAACAAGATAGTCCACGACTTCTATTTTTAGTGAAGTAATGTCTTCTGTTATTATTTTATGCACATCCTACATCGTAAAGACATTAAGTCAAAAGAAAGGATAAAATGTAGGCAGAATGGCACCAGAGATATAAAAGAGCACATAGTACTGCTTTTCTCTATTTTCAACTCCATTTCCATCACAGCTTCTTTTCTAAAGATTTTTATTTCCTGTGATAGGTATGTGAATTTAACATTTTGTACCTTAAAATAGCAGAAACCACTTTGAAGTCCCAAAAAGAACCAAAGGGGTTATTCTTTACGCCGTGATTTTGAGAAGTAAGATTTCCCTTTCATTCCATTGCCCATTATTGAAAAAAGAATTCAACATGATTAGTCACATTTGCTGCATTGACCCATTTAAAAAGTAATTTTAAAAAAATTCTGTGGGAAAAATGTTCTCTGAAGAGGTTTTTGTCACTTGAAACATTTCCTTTTTTAGATTCCGTTTAAAACTATATCAAATAATTCTATGATGGTGTTGTTTAATATGTAAATTATATTGCTCTACAAAAATAATGTATGGTTTTAAATTTGAAAATTTTAAATTTGATTATCTTTAAATTTATTTTAAAGAATATAATTCTTCTTTGTCAAGAAGAAATTATTAAAATGAAGGCAGCTCTGACTATAGTTGTACTTTCTTCTTCAAAATATCTGTCATTGTACCAAGCCCTTTGTCCTCAATGCTGGGCTGCTCTGCATATGTTTTGTTAAAAAACATATGAATCTATCAATTTTATTCCTTTATAAAATTGTTTTGGCTTCTCTTCATCTGTTTTGTTTCTAATAAACTTAATAATTAGTTTTTCAATGCCTCAAAAGAAAAAAAAGCAAATTAAACTTTTGATAGGAATTACAATTGATCCCAAATTATCCAGTTTAGGAATCATTTGCTCAGGAACATTATTTTCTGATGTGCAATGGCAGTCTTTTCTTAGCAAGGCTAAATATTTACAATAGGCATTATCAAAATTGAGAACATAACTCATTACAGAGAAGCGAACAGGTTACAAAATGAATGCACAAAGAATAAACGATATTTTCATCAAATATATTAAACTAAATGTTGGCAGCTGAGAAAGGTCAGTTGGGTGCTATCTTTGACTTTCTGAGTTAGCAAGCTTTCATGCCAGCATCTGGCTCCTGAATCTTTATTGGTATAATCGAATGAGTGAGATTTGTTAAAAAAACAAAAAACAAAAAACAAAAAACAAACAAACAAAAAACATGTGTGGCAACCCACCTGTAATCCCAGCAAAATACTGTGATTAGAGTTTCCCTTCCCTCTACTGTTCCAGTTCCTTCCAAAGTCCTCTCTACCATATGGAACAATTCCCTTTCTACCTCTCACTAGAAAAGGACAGTCTTCTAAGAGATAATAACAACACATAACACAGTAAAATACAATAAACTAAAACAAAAACAAATACATTGGAGCTGGAAAAGGCAAACCAACAGAAGGAAAAGAGCACAAGAGAAAACAAAGATCCACTTGTTCACACTATGAGAACTTCCATTAAGAGTATTGAAATGACAGCTATAGTACATAGTCAATAGACCTTGTGCAGGTTTGTGCATGCTCCGCAGTGCTGTTTCAGTCTCTGCGAGTTCGTATGAGCTTTGCTCAGCTGATTTAGAGGGCCTTGTTCTCTTGGTGCTCTCCATTGCCATTGGCTCTCATACTCCTTTGGCTTCCTCTTTTATGGGGTTTTCTGAGCTTGGCAGGGAGGAATTTGAAGGGGGCATCCCATCTAGAACTGTGTATACCAAGGTATTTCTCTCTCTAAGTAATGACTGGCTGTGAGCTTCTGTATTCATCCATCTACTGCAGAAGAAGCTTCTCCAGTGCTGTGTAAGCAAGGGTACAGCAGAATATAATTATGAATCATCTTACCCCAACTTCCTTTTTGTTTTTTAAGACCAGTAGCACTTGGCTTTACCCTTGTTATCTGGCCTATCTAGTCTTTAGTTCTTGGTAACCTGAGCACTGTTGGGTATGTGTTCCATCTCATGGACTGGGCCTTTATCCAATCAGACATTGGTCAGTTACTCATGCTAACTTTCTGCTCCTATTGCTGTAGCATATTTTGCAAGAAGGACAGCATTGTAGATCAAACTTTTGTGGAAGGTTTAGTGTTTATATTTCTCTTTTGGTAACCTGCAGTGATGGTACAAGTATTTCTTTTGTTCCTTTTTTTTCTTTTCTTATTTTTGATTTATTGAGTGATTTAATTATGATTTATTCGATTTGTTTTCCAGATGTAGCAGCACCATCTCTTCTTTTCCCAGTTCCACCCACCTTCCCTTTTCTCCCCCTATACCCATGCCCTAGTCCACTGATAGAGGAGAACCTCTTCCCCATCTGTCTGTCCCTAGCTTATCAGGTCTCATCAGGGCTTGATGCCTTGTCCTCCTCTGTGGCCTGGCAAGGCTGCAACCCCCAGTGAGAGGTGATCAAAGAACTGGCCACTGAGTTCATGTCAGCCACAGCCCCTGATCCCCTTACTAGGGCACCCACTTGGAAATTGAAATCCCATCACTTATTTTTTGAGAGGACATCCATGCTAGCCTCAAATTCCCTCTGTATTTCAGGCTTTCCTGGAATACCTTGTAATACTACTGTTTTGCCTTCCACATGTTTGGATTACAAGTGGGTGTTAATATGTACCATGTCCAGTGTGTTTACTCATACTTTTGTTTCTATGGCAAAATATCCTACAACGAAACTTACAAATAGAACGTTTATTATCAGTCATGGTTTGAGGAAACACAGTTAATCATAATGAAGGGGCCGTGGTGGTAGGTTAGGAAAATGAGATGCTAGTCATACTGTGCTGGAAGCACAAATGCTCAGATGAATTTTGTTTTTGTTTTTCTTTTTCTTTAGTGTATTGTGCTGCTCCATGGGTTGTTACTAGTTTCGTGTTAGTCTTAACACCTCAACCAAACCTCTTTTCTCAAACCCTGGGCACATCTTCAGAGGTGAGTCTTTGAAATGATTCAAAATGTATTCAACTTGATAAGGAATATTAACTATCAAACACTGCATGGTGCGTACATTTCACACTGTAATTCTTAGCAAGTTCTAGAGAATATTCTCTGTTTTTTTTTCCATAGCAAACCATATGAATGTTTGCATTGTGTGAGAAATTTAAACGATAAATGGTCTTCCTTGCATTTATATTGGATTCAATTCCTAAATATGTTCTGGAATATGCTGTATAGCATTTTCTTCTGAGATTAAATCTTCCATCTTGGAGGATGACTCTTTGTGAATATGTGTTAAGGAAAGTGAAACAAGTGGGGATTCTAACAGGAAGTGAAACATTCCATCTGGTGGAAAATTCCTTACGCTTAGGGAACAGAAAACATAGGAGCATAAGGAAGTCTCTTAAATAGGCCAAATTTACAAAGCTCCTCCATCTCCAAGCATACAAGGGCAGTAAGGACAACTGAAAGACAAACTGACAATGGCAGCAGCTTAGAAGAGACACATAGCAGCCAAGCTGTGTGGAATAAACAGACTAACAGAGGAGCAAGGAAGAAGCAAAGAACAGCCAAGCTGCCTGGGAGAGGCACTACCCACCTGAACTAGATAGAACAGAGACTCCATTTTCCTACATTTTCCCGCTCTTCAACCAGTTTCCCATTCTCAGTGAAATTTAAGTATCCTCCCTTGTGTCCTCCTTATTACCACGTTCTTTGTGTCTATGAATTTTAGTAGGTGTATCCTGTACTATATGACTAAAATCTACTTATTGTCTATCTGGTTCTGTGTAACCTGACTCAGGATGATCTTTTATAGTTTCATCCATTAGCCTGCAAATTTCATGATTTTCTTGTTTTATTTATTTATTTATTTATTTATTTATTTTTATTTTTTAATAAATGTAATCTATTTATTTTTATATTAATCACAGGTTAGGTACTTTGCATCCCAGGCATAGCCCCCTCCTTCATTCCCTCCCACTCTCTACATCCCTCCCTCATCTCCTCCCCACCCCCTTCAAGTCCACCTACTGGGGAAGACCTCCTCCCCTTCCATCAGACCCCAGTTCATCTTGTCTCCTCAGGGCTGGCTGCAATGTCCTCCCCTGGGATCTAGCCAGGCTGTTAATCCCTGGCATGTATGGGGGAGGGTCAAAGAGCCAGACATCCAGTTCATGACAGAAACAGTCCCTGTTCTTACTAGGATCTTACTAGGGTCTTTAGTTGGACACCAAGCTACCATGGGCCACATCTGAGCTGGGGTTCCAAGCCATAACCATACATGGTCCTTGGTTGGAGAAACTGTCTTGTAAAAGACCACTGTGCCCGGCTCAATTTGATCTTTGTGGAACTCTTGTTCTCCCCAAGTCTTACTAACTTCCCCTATTTTCATTATTATTCCCAGCCCTCTGCCAAAGGCTTGGTTGTGAGTCTTAATATCTGTTTTGATACATTGC
>CM053766.1:67360346-67398390 GCA_028658305.1 Pachyuromys duprasi
TTTCTGTCATGAACTGGATGTCTGGCTCTTTGACCCTCCCCCATACATGCCAGGCAGTAACAGCCTGGCTAGATCCCAGGGGAGGACATTGCAGCCAGCCCTGAGGAGACAAGATGAACTGGGGTCAGATGGAAGGGGAGGAGGTCCTCCCTTGTAGGTGGACTTGGATGGAGCAGGGAGGAGATGAGGGAGGGATGTAGAGAGTGGGAGGGAATGAGGGAGGGGGCTATGCCTGGGATGCAAAGTACTTAACCTGTGATTAATATAAAAATATGTAAAAGAAAAAAATACAAAAAATATCTCCCATGGCTTCTGTAATCTACAATATCTAGCCTTGTTTTGATTTTAAAGTATAACTCAAATTTTTTGATTTCATATTTTTGATGACAATTTTTTGACTTCTTATTGTGGCTTTGACCTTATATATAAAAATGTTGCTGCTTTAAAGGTCATGGAGTCAAAGACCTGTTCTTAATTGAAATATATTACACAGTAAACTTTGAAAAAGATAGAAGGGACAATTTCTATGTCCATTTAATAAAGTTAAACACCTTTTCTGACATTTTCCACAACCTTGAAGTGTGATGATAAACTTCTTGCCACTAATCGTTTATCCCTTCCTCCTCTCCATACTGAATTCCTTTCCTTTCTATTTCTTCCTTTTGTCATTTGTTCACATCTATCTTCTTCTTTCTTTACTGTTTATTTATTTATTTTTACTGTGATCCATACCCCGAGAAACCCTTTCTGTCACATGATTCTTTATTTTAAAAATTTAAAAAATGATTAAAATGTGTGTGAGATGCATACATTTTTAAATATTTTTATTATTATCATTTATTACAATTTATTCAATTCATATCCTGGCTGTGTCACCCTCCCTCATCTCCTCTCAATCAAGTGTAAAACAAGGTCATTTGCTCAACCATATTCATAGCAGATTTGTTCATAATAGCCAGAATCTGAAAACAACCAAGATGTCCTTCAACGGAGGAATGGATACAGAAATTGTGGTACATTTACACAATGGAATACTACTCAGCTATTAAAAACAAGGAAATAATGAAATTCGCAGGCAAATGGTGGAAGATAAATGCGTTGTTTTTTTTTTGTTAAGACCTTGAAATTGTGACAACTGCTTTGTATATAATTTTTCAGAGAAACTACCCGAGAAGGTCAGTATCCTTAGTCTGAAAAAAATTGATCCTACAATGACAAATGAAATATCTTAGCCGACTCTAGCATAATTTCCATAACTAAGATGTAAAAACAATCAGTTAATTTCAATGTTCATATTCTTAAAGATAACATTTGTCTTGAATGACCCTAAAAGTAGGTAACCAATTTTAGTTAAGCCTTTTAAAACATATCTATCAACTATCTATCTATCTATCTATCTATCTATCTATCTATCTATCTATCTATCCATCCATCCATCCATCTATCTACCTACCTATCTCTTTCTTTCTCTCTCTCTATCAATCCATCTATGTGTGTGTGTCTGTGTATTTATTGTGTGTGAGCAGGGTCCAGTGGAAGCCAAAAGAAGTTGTATCCCTTGAACTTGGTGCTGTGTACAGTTGTACACAGTAGAATATGGTTTCTGAGACTGAGCTTTTCTTCTCTAAAAGACCTAAAAGCATAAAGCAGCTGAATTGTTTCTTCAGCATCAATTTGATTTACATTTTAAAAAGTCATATTTCTAACAAATTTCAGATTATGAATTCAAATTATTTCTTCATGACAGGATACATTAAATTTCTGATAAATTCTCCCACTTCTCTCTCCTTCCCTCCTCTCCCCCTCTAATTGTTTTTCTTTCTGTTATAAAAAAAATAAAATGGAAATGGAAAGTATGACACATGCTTCTTAGCATGAGTCATTTAACATTCTAATTCATACTAATAGACTTATTAGTATAAAAAATGAATATCTAAGTTATTGTTATTATAATCTCTCCTGAAGTGACTGCCTTCCAAAGTTACACGTTTTTGGCATATGTGTAGTAAGAAATACCTGTACTCAAAAATTTAGCAACAAATAATACAGCATCATTATTCTCTTGTAGTGATTAGATTTCTCTATTTACATCATAAAATTATAAGTTAACCTTTATCACTTCATTATTTTTTCCCTTCCTGTCCTGGTAAATATGCTTTGCTTCCCATAACTGTGTATTGAACCTTGCTTAGATTCCATATTTGAGGGAGGTCATGTACTATTTCCCTTTCTGTGTTTGATGCTTCACTTAGCACGACATCTTGTAAACCCAGCCAAATGGAAAAGATGTATTCCCTTTTCTATGCTGAGTAGTGATACATGGCTCATCTAATGTATGTATTGTGATTGTAGCTTCATAGTTTAACCGTCCACACTGTGATAAATATCTACTCTCATCAAGATTTATAGTCACCTAGAAGGCTGATGAATCATTCTTGTGAGCCTGTCTATGTGGATTCACTGTGAGAGGAAGACCCATTTTAAATTTTGGTTGCATCATCCTAAGGACTAGCATCCCAAAGAGGAGGAAGAAGTGAAGGGAGAAAACTGCTCCAACACCATTTTTCTCTCTTCTTCACTTTCTGGCTCATCACTGCTTGGTCATCTCTGCTTTGCTCTGCTCCCGACTACCTGGATGACAGACTAGACTTGCTGAACCTCTGAGCCAAAATCAACAGCCTCTTCTCAAGTTGTTTATTTCAGGTATGTTTCTGTAGTGACAAAAAAGTTAATAATACAGGCACTTAAGTTATTTCCACTTATTTCACTTTGCTATTGTGAACTCTGTTGTGGTGATCATGAGAGTGAAATACCAGTGATGCTCATGTTCTTTGACTATTTTCCCTGGAAAATGAGTGATAGTCCATTTGGCTTCTATCTTTAGTTTGGGCAGAATTTGTATACTGTTTTCTATAAAAATACATACCAATTTACAACCTCATCAATAGTGTACATCTTTTCTATTTTCTCCACATTCTTGCCAGTATTAAAATCTTGCCATAAGAGAGTACATACATCCAGATTTACATTAGTAATGATAATGGACATTGAACATATTTTCATTCATATGCTAGCCACATGTATGTTTTCTATAGGAAAAATTAAGATGTACTTTATACTTTATTCATTTTAAAATTGTGCTTTTATTTTTGTGACTATTGAGGTTGTGTATATTCCATTGGACTTCAATAATTAGGATTTCTATATCTTTCCAAGACTTGACAATATCTCTCCACTGTAATTCTGAATATGTTTCTAGCTCTTTACTCTCTCTTCTGCTTCTAGAATGCTAAGTCACAAAATAGTTTCTATCTTTTACTTTCTTATAAGTTCCTACTTTCATTTCTTTTTCCTTTGTTCTTCAAATAAGATAATTTCCAACTATCCATATTAAAAAAGAACTAATCTTTTGTTTTACTTGATAGTCTTCTGTCAAAATTTGTTATTGAATATTTAACTTTTTACTCTATTTTTCTGTTCTACAATTTTTCTCTCTATTTTAAAAATATTGTGTACGTATTTGTTAACATTCAGTTTTTTGGCATTTCCTTCCTTATTTAATGAAAATTTTATAGTAATTCTTAGAATTCTTCCCTGTGTGTATCATTAATGTGTATCATATTAGAGTTATTCTCTACAAATGCATCTTGTTTTTTCTCTTTGCCTTCCTTGTCCCTCTGAATTGTCTTCCTCACAGTAAATTATCCAACCTTTTTCTGACTTGTAAAACTGGAATTTTGAAACGGTAGACTTTTCATATGGTAACCAACATATCAGAGACTGTAGGTGGCCATCAACTGTTTCTGCTTGTTCAAACTGCCGTAATTGTTTTACATGCCAAATTCTGTTCATGTCTTCAGTGGCAGTAGAAATGCCTGTCTTTTAAACTGTAGCTGAACAGAAAAACTATAAGTAGAAATGATTTTTACATTTCGTTCATATTTATAATGGAAATGAAACTGGGGTTTATTTTCTATTCACTTCACAGAGTTGGAGAAAAAAACTTATAATAAATAATTTGAATACATGATCAGAATGCATTCCCTGAACTTAAAGGTAGAGTTGTCAATTCATTTGTGAATGTACCTAATCACCATATCTTTGTTCTATGTAGATTTGGATACTTGCTATTGAAAAGTTCTCTTCAATATCAGACATATATATCTCTGATGGATCAGGCTGGAAGCTGAAAGTTTTGGACTGTTCAGTATATGCAGGACCATCTTCCTGGGAGACATATATTTATTGTTTCTGTTAGTCAGGGGAGGCTCAAAAATGTTCAAAGGGTCCAAAAATATTCTTGTTCCAGGAGAGAGAGCTTTTCCATTCAGGCTAAATTAAATTTCTGACCCACAGACAATATCTAAAATGTGCACAAACAAACCACTATCCTCTTGGAGTTGGAGATAAGACTTTTCGTGCTATTTCTTGGTATTGATGTTAGATTCTACATCTTCTGAAGGTGCATGCATGCCATTACTTTTAACTGTCACTTTGTTCTTTGAATCTAGAAATGCTCAAGTATGTAAACTCCCTTCTATTCCAGGAGAAAAGGATATAAGACACAAATGTTTGGTAAGATTTTAACTACACCCAATGTCTGGATTTATATTCTCATTTCACCAAGAAAAGGTGATGTTTGGGGATTCCTATATGTTGGGGTGATGTAATACTATGGCATTTGTGAAAGACGGTTTCTCAGACTCCTGTCTGTTAAAATGGTAACATGTTCTGCGTTTTTATCTAAGAAAATCTTTCTACCAGTTTCTAGATTTCTTGTTTTCCTCAGGAGACAATCATTTATATAGAGATGTTTATATTTCAATAATGTAAGAAAATTCAGTAGCCTGCTGTTCTGGTAATTTACTGACATTATCCCTTGTTTCTCTGAGCTTTCATTTTGAGTTGTAACCTTTCATTGCTAATGTATATGGTTGTTCTGGATGAGTAGGGAGTACTGTTTATGGCATCAACAGTTGGATATTTAATTATTCATGTGTACATTATACTTAATTCAATTGTATGAGAATCTAAGGACAGTTTATTCCATCATTTCTATTCTACAATAAATAAGTCCATAATTCTGACAAAGTTATAGATTGTTTTAACTCATTTTTAGTTTCAATATCATCTTTTCTATTTTTAAAATTCTTTATTTTTTTAATAATTATACTTTATTCACTTTTTATCCTAGCTGTATCCCCTGCCCTCATCTCCTCCCAAACCTACCCTCCATTCTTCATCTGCTCCCATGCGCCTCCCCAAGTCCACTGATAATTTAAGTTCTCCTTCTCTTCCCTCTAACCCTAGCCTATCAGGTCTCATCAGGACTGGCTGCATTATCTTCCTCTGTGTCCTGGTAAGGCCACTTCCCCATCAGAGTGAAGTGATCAAAGAGCCAGCCACTGAGTTCATGTCAAAGGCAGTCCCTGTTCCCATTACTAGGGTAACGCACTTGGAGACTGAGCTGCCATGGGCTATATCTGGGTAGGGGTTCTAGATTATCTCCATGCATGGTCCTTGGTTGAAGTATCAATCTCAGAAAAGACCACTGTGCCCAGATTTTTGATTCTGTTGTTCTCTTTGTTGAGCTCCTATCCCCTCCAGGTCTTCCATCTTTCCTTTCTTTCATAAGATTTCCAGCACTCTGCCCAAAGTTTATCTTTGAGTCTCAGCATCTGCTTTGATACCCTGCTGGGTAGAGTCTTTCAGAGGCTCTCTGTGGTAGGCTTATGTAGTGTTCCCTGTTTTCTCCCTCTTCGATGCCCTTCCCATTTGCCTTTCTGAGGGAAGATTGATCATCTTACCCAGGGTCCTCCTTCTTGTTTAGCTTCCTTAGGTGTATAGATTTGTATATGTTTATCCTATATTATATGTCTAATATCCAATTATAAGTGAGCATATGTTATATGTGTCTTTCTGCTTTGGGATACCTCACTGAGGATGTTCTTTTCTAGTTCCCACCATTTGCCTGCAAATTTTATGATTTCCTTGTCTTTATTTGATGAGTAGTATTTCCTTGTGTAAATGTACCACAATTTCTGTATCTATTCCTCAGTAAAGGGACATCTGGGTCATTTACAGATTCTGGCTATAACAAACAAAGCTGCTACTAACATGGTTGAGCAAATGTCCTTGTTGTATACTTGAGTATGTTTTGAAAACATGCCTAGGAGTGGTATAGTTTGATCCTGGGTTAGCAGTATTCATAATTGTCTGAAAAGAGCCAGATTGATTTCCAAAGTGGTTGTTTAAGTTTACATTCCCACCAGCAATGGAGAAGTGTTCCCCTTTCTCCACATCCTCTCCAGCATATATTGTCACTTAAGCTTTTGATCTTAGCCATTATGATGGGTATAAGGTGAAATCTCAGAGTCCTTTTAACTTGCATTTCCCTTATGACTAAAGACATTGAGCATTTCTTTAATTGTTTCTCTGCCCATTTGATGTTACTCTATTGAGAATTCTCTTTTTAGCTCTGTACCCCATTTTTAATTGGATTACTGATTTGTTGCTTTTAAACTTCTTGAGTTATTTATATCTTCTGGATAGTAGCCCTCTGTCAGATATAGGGTTGGTAAAGATCCTTTCCAGTCTGTAGGCTGTTGTTTTGTATCTTCTTTTCTATTTAGTTCTATGTTTTCAGCTTGCTCCTTTAGAACCTGATCAGAGTCCATACATGGAAGAATCCAGACACTGTAAAAGAAGAAAGGACTTGAAGGATTGTAGTGCTCTAATGTTGTATCTCTATTTCCCTTGAAAACAGAATAATACTGTCTCAGCACAAGTTACAAAATATCCCTAAGTGAAACAAAATGTCAAAATTACAGATAGACAACATATTCTTTTATTTCTTTGTTGAATACAGTGTAATATGACACAAAATTTGAGAATGCCTTCATAAGCTTCCATTTACACCTGCACTTTGTTTTTGAAAATTGCTCCATGGGTCCATTTCTCCTTTATGATTTTATAATATGAAAACTGGGAAAACAAAGTTTTCCATAGGTTTCTTTTGCAAATGGTACTTAAAAAACATTATAAAACAGAAAGATAAATTATTAAGCAAAAATATTTCTTAGTTTATATTATACAGCGATATAATATACATTGTTTAAGGTAACTTCAAAGATATGAAAAGAAATGAAATTTAAAAATTAATCCATGTAGTATAGTGGCAGGAGAAGAGTATGTCATTTTCATTTAGAAATTAGATTTGTTAAGAATAGATGAAGATGATATAGGGAAAGGACAATTAAATTTTAGTATAAAAATAATTTAGTCATCAGGCAACGTTACAGCTATTATTGTAGAACCTTTATATCTCAGTGGAGACTAATTAGTGATGGCTAATACATTAATAGCTCTCTCTGATCCCCAAATTTAATTTATAATATTTTAACACATGGCTAGTGTTTTGTCATCCCCTAATTGGCCAGTCTTTTTGGTTATGTCTTTGTTCTCTCTTAGCTGATATTCTTCCAATAATTTTAAAAGCTTAGCCATAGGTACTTAAGGTGGCATATCTCAAATGTCACAAGAAGCTAGAATACAGATTGTGCCTCATTATATATGAGGCTCCTTGTCAACTAATGCATCTTGAGCACCTTAAACACTGATTACAGTTTCAGCAGCTACCAAAATGATTTATCAGAAGCTATGTGGATAATTCAACAATACTGTTGACATCTTAATATTAACAAGGATATTAAGCAAAAGAGAATGTTCAATATTTATTACCATTTTCATTATCAACTTTTCCTCCTCTACTCTATTCCATAACAGCTATCTCCATGAATTCTACTTGATAGATTTTTTTTAAAGACATTACATTTTCAGCACAAAATCTAATTTGCTCTGGCAAATCAAATTCATAACTTTGTAATATAATTCAATTAAGATGAGAGAATGAAATTTAATTAAACCACAATGAAATAAGACAGTATTTGCCAACAAGTAAGTTTGGAATTGAAACCAGTGGAATTAACCGGCATTCTTGTCATATTCACAGAAATTCGATGAAGCTGTATTGATTTAACCATTACAAAGGGAGAAATTATATGTATATTGTATATACATATATATATATATATATTGCATTATTGCATTTCCTATCTCAAAATGTAGTGTATACATTATTATTGAAAATATGCCTTTTTATTCATAATTAGAGAAACTTTACATTTGAGTGTCTCTGAGAATTTTTTTTAACTGATCAGAGAAAAGGATATCAACACACAGTGACAGAAAAAAATGCAATGTATATTTTGGAGCATATTTTCACAAGTTTCGTGGGACAAAGGTGTATTTGTAGGTACAAGGTCTTCTAGAAACTAGATTGTGGCCTTATGTTAGTAAATTTCACATTACCACAGCAAAATATCTTTTTAAAATTAAATTTTAACATTTTATATTAATTACAGTTTATTTACTTTGTATCCCAGCCGTAGCCCCCTCCATCATTCCCTCCCAATCTCACTCTCCCTCTGTCATCTCCTCCTATGCCCCTCTCCAAGTCCATTGATAGGGAGGTCCTCCTCTCCTTCCCTCTGGCACTAGCTTATCAGGTCTAATTAGGACTGGCTGCATTGTTCTCCTGTGTGACCTGTCAAGGCTGCTTCCACCCCCCCCCCGGGGGGGGCAGCCAAAGAGCCCGCCAACCACTGAGTTCATGTCAGAGGTAGTCCCTGTTCCCCTTACTAGGGTACCCACTTGCATACTGAGCAGCCATGGACTACATCTGAGCAGGAGTTCTAGGTTCTATCCTTGAATGGTCCGCGGTTGGAGTATCAGTTTCAGAAAAGACCCCTGTTCCCAGATATTTTGGTTCTGTTGCTCTCCTTGTGGAGCTCCTTTCCTCTCCAGGTCCCACTAATTCCCTCTTATTTCTTAGGATTCCCTGCACTCTGTCCAAAGTTTGTTTAAGAGTCTCAGCATCTGCTCTGATACACTGCTAGGTAGAGTCTTTCAGTCCATATGTGACCATGGTAGGCTCAGTATCTAAAGCAATGAATATACAAAAGGAAAAGGTATGTGTAACTAGTACACCTTTGAGTCCAAACTGGTTGTGTTTTCGCTGATGTGTTCAGATGTTCATGCCTAAAAGCAATGGTGGAGAACATCAGCAAGCAATTAATCTCATTAAACTTGTAAAATCAGAGAATTATGAGCCATACATTATGTAACCCTATTCAAGGTAACACCCACGATGACCTAAATTCTCTGTACCAACTTTTTAAAGGTGGACATCCTCTTTTCAATACTAATCCCATGAAGACAGCAACATCAGCAAAGAGCTCTGTGAACACTCATCCAGCTCTTACAGAATCCACTGCCTGCTAGAGAGGAGGATAAGAGGAATCAGAGAAAGAGAAATTAAACACAGCTCTGTGTCACTCAGCAGCATGGCAGGAGTCTCTGCCTCAGAATGCTCCAAATAGCAGCGGTGACTTTGAGCCTTTATAAGCCTGTGGTTTATTTTATCTATGAGTAGCAGATGTTGGGTACAGCTTCACAGTGTGCTCAAAGTAAGCAGACTCTAAATGAGTAAAAATCTGCTTATTTTGGCTCTGGTTAAAACACTGTATATATAAGAATTTATATTTGGTGCCAGCAGGCTTTTGAGTTTACAGGTTTTGGCCTGCTGTGAAGAACAAAGCAGCATAGAACTAATATATAGGGAGCACATATTTAACTTGTTCATGTAACACATTGTAACACCATTTCCATTCTTCTAAATATCTTTATTTTGTGAGCAATTATAGAAGAGAAATATATACTTATATTTATAGCTAATCTACACATCAGTATTAACACTCTTCAGGGAAAAATATAATATAAAGCTCTACCATCTATGTATCTATGTATCTATATATGGATCTTTATATCTACCTATCATCTATCTGTGGGCTATGTATGTAACATTTTTCTATCACCCTATTCATAATCTATCTATAATCTTCCATTCATCTATCTGTCCATCTATCTATCCTCTATTACTTACCTTTTGTTCTTTTGTGAATCATTTATTTTCTGTATTGGTTTCCACAGCTCTGCAGGAAAAGACATCCTGTATTTTCCTTTTTTTAAACTGAACATCCAGTGTGAATTCAGACAGTATCTGAAGGCCAGTGAATCAGTCTATTGACTGTAAATTCTAATCAGAGACCTGGGGAAGAATGGACAAGTCATAATTCGATGAGTGAAGAAATAGAAAAGTTGATATTATATATTATAGCTATATTGTATTTTTACTAATTTATTATGTTGCTATCATGTTATATTATATCAATTATATTAAAATGTACCACAATTGCTTCATCCATTCTTCAGAGGAGGGAAATCTAAGTTGTTTCCAGATTCTGGCTATCATAAATAAAGGTGATATGAACATATTTGAGCAAGTGTTCTTGTTTATGGTGGGGCATCTCTTGTGTATAATGTCCAGGAATGGTATAGCTGGGTCTTGAGGTAGAGCTACAGATACATTTCCAAAATGGTTGTATAAGTTTGCACTCCCAACAGCAATGGAGAAGTATTCCTCTTTCTCTGTATCCTACCAGGATGTAATGTTACATGAGGTTTTGATCTTAGACATTCTGATGGGTGGAAAAGTGAGAAGAAGGCTAGAAGGCCCTGAGGGAATAGGAGCTCCACAAGAAAACCAACATAGCCAACTAACCTGGGACGAGGGGTGTTTGCAGAGACTGAAACAACAGCCAAGTACTATGTATGGACAAGACCTAGGGCTCCTACACATATATGCCTAATGGAAAGCTTGATCTTCATGTGGGATACCTAGTAAGGGGAGCTAAAACTGTCTACAACAAAGACTCTTTTACATGTTTTTGATCATTTCTTTCTGGCAGGGCTGGCTTGCCAGGCTATTGTGGTAGAGAATGTACTCATTCTTGATATGTCGTGATGTACTGGGATAGGAAGGCAGGGAAGCTAGCCTTTTCTGAGAGGGAGGAGACAGGAGATACAAGGAAGAGAGAAGGAGGTTTGGACTAGAACAGAGGAGGGAACAGACTAATATTGGGATGAAAAGTGAATGAATGAATAAATAAATAAATACCCCTCCAAAAAAACCATGGAATCTCAGAGTCCATTTGATTTGTATTTCATTGATGACTACTGAAACTGAACATTATTTTCTTTTTTCAAAAAATTATTCATTTATTTATTACAATTTATTCACATTGTGTCCCCTCTACAGCCCCCTCCCTTGTCTCCTCCCCATCCCACTCACCCTCCCTCTTCTCCCCCAATGCCCTTTCCATAGTCCCATAATAGGGGAGCTCCTCCCTTTCTATCTGTCCCAAGATTATCAGGTCTCATCAGGGCCAGCTACATCATCTTTCTCTATGGCCTAAAAAGGCTGCACCTCCAGAGGGAGGTGATCAAAGAACCAGCCACTGAGTTCATGTCAGAAACAGACCCTACCCCTCTTACTAGGAAACACACTTGGAAACTGAGCAGCCTAATGGCTTCCTCTGAGCAGGGAGTCTAGGTCCTTTCCATGCATGGTAATTGGTAGAGTGTGGACCAAACGGAACCTTTCTTTTCATTTAATTTCTTTATTAAAGTTTATTGACTTTGTTTCTTCTCTGCAGCCTCTTCTCTGTCCCATCTACTCTTCCTCTTCTTCCCCCATGCCACTTCCCCAGTCCACTGATAGGGGAGGACCTCCTCCCTGTCTACTGACCAAGGCCCATCAGGTCTCACCAAGCTGGCTGCATCATCTTACTCTGTGGCCTGGCAAGGCTGCACCCTCTCAGGGGAGAGGTTATCAAAGAGCTGGCCACTGAGTTTGTGTCAGAGACAGCCCCTATACTGCTTACTAGGAAACTAACTTGGAAACTGATCAACCTATGGGCTTCCTCTGAGCAGGCCATCTAGGTCATCTCCAGGCAATGTCCTTGGAACCTCCCCCTCCCCTGGGCCCATGTTTTTTGGCTCTGTTGTTCTCCTTGTGCAGCTCCTGCCCCTCCAGATCTTTCTATCTCTCTCTTCCTCTATAAGGATTCAAGCATGCTAGCGAAACTTTGGCTGAGTCTCAGATTTCCTTTGATACCTTGATGCACAGAGTCTTTCAAAGGAAGACTCTGTGGAAGGCTCCTGTCCTGTTCCTTGTCTTCTACTTCCTATGTCTATCCTGTTTGCCCTTCTGAATGGGGATTGAGCATCTTCCCAAAGGTCCTCCTTGTTGTTCAGCTTCCTTAAGACTAAAGATTTTAGTATGTTTATTTTATATTATATGGCTAATATCCTGTTTTTAGTGAGAATATACAATATGCGTCTTTCTGCTTCTGAGTTACCTCAATCAGGACGATCTTTTCTAGTTCCATCAATTTGCCTGCAAATTTCATGATTTCCTTGTTTTTAATTGCTGAACAGTGTTCCATTGTGTACATTTACCACACTTTCTGTTTCCATTCTTCCATTGAGGGAAATCTAGGTTGTGACAGAGGGCTAAAACAGAGAATATATAAAGAACTGAAGAAGTTAAACACTAAAAAACCATGTAATCCAATTAAAAAGTGGGGTACAGAGCTAAACAGAGAATTCTCAACAGAGGGATATCTAATGGCAGAGAAACACTTAAAGAAATGTTCAAAGTCCTTAGTCATTCGGGAAATGCATATCAAAAGGACCCTGAGATTAAACCTCACACTCATCAGAATGACAATGACCAAAAACTCAAGGGATGAAGCATGCTGGAGAGGATGTTGATGGGAATCTAACTTTATACAACCACTTTCAAAATCAATGTGGAGCTTTTTAAGAATAGTGCTACTTCAATATCCAGCTGTACCACTCCTAGGCATGTACCCAAAAAAATGCCCCAGCATTGAATAAGGACTATGCTCAACTATGTGTACAGCAGCTTTATTTGTAATAGCCAGAATCTGGAAACCACTCAACATTTCTTTAAGTGCTTTTTAGCCATTTGAGATTCCTCTGTTGAGAGGTCTCTATTTAGCTCTCTACCTCACTTTTAAATTGGATTATTTATTTTTCAGTGTTTTATTTCTTGAGTTATTTACATATTTTAGATATTAGCCATGTGTCCGGTCTAGGATTGGTGAAGAAATTTTCCCAATCAGTAAACCATGGTTTTGTTCTATTTACAGTGTCCTTTGCCTTACAAAAGGTTTTTGGTTTCAAGAGGTCCCTTTTATTAATTGTTGGTCTTAGAGTCTGAGCTGTTGGTGTGCTGTTGAAGAAGTTTTTTGCTGTGCCAATGAGTTCAAGGCTTTTCCCCACTCTCTCTTCTAGTAGATAAGTGTATTTGGTTTTATGTTGAGGTCTTTGATCTCCTTGAACTTGAGTTTTGTGAAGGATGATAAATATGTATGGATTTGGATTTTCCTACATGCGGACATCAGGTAAACCAGCATCATTTGTTGAAGATTCTTTTTTTTTTTTCATTGTATGGTTTTGGCTCCTTTATCAAAAATCAAGAGTCAGTAGGTATGTGGGTTTATTTCCGTATCTTTGATTTAATTGCTCATGTAGTCTATTTCTATTCCATTACCATGCAGCTTTTAGCACTTTTTGCTCTGTAGTATAGCTTCAGTCAGGGATGGAGATACCTCCAGAAATTCTTCTATTGTATAGGATTGTTTTAGTTACTCTGTTTTGTTTTGGATGTTGTTGATGTTATTTTTCTATATAAAATTGAGAATTGCTCTTTCAAAACCTGTAAAGAATTGTGTTGGTATTTTGATGGGAATTGCATTGAATATTACATTACTTTTGGTAATAGGATCATTTTTACTATGTTAATTTTACAGGTCCATAAATGTAGGACATCTTTCCATCTTCTGATATCTTCTTTAATTTCCTTCTTTAAAGACTTGAAGTTCTTGCCATAAAAGTAGTTGACTTGCTTGCTTAGAGCTATACCAGGATACTTTATATTATTTGCGGTTATTGTGAAGGTTGTAGTTTTTCTAATTCCTTTCTCAGCTTGTTTGTTATTTATTTAGAAAAGGGCTACTGATTTTTTTTTATTTATTTAACTTTGTATCCAGCCACTTTGCTGAAGGTGTTTAATAGCTGTAGGAGCTCTCTTGAAGAATTTTTGTGGTCACTTATGTATGCTATATCACCTGATAATAATAATAATTTGATATTTTCCTTTCAACTTTATCCCCTTTATATCCTTTAGTTTTTTTTTTCTCTAGCTAGAACTTCATCATGTTCAATACAGAACATATCTTCATCATGTTATGATAACAGTGGACAGCCTTGTCCCTGAGTTTAGCAGGAACTCTTTCTATTCATTTAATTTGATATTGGTTACAGGCTTGCTGCATGTTGCCTTTACTGTGTTTAGATATATGGCTTGTATCCAAAGATTGTTAACATGAAGGAGTGTAAGATTTTGTGAAACGCTTTCTCTGCTTCCAGTGAGATGATCATATGTTTTCTTTTCTTTTCTTTTTTTCTTTCAGTTTGTTTATACAGTGGGTTCTTACCTTGATGGATTTTCATATATTGAACCACCCCTGCATGCCTGGGATGAAGCCTACTTGATTGTTGTAGGTGATATTTTTGTTTATCTGTTTGTTTGTTTATTATAATTTATTCACTCTGTATCCCCTCTGCAGCTCTCTCTCTTGTCTCCTCCCAGCCCCACCCACCTCTGCTCTTCTTCCCCCTATTCCCTTTCCTTAGTCCCCTCATGGGAGAGGACCTTCTCTGTTTCTATCTGACCCTAGCTTATCAGGTCACATCAATACTGACTGCATCAGCTTCCTCTATTTCCTGGCAAGGCTGCCCTCAGCCCCAGGGTAAGGTGATCAGAGAGCCTGCCACCGAGTTGATATCACAGACAGTCCCTTTATACCTTAGTAGGGTACCCACTTGGAAACTGAGCAGCCAATGGGCTTCCTTTGAACAGGCAGTCTAGGTCCTCTCCATGCATGGTCCTTAGTTGGAGTATCGGTCTCTGCAGCTCCTCCTGGGTCCAGGTAGGTTTTGCTTTCAGATTTTCAAATATTGAACCACCCCTGCATGACTGAGATGAAGCCTATTTGATCGTTGTAGATGATATTTTTGCTGTGATCTTGGATTTAGTTTGAGAGTATTTTGTTGAGAATTTTTGCATTGGTGTTCATAAAAATTGCTATATTTATATAAGCTTTACTTTTATTATTATCATTTATTAGAATGTATTCAATTTGTATCCCTGCTGTGGCCCCCTCTCTTGTCTCCTTCCAATCCCACCCTCCTTTCCTCTTCTCCTCCTATGCCAATCTCCTAGTCCACTGATAGGGGAGGTTCTCCTCCACTTCTGTTTGACCAGAGTCTATCAGGTCTCATTAGGACTGATTGTGTTGTCTTCCTCTGTGGTCTGGCAAGGCTGTACCCTCCAGGGGGAGATGATCAGATAGCCTAGTACAAAGTTCATGCCATCTTTTTTTTTCATTTTTATTTTATATTAATCACAGGTTATGTACTTTGCATCCCAGCTGTAGCCCCCTCCCGTGTTCCCTCCCTATCCTCCCCTTCCCTCCCTCATCTCCTCCCTGCACCTTCCCAAGTCCACTGATAGGGGAGGACCTCCTCCCCTTCCATCTAACTCTGGCTTATCAGGTCTCTTCAGGAATGGCTGCAATGTCCTCTTCTGTGGCCTAGCAAGGCTGCTCCTCCCTCGGCAGGGGGGTGGGGGTGGGCGGGGAGGTCGAAGAGCCAGCCATTGAGTTCATGACCAAAATAGTCCCTGTTCCCCTTACTAGTATACCCACTTGGGTATTGAGCTACCATTTCCTACATACAAGCAGGGGTTCTTGGTTATAACCATACATGATCCTTGGTTGGAGAGACAGTCTCATAAAAGACCCCTTAATCCCTTGCTTTCCTTACTAGGGACTCCACTTGGAGACTGAGTCTATGGACTACATCTGAGCAGGGGTTTTATGTCCTTTTCATGCACTGTCCTTGGTTGGGGTATAAGTCTCTGCAGTGTCCCCAGAGCTCAGATTTTTTTAGCTTTATTGGTCGACATTTGGAGCTTCTGTACCCTCCAGGTCTTTCTATCTCACTCTTCTTTCATAAAATTCTCTGCACACGGCCCAAAGTATTAGCTTTTTTAAACTGTAATAAATACCTATGATTATCAAATATGAAAAGATTGGTACTCATACTGCATACACAAAATGACATTTCCTAAACTAGAAACACTGAGGGAGAGCTGTCACCAGCCAGAAGTCATTTTATGCTACAGAGTAAGACACTGTCGCATGAGAAAGGGAAAACTTATTTTGACTCATAATCCATTTTGGGGAAGAGCTTCAGTGAACAATATGACATGGCAGGAATGCAAGGAGATTTGTCTATGTAGTGGCTAAAGCACTTTGAAAAGAGAAATAGGAAATGGGTGACTTCTAACTTTCCTTTCGAGGACACATTCCAGTGACCTAAAAACCTTAGGCCCTTTTCCTACAGTTTCTTTCACCTCACAAAAATAGCGCTCTGAAAAATAAGCCTTTAAAATTGGGGATAAAGGCCATGTCAGACTGTTGCTAACACTTCTTTGGAGGAGGATCTTAACATTGCACCTTGGAGACCAACTGCTGAGAATTCAGTCTTTTCATGGTGATTCCATTCTCAACACCCATCCTCGATCTTTCTTTTAGCCTCAGACTTCCTTTGTAAGTTGGGCAAGGAAGCATTTTAGTGGCCCTGGGATGGGCAGAAACCTCTAAGTTTATTTATTTTTTGTTACAAAGTTTTTCACCTATGATAGACTGATGATCTTTTGTTATCATTGGCCTCAGGTGAATATTAACAGTTCACATTTGTAAAGCTGGAAGTTACAAACTATACTTCAAATTTCTTTTCAGAGCTTTAGTTTAAGAAAGCTATTATTTTATACAAAAATCAATATTGGTTAGAGTATAAATATTAATTAATAGTTTATGAATAAAGATATTTCTAGTTTTATACTTTTTATATATCTATTATAAATAGAAATAAAATAATGAAAAAGTACTGATTGATAAATTTTCAAATACACTTTTATGAACTTTATTGTATTTATAAAATACAGTATAAAACATGCTAAAAGTGAAGAAAAATGTTAGATAATTAACCGTTCTGCAGATTGTCCATTTAGGACTTTGGACTTCTGGAATAAAACATTCAGTTGTGAAGTTGGATTTCAGTTAATTGATTGGGGAATTGGCATCTGAGCCTTTGGAATTAGCATTTTTTTCTTGTTCAGATATAGATCTTCTGTCTGCAGGGCATTGGCAGGAAAAGAGGACAGGTTTCCTTGTCTTGAGGTTTGAAAGATGCTTGAGATTCTTTCCTACTACTTACACTAAGTTGGAATCAGTCTTTTTGGCTATAAGCGTTATTTTCTGTCCATTTTTTCAGAGGTACTTGTTACGTTTGCCTTCTCCTTGTTCTTTGAGTGTGAGATCTAAGATGTACATGATGCAAATTTTTCCCAGTGTTAGGTGTAGAGTTTAATCTTCCAGTGCAAAGTTAACTATCATGGGTCTAACATTATTTAGATGTTAAAAGTTTGATGGTATAACTCTTCTGCTTTTCCCTAATTTTTTTAGTACTTTCTTCCTCACTTTGCAGAGCTATGACAATGATTAGATGTAAGGGCTTATTTAATTTTAAAGTGTTCCTGGATTAATTTCCCCAATAGATAACTGACATTGAAACTTAATTTAATAAACAATATTATTTATGCTAACAGGGATGGAAAGTGTCTTGGAGACCTCAACACAACACAAAGAATTACAGGCAACTAAAGAATTGAGAGCAGGAGAAATAGTCTCTCAATGGGAAATACCAAATGCTCAATACCAAAATGGTCAATCTAAAAATTTATGTATACAGGTAACCTTATATAGATTGAGCAGGTTGTACTTATGTATTTCTAGAAATGCATTTATATGTGTGTATGCATATGTACATATATATGAAACAGCAACCACTAAAAAAAGACCATGAATTTAAAAAAAACAAACAAACAAGGAAGTAAAAATGAGGGTTTGAAGAGAGGAAAGGGAAGGGGAAATGATGCAGTAATATTTTAGTCTCAAAAGTAAAATAGTTCTTAAAACGTTAAAAGTCTGAGAATTTTGCTTTATCCATTAACATAAAATATTTTTGTAAACAATTAATGTATTTAATAGTCTCAGCATTTTAGAGAGTCTTCTCTGTCTACAATATTCATGGCTTCACTATAATGTGCAACAACCAAGCTGCTATCTCCTTAAACTTCCTATGAAAACTTCAATATCACAATGCTGCTCCTATGCTTTCAAATTTAGTTTAGTCCTCTTGTATTAGAGATACTGACATCTGCACTCATCATGAACACCAGGTTGCAATTTTTTTCTTGTATTACCTTTTTTTTAGTTTTGTAATCAATGTAAATTTATCTTAAATAATTTAGTTTAGAAGGATGACAGATTGAAATATTGAGGAGGGTCAACAAAATTACTAGCAGTGATTATTATTTTTTCATCATCATCATATTATTATTAATTACAATATATTCACTTTGCATCCCTGTAGCCTCTCTCTCAGATCCTCTGGGTACCACTCCCCTTCCCTCTCTTTTCTTACCCAATGCCCTTCCCCTAGTCCATTGATAGAGGACACCCTACTCCTCTACTATCTAACCCTAGCCTATCAGGTCCCATCAGGAATGTCTGGATCCTCTTTCTTTGTTGGCTTAGTAAGGCCATCTCAACTTACTAGGGAAAAGGGGATCAAAGAGCAAACAACCAAATGCCTGTGGCTTTCCCTGATTCCCTTAATAAGGAATCTCCATGGAGACTGAGCTGCCCATAAGGTACATCTAAGCAGGGGGTCTAGGTCCTCCTTATGCATGTACTTGGTTGATTCATCAATCTCTGCAGGCCCTCTTAGGCCTGGATTTTGGGTCTCTGTTGGTTCCACTGTGGAACTGTTATCCCCTCTAGGTCTTTCTATCTCTCTGTATCTCCATAACATTTCATGCAGTCTGCCAAAAATTGCCTGAGTCTCAGCATCTCCTTCAATACCCTGATTGTAGAGACATTCAAAAGTCCTCTGGGGAAGGCTCCTAGCATGTGCTCTGTCTTCTCCCACTTCTGATGTCCATCCCATTTGTCCCTCTGAATAAGTATTAAGCATCTTTCGCAGGGTCCTCCTTCTTGTTTAACTTCTTTAGAACTGTGGATTTCAGTATGTCCATCCTATATTATATGTCTAATATTGAATTATAATTGAATACATACCATGTGTGTCTTTTTGCTCCTGGGTTACCTCACTCAGGATGATCTTTTCTAATTCCATCCATTTTCCTGCAATTTCATGATTTCCTTGTCTTTATATACTGAGTAGTATTCCCTTGTGTAAATGCACCACAATTTCTGTATCCATTCCTCAGTTGAGGGACATCTAAATTGTTTCCTGATTCTGGCTACTATGAATAAAGATGCTCTAGACATAGTTGAGCAAATGTCTTTGTTGAATGGTAGAGCATATTTCAGATATATGCCCAGGAAGCAGTATAGCTGGATTGAGGTAGCACAATTCCTACTTTTCTAAGAAAGTGCCAGATTGATTTCCAAAGTGGTTGTACAAGTTTGCATTCGCACCAACAATGGAAGAGGGTTCTCCTTTCTCCACATCCTCTCCAGCATGTGTTGTCACTTGAATTTTTGACCTTAGCCATTCTGATGGGTGTATGGTAAAATTTCAGGGTCGTTTTTATTTGCGTTGCATTTGATTTGCATGACAAAGAATGATGAGCATTTCTTTAAGTGTCTCACTGCCATTCGTTATTCCTCTATAGACAATTCTCTGTTTAGCTCTGTACCACATTTTTTAAATTGGATTACTTGATTTGTTGCTGTTTAACTACTTGATTTTTTTTTTTTTGTATATTCTGGATGTTGACCCTCTGACAGATATAGGGTTGGTGAAGATCCTTTCCCAATTTGTAGGCAGTTGTTTTTGTGACGACAGTGTCCCATGCTTTACAAAAACAACCCAGATGTTCCTCAACTGAGGAATGAATACAGAAATTGAAGTATATTTATATAATGGAATAATCCTCAGCAGTAAAAAAATAAGGAAATCATGAAATTTGCAGACAAATGGTGGGAACTAAAAACAGATCACCTTAGTGAGGTATCCCAAAAGCAGAAAGACACACATGGTATATGCTCATTTATAAGTGGATATTAAACATATAATATAGGATAAACATACCAAAATCTATACACCTAAAGAAGCTAAGCAAGAAGGAGTTCTGTGGGTAAGATGATCAATCCTCATTCAGAAAGGCAAAGGGAAAGGACCTGGGAACAGGGAGAAAACAGGGAAAAGGACAGGAGCCTACCACAGAGGGCTTCTGAAAGATTCTACCCAGCAAGGTATCAAAGGAGATGCTGAGGCTCATAACCAAGCATTGGGCAGAATGCAGGGAAAATTATGAAAAAGGGGGAGATAGAAAGACCTGGTCAGGACAGAAGCTCCACAAGTAGAGCAACAGTACCACAAAATCTAGACACAGGGCTCTTTTCTGAGACTGATACTCCAACCAAAGTCCATTCATGGATATAACCTAGAACCCCTGCACAGATGTAGCCCATGGCAACTCAGTCTCCTAGTAGGTTCCTTACTAGGAGAACAGGGACTGTCTCTGACATGAACTCAGTGGCTGGGTCTTTAATCACATCCCCCTGAAGACAATGCAGCCAGTCTTGGTGAGACCTGATAAGCTAGGTCAGATGGAAGGGGAGAAAGACCTTCCCTCTGAGTGGACTTGGTGGGGGGGCATGGGAGGAAATGAAAGAGATTGGGTGGGGTTGGGAAGGGAAGGGGGAAGGAGCTACAGATGGGATACAAGGTGAATCAACTGTAATTAATATAAAAAAGAAAAATTTAATTAAAAAATAATTACAGACAGTCACTAAACCAGTGGATGTTAAAACAGTAGACTTGATTTTGTGGAGGAATGAATAAAAGGGACTTGAGAAATAGTTTTACTATAAATAAATGAGTGAATAAATAAATAAATAAATAAAAAAGAATGACCTACTAGTTTCTCTTAGAGCTTTCGGAACTTTCAAAATTTTAATAAAACATTTGAAGTTTCAGTATTCAATGCATACCTTCACATAATTCTGCTAAGTTGTAATATAACTTAGAAAATATTAGATATTCTTGATTTTTTGTTGTCTCTCCATGTACAATTCAATTACTTTGTATATAGTTAAGGATATCATTAATATTTCATTTAATAATTGATCCATATACATAATTAATAAAACTATTACTTTTTTATATTCCAGAAAATATTTTATTATGTTTTGAATTAATGACAATCTTATAAACCAAATAACAGTCATTGTTTTGAAAATATTTTCTGAAAAATAAGATCACTTTATATTTTTAATAAAGTCTCCTTTTTCTAATTAATTTTCACTTTTAAATAACTTCCTTAGTTAATACATTTATATAGCTCCTAATGTTTAATCATATCATACGTAAGTAATTTGAACATAAAGGGCAAGACTAATTCTATGCACTTAACCACAAAATGTCTCTGTAGGTTTCCATTTTATGAAACGTTAGAAATAAATACATTTTGTTTTGGGGATTTTTCAGTTGATTAACAATTTCATACTCCATTTATAATTGTTCAGTCATATCATCTTTATCTCTATTATTAATGTTTTCTTCTAATTAAACTTATCAAATGAGAGAAATTGATGTCTATTCATTTAGTAAAATGAAATGTCAAACACTTCATCTAAACTTGCATAAAAAAGTATACAAAGATGCTTCCAACCCTCGCAATTCTAAAATTCAAATAAACTTAAACACAAACATGGAAAACATTTTTCAAGTTTTTAAAAACTTACTTAGTATTTTTTTAGAAAAGAAAGCATATATGTATTTCCATTCATGCTTATTGGACATGCTCATTTTATATAATTGAGCTATACTTACATATAATTTAACATATATAATTATGTATAAATATACTTATGTGTAATTTGTCTGATAAGTAACTCATCAGATCCATTTCTTGTTAAATTAATGTCTACATAAGCATTTTTCTCTTTTTTTTATGTGTGAGGTTTTATTGCATTCTATCTAATGAATATATCACAATGATTTTAGTCAAGTTACTTGTCACATTTCTTACTTATATAAACAATTATACAACTAAAACCATTAAACACAACATGGAAAAACACTAGTCTGGGTTCAGTCTCCATAAATATAGGATTGTCCAGAGAAATTGTGATGACTTCAGGAAAATTCTTTAGTACTGTATTGGTAGAACTGAAATTAAGGTTCAACATCAACTTTAGTAAAATGTTCTCCCTGTTGTGACTAAATTGTGTCAATCCTATTGTGGCTCTCAATCAAGTTACTGATTATGAGTTTTTCCATATTTCTTCAAAACAACATCAATACTGACTTGGTGTAGATGGAATTCTTAATTTATCCATCATCCACCTCTAAGGAGGGTCACCCGAGTTAGTCCCTCAGTGTCTCTGTGTTTGAAGCTTGTTTTTCATTGTGTTAGTGGAAATGTGACTGAGTCTTAAGGAAGAATGTGGAACAGGTTAATGTGGTAAAGCTATTGGAAGGGCTTAAGGCAGTTCTTGGAAAATGACTGACTTCTTACAAAGGCATTGAAATCAACCTGACTGCTCTCTATATCGCAGGCTTTCTTTCTGATTGACATGCTGCTAGCTATCCTTGTATCATGATCACAGCTCCTAGATATTAGTGCCATGCTCTTGAACATCTAGAACTCCAGTGAAATAATCCATTATTTTTCTTCTTCTTCTATTTATCAGCTTCAGGTATTTTGTTTCTATAATGGACTTGTAGCTAAAAGACATGGCCTTATATTTTTATTGTGTAGAGAAAATTATAATGGTAGTGCTAAGCATGTATCTTTTTAAACTTTGGTTATTGATGTTTCCAGTTTCTCTTTCATCACAACAGTGATACAGTTTCTTTCTGAAAGCCAAATATTTTCATTTGGTAAAGGTTGTGTATCCAGGTAATTTTAGCACTCCTCAGTCCAGGAAAGCAGCATTATGGCTCTTTTGAGGCCCTTTGTGTATATGACATCATCTTGTCTAAAACAAATAAAGACAACAAAAACAAACACAAAACTAAAGAAGACACTGACAATACAAGAGACATTCAAATTGGCAGCAATAGCTAAATGTTTCCTTTTTCCACAGTTACAAAATCTTCCTTACACTTACCTTTCCCTAAAGCCAACTGTTCAATTTGAAAGTTTTTTTTTTTGCCTTGTTGTTATTGTTGTTAAACTCTGGCAAATTTATTAGACACTCTAGAAGACCATAGCCAATAAAATACATGTGTACATTTTCACACAAATGTATATCGTTACATTTTAAAGGGGTTTGTTGGGTTTGTTTAGTAGAAAAAGTCTATCCACATGCTGGGGAGGGTCAGAATCAGGTCATTTTGTGGTCATGAGGCTGGACACCTAGGTGCTCTTAGTTGTTCACTGAACATTCTGATTTCTCGATTTCTATTCAATTGCTGGTATTTAGTCGATGTAGGAAGGGTGAGGAAGGCAGCATAGGAAGTCAGAGGATAATGGCAGCTATGGGTGTGTTGATGCAGCAGTGGTGCAAGCAGCACTGTAGACACTTGCCTGTTTGAAGTGAAGGCATGAAAACAGGAACTGTCTTTTCTTTGGAAGTGTCTACTCACTGTGTCTCAGAGGAACTATTTGCCCTCATTGAGCCTGTCAAATGCCCTTATAGACAAGCTCATAGTTGTATTCTTAGGTGTTTCAAGTTCTACGAATTCAACCAATAAGATTAGTCCTCACAGTGTGTTTAGTATGAATGTATAGCTTCAGCTTAGGTGGGCTGTAGCGATGGTGTATGCTAACTTGTAATTCAGTGTTTTTCTAAGTAAATGATGAAGTTGCTTTATGTATCCAATCTCTCATGCAATAGAATTATTTATTTCATTTTCCTTTTCTTCCTGGTATTTTTTTTAATTTTTAATTTTTAATATTAATTACAGTTTGATCACTTTGTGTCCCAGCTGTAGCCCTCTCCCTCATTGCCTCCCAATTCCAACCAAACTCCCTCATCTCCTCCCTTGCCCCTCTCCAAGTCCACTGATAGAGGAGGTCATCCTCCCCTTCCATCTGACCCTTATATATCAGGTCTCATCAGGACTGGCTGCATTGTCTTCTTCTGTGGCCTGGCAAGGCTGCTCCCCCATCAGGGGGAGGTAATCAAAGATCCAGCCACTAAGTTTATGTCAGAGACAGTCCCTCTCCCTCTTACTAGGGCACCCACTTGGACACTGAACTGCCATGGGCTACGTCTGTGCAGGGGTTCTAGGTTATATCCATAAATGGACCTTGGTTGCAGTATCAGTCTCAGAAAAAAAAAAACCCTGTGGCCAGATTTTTTGGGTTCTGTTGCTCTCATTGTGAAGCTTCTGTCCACTCCAGGTCTTACTATCTCCCCCCTTTTTTTTTTAGTTTATTTTCAGGTAGGCCTGAACGGGTTTTCTGCTTTGGAGCTGGGGTTGAGACTAGGGAATTGAAATTAGAGGAGCAGAGGAAGAGCTGAAGAACTACAGTTAAGCCTACTGACTTCCCTGGTGAGGGTGAATTATTTATTTTCAATGATTGGATCTGTCACTTTCATGATATTTAAAGCTCTATATTTACTCTGATGCACTTTTCATTGATCTCGTGTTTTTCTTCTAACAGGACACTGAAATATCTAATGAAATTGTATACTCCATGTTCAGCCTTTAGTAAACTAGATTTTCTATTTCATTATTCACTTAATTTATTTCCTAGATTTTTGAATGACTTTCAGAACTATTTAAGATATTTAAAATTTTATTTACAAAGATATGTAGGATAAACTAGCACCTTTATACAATTTATTCAGAATCGTTGCCAGTTGAAAATTGATTTAAGTAGGTCCATTTATATTCACTTTTTTTCATGGTGATTTCCCTACTTTTAAAAACAATTTCAATTAAGATTTTATAATGTAACAATATTATGACTTAATTTACTTGTATATGTGAAGGAAAAATATTCTTTCTCCCTCTGTGTGTGTTTTTTTTTTTTTTTTTGTGTGTGTGTGTATGTGTGTGATGGAACTCAGGGGAAAGGTTTGGTCTATGTGTGAGTTGTATGGGGAATATGTGAGTGTGTGTTTATAGCCCATGAGTGTATTTATGGTAAGTGTGTCTCTGTGTGTTTGTGTTTATCATTATATGAATACTGTTTCCAAAGTAACCCATGATGATCACAACATTTAATCTGACAATTTATAGAAACTGTTGTGACCAAGATTGTATCTTCCTTGTATACAACATATAAGAGCTGTAAGCAAATCCTGATTCTTCTCTCTAGATCTTGTGACGCCAATATCAAGAATCTCTGGAAATACACCTTTCTTACTTCCTTGCTAGTTTTTATACATGCTAATCTCAAGACCATTTCCCTAAAGATTCTTGAGACAAAAACAAAAGATCCTGCATAGAGAAGAACTAGATCCCTCCTCAGATGTAGCCCATGGCAGTTCAGTCTTCATGTAGGTCACCTAGTAAGGGGAGAAGAGACAGTCTCTTACATGAACTGTGTTGCCTGTTCTTTGACCACTTCTCCCTGGTGCAGCAACCTAGCCAGCGCACAAAGGAAGAGGTCCCAGACAGTCCTTATGGGACCTGATAGGATAAGGTCAGAGAGTAGTAGAGGAGGGGAGAATAAAGGAAGGAGGGTGGAACTGGGAGGAAATGAGGAAGGGGCTACAACCAGAAATCAAAGAGAATAAATTATAAAATAATAATAATAATAAAGTTATTTAAAACCTTAAAAAACAAATTCACTTTCTCGAAGTTCATTTTCTGGGTGCTATTACATTTAATGTAATGTGAGTTCTCATTTTTATGGCACTGTAGTAGAAAAGTGTAAAGTTGGATCATCACCAAGGCAGAGAGAACATTAAGAAAGCCTTCTCACCCAGTACTTGGGTCTGACAGACTTACAGTCACAGAGCAAGCATGAAAGTAAAATAAAATCTACCCACATGACAAGCACACATATGGCTTCAAAAAGCATTCTTTGATGCTGAGGAGAGCAGAAAGTTAAACATGTCAATCCCAGTGTTGTGGTATGGCAGGCTTTTCCAAGAAGGAATACTACATCAATGGGCATATTCAGATATAGTATGAGTTCATATTTGTCAAATGAAAACTTTGAAAACAAATGAATACATTTGGGGAAGTAAAGTGATTTTTAACTTGTTCCAAAGCATTACAGTAGTTAGATAGTGGTTTGGATTTTCTTCTCAGCATGGTAATAGCAAATCAACTGTTCCAAGATAAGACCCTTAAGTTGAGTGTTAAATAACTGAATTTATTGTGACAAAATGAATGATAGAACTTGTCATCCTGTTTGAGAAACAATTTGTATTAATTTGAGTGGGGGACTAGAGATAGCCTGCTTAAATGAGAATGACACCTAGTCATTATTACTAACTCAGTGCTCAGTACTGGATGAGTAGTAGAAGGAAAAATCCTTTTGAAAAGAAAACAAAAAAAAAGAGTACACTTTGCTTTAAAACAAATTCAAGTCCAGATAAATAGTAGGAATAAACATAAATGAAAAAAAGGTATGTTTTAAAGCAATTGGAAAATACACACACTTATATCTCATGTAGCTAAAAATTTGTGTAGACATAAATTTTAAAGTGTCATTTTTCTCATTCCATGAATACTAACTGAACTAAGTTCTCTAGAGAGAAACTGTAGGAACTGTATCATTGTTTAGGAAGCAGGAACTGGCTTTTGATAAAAGGCTTCCCTTTCTCATGCACAATGCATCTGGGACCTTCACAGTTGATTATTGTAATATTTATACAATATAGTTTTGACATAAAATTGAGAAGTATAACACATTTTATAACTAGAAAAAATTGGCCAGCATCTGATATTTTAATGAATTGGAAGACAGCCTATTTTTCTTTGTTTCAAATCAAGAAACAGTGCCAGATAGGTCACTAAACACTACTTGATTTTTTTACAAAGAATTTTTTGAACTTTTTCAAATACGAGGATCCAGAATTCTTTCATCATTACACTGTGAAGCTGAAATGAATACAGGAACTTCTTACAGACTCCATCAACTGTGGTAGCAAATCAAGAGTGTTTTCCCTATGAAAACAAGAAAATAATACTACATGATTTTAGGTAACTATTTTTTTTGTTAATAGTTAGAAATTTTGTTATGCTGATTTTGAAGGTGTATGTTAGCAGAAATTAATTGATTTGCTTATATAAATTTATAATAAATACTATATTAAATATTCATATAACATTCAAAACCTGAAATTGATTACAATAAAGTTAGTTACCTAAGCATCCCAAGGAATCATATTAGTGAATTTTTAAATAATTTAAAATAATTTAAACACCAGTCCTATTAAAATATAGAACATTTCAAGAAGAATAAATTGTGCATAGACATCCACTTCCTCTCCATCAGCTCAAGCATAACTCAAGTATTATACTTAGAGAGTAGCATTGTTTCTGTGGCGTTTTTATCAAAATATAACATCAAGACAACAAGAAGAAAGTGCCGAATAATTCAAATTAATATTTACTCGTTTGGGTGAGTATGACTTTCATAAGTACATATATTTAAATGTTTGTTTCACAGTTGGTAGAAAGTTTAGGAAGAATGGGGAGGTGTGACCTTGTTGGAGAGTGTGTCACAGGGGGTGGGGTTTAAGGTTCTAAAAGCCCACCCCCACTGTGTGTGTGTGTGTATGTGTGTGTAGGCATGTGTGTGTGTATGTGTGATGTGAATTGGGTATGTGCATGCCATTAAAATGGAAGGTTCTGGTTTCTTTGAAGACTTAGTTGAGATCATTTAATTGGCTTTTTTATTCTTGCCAGTTATGTTTGGCTGGAGTCTGGCTTTTGAGAGGACATGTGATGTTTGTTCTGAGATTTCTTGTGCAAGAGGCATGACTTTGGCAAGCTGAGAACATCCGTAGGTGGGCTCTGAGGAGTTCAGATATATAGAGGCCCATGGACAGTGAGATACCACTTTTTGGATCAATGTCACTGCTCTAATCTTTATGCTTCTTTGACACTTGTCTTCTCAGATAGAAATGTTCCAGAGAAGAAATCAGGGCAATCCAACCGAGTCTCTTGGCTTTCTCTGACTGATCCTGATTTTCTAAATCATGCTGATTTGTGTTACTGCTTGGTGTTGGATTTTCCACTGGACTGCTGGTATCCATACAAGAAACAGTATACCCATGTCAAAGCACTACTGCATCTTGTGGCTTTTGCTGACTTGCCCCATCTTCTGAATCATACTGATTCACATTGTTGCTTGGTGTTGGCTTTTGGACTGGACTGCTGTTATCAGACAATGAAGAATGGAATCATCCCAAAGATCCACTTCTTAAAAGGTCTATAACTCCCTCCATCTAATAACCTCCTTTCTCCCCTACCTCTGGTCAGTAGGTGGAAGGGATGTAGAAGCATTTAGGAACCCCAAATAAAGTAGGCTAGCCTCCTCTCCCTCCACTTTTTCTAGTATCCCTTTCCCCCAACTTCTCTCCCTAGGATCTACTCCTTTTCCCTTCAGAAAAGAGTAGGCCTCCCAGGGAATCAACCAAACGCAGCATAACAAGAGGCAATAGGAATAAGCATAAACCTTCATATTAAGGCTGGATAAGGCAACCCAGTAGGAGAAAATGATTCCTAAGAAAAAGCAAAAATGTCAGAGATACTTCCACTCTCTCTTTTAGGAATAACCCTCCTCAAAAAAACCCACTAAGCTAGCAACTACAACATATGTACAGAAGACCTACCTCAGACCTAAGCAGGTTCTGTGATTTTTACATCAGTCTCTGTTAGCCTCTAGGAGCCCTGCTTAATTAATTCTGTGGGCCTTGTTCTCCTGATGTCCTCAAACCCTCTAGCTCCTACAGTCCTTCCCTCCCAACTTCAGTGTGGATACCTGAGCTCTTACTAATGTTTGGCTGTAGGTCTCTGTGTATACTCTCATTGGCTTCTGGAGAAAGCCTCTCTGATGTCAACCTGGCTAGACACCAATCTATGAGTCCAGCAGAATATCATTAGGAATCATTTAATTGGCTTTTTAATTCTTGCCAGTTATGTTCGGATCTACCTGAGGTCTCTGGACACCCAGCTTCTACTTCATATCCATCTAGTCAGTATCAGGCATGGGGTGCCTCTTGTGGCTTGGGCCTTAACTTAGACCAGTCATTGATTGGCTATTCCCACAAGCTCTGAGCCACCATTGCAGCAGCATATCTTGAAGACCCAACAGCCTTTAGGTTGAAGGTTTGAGGGTTGGCTTGATTTCACAGTCCCACCACTGGATACTTTGCCTTGTTACAAAAATGGCCAATTCAGGCTCCAAATCCTCCATTATTAAAAACCCTTGTTAGAGTCACCTGGTGCATTCTAGAAAGGTTCCACTGCACTTGGTTTCACACAGCCACACATATGATACCCAATTTCAGTCATCGCTCCTCATACTCTTTCTCTCTCTGTCCCTCCTTCTCCTACCTGATCCCTCCTGTTTCTATCTTCACACACAGAATCTATTCTGTTTTCCTGTCACAAGGAGATCCATGCATCTGCCCTAGAACCCTGCTTGTTACCTAAGCTCTATGGATCTAAAGTTTGTAGCATGATTCTCTTTAACTTAACAGCTGATATTCACTTATTAATGAGTACCTATCATGTTTGTCTTTTTGAGTCTGGGTTTCCTCACTCCTGATGATCTTTTCTAGTTCTCCCCATTTCCCTGAAAATTTCATGATGTCCCTTTTCTATCAGCTAAGCAATATTTCATTGTGTAAATGTTTTTCTATATTCATTATTCAGTTGAGAAATATCCAGTTCCAGTTTCTGGATATTCTGAACAAAGCTGTTATGAACAGCTTTGAACAAATGTCCTTGTGGTAACACCGAATATCCTTTGGGTATATGCCTGAGAGTGATATAGCTGTGTCTTAAGGTGTATTGTTTTCTAGTTTTCTGAGGAACCACCGTATTGACTTTCATAGTGTCTGTATAAATTTGTATTCCCACAAGCAATGGAGGAGTGTTCCTCTTTCTTCACATCCTTGTAAACAGTTGCAAAGTTAAGTTTAACATTAACTTTTAAATTCTAGACATTTTATCTATCATTCTACATAGATTTTTAATTAAATTTTTATTTTTATATTAATTATAATATATTTACTTTGTATCCCAGCTGTCACCCCCTCCTTCATTCCTCCCCAATCTCACCCTCCCTTCCTCATCTCCTCCCTGCCTCTCTCTAAGTCCACTGATAGGAGAGGTCCTCTTCCCCTTCCATTTGACCCTAGTTTATCAGGTCTCATCAGGACTGGCTGCTATATCCTCCTCAGTGGCCTAGCTAGGCTGCTCCTCCCACGGGGGTTGGGGAGGTCAAAGAGCTAGCCACAGAGTTCATACCAGAGACAGTCCCTGTTCATCTTACTAGGGTACCCACTTGGATACTGAGCTGCCGTGGGCTACATCAGTCTAGGGGTTCTAGGTTATATCCATGCATGGTCCTTGGTTGGAGAACCAGTCTCAGACAAGCCCCTGTGCCCAGATATATTTGGTCCTTGTGAAGCTCCTGTCCTCTCCAGGTCATACTAACTCCCTCTTCTTCATTTGATCCCCCCTGTACTTTGCCTAAATTTTGGCCATGAGTCTCAGTATCTGCTTTGATACACTGCTAGGAAGACTCTACATAGATTTTTTAAAAAAAAATATTTTATTTCAGTTTTTGATCAACTGTGATGGCATTTATAGTGCACCTAATATTTGCTACTGCTATGAGCTACTTTTCTTGTTTTACCTTCCAATCTTCAGAAAAGTGTAAGCATCCTAACTACAGTACTTCAACTTAAGTCTTTGTCTTAGATTTTGTTTTTCTAAAGAAAACCAGACCAAGCTATATTCCTTCCCACTTATTGGAGAAAATTTTAATCACTACATACTGAACTTTTCTGATATTATGGTATGTAATCTTCACCAGTATTTAAAATTGAAGTTTCTATATTTGCATTTAAAATTAGTCTAATGGTACAAGACTAAGCATAATGTTGATTAAATCAATCATGCCAGATTAACTAACACTCCTACCATTGTTTGCCTAGCCAAAATTCTAAATGTACATAAGGAGCATATCTGAGGTCATAATTTAGAACAGAGTTTCTCAACCTTCCTAGTGACCCTTTCCACAATTTCTCATGTTGTGGTGGCTCAAAATAAAATAATTTTGTTCCTACCCGATAACTATAAACTTGCTACTGCTACGAACTGTACTGAAAATATCTGATATGTGGGATATCTAATACATGAGTCTGTGAAAGGATAGTGTGACCCCCAAGGGGGTTGAAATCCACATGTTGGGAAATGCTGGTTTAGCCTAATTATAACAATGACAATTGGCTAAGGATGTGTCTAGGGGTCTGAAAACTGTAATACTACCAAAAATTTAAAGTTAACTTCTTTTGAGTTATCATAATGGTGTGTATATTTCACTAACATAGCCACATTATAACAATTCATAGCCTATGAATTTTGTTTTTTGAATGACAGCATCTCTACCTTTTATTTTCCTGTAAGGTTAATTTAAATTTTTTTGGCTTGTAATGTTGCTTAATGAGTTGGATTATTGTAAATTATTATAAAATCAGTTATTATATTAGTGATATACATGCATGGATTTATAAAGTGACTAGTTTATTAAAATGTGCTTAGTCTAGTTTGTAAAATTATCTGTTTTTAACTGCTTTATTTATATCATTATTTGAATATAAAATTTTAAGGAAGCTCAAGCATCTTAAGTACAATAATGACATGAGATATAATTGCTGAGTTTACTCATTGAATGAAAGATTATATTGATTTTTGTCCTCAGAATCATCCATGCTTCTTCCTTTCCTGTTAGTCTTCTCTCATGTATTATATCTTAACCACAATTCCCACTCTTTCCATTCCTCCCTCTACCTTCCCTCTCCTCCCAGATCCACCCTTCCTCCCTCTCCTGTATTGAAAAACTACACACACACACACACACACACACACACACATTTGGAATGTCTCTTGACTTCTCGTAGTCTTAGCCTCTACTCATTAACATGTCTTCTCATTTTTAATTATATTGATTATAAAAAAACAAATTAATTATTGTCATTCTCTTCTTACAAACTGTTTTTTGTTGCTTTTACAATAAAAATTCAAAAGCAATGTATTTTTTTCTATTCTTTAATCTCTCAGTATCTGGTGTTTTATAAAATATATATTTTCATGTCTTTATATTCTTGGAATATATCATTCATTCTGCTTTTCCTGCTTTTATGTTCTATATTTAATTTTAAGCATTCTAACATTTTCTTCTCAGTATATACTCTGACCTTTCTTTAGTTTCCCTTAATAAAAATCATGCTGAAATTTGGTTGTCCATGCAATGGTCTGAGGAACTGGATACATATTACTGGCTCGTGTCTTTCTCATAATACTGGAGTATGTACCCTTCAATGATTTCTTCTTGCAAGAGCAACTTTCTACAGAATAGATCAGTTCATCTATCCTGTCCTGACCCAGTTTACAGCCATGTTGTGAGGTGTTCTAGGTCTCTGTACAGGTATAGCTACCAAACCTGTTTTTCCCTCCTTTCAGTCTCAAGAGCTGAAATAAACATCCTTTCTAAATCATATATCCTTTCTATATCATTTCTATAAAATCATCTGTTACTGTAAGAGAAACGAGTATGTTCCTTCTTATCTCATCATGCATGTGATTTTCCTTGGTACTTTCCTTTAGACTTTTCAAAATTGGCTACTTTAACATCAGGTGAACTTTAACATTGCAAATAAGGAAAGGGGGGTTAAATGGGTTAATTGATTCTTCACTAAATAGAAATTCCAGAGGAAGGAGTAATACATATGCTCTCTAGCAATTTTTTTATTTCACCAAAAATATTTATCATTATTCCCCAAACAGGTGCTTTTGTGCATCATGTAAGTGCTCTAATAATTGTTGCTATACAGAAATTAATTGTTTATGCATTCCTTACTTATTATTATAAACTATAGATTTGTAGTAGTGTTAATGTATAGACTAACCACAAAACATAGCATTTCTTAAAATCTGAAGTTAATGGAGAAAATGGTTATCTTTTTTTATGCTAAGACGTTAGTGAAGCTTAAATTTAATAAAGAACAATAGTGATAATTATTTGAGATTACCTTATTCTGAGTGAATCTTATATGACTGAGATAGTAAAATCTTTGAAGCAGTCATTGTGGTATATTTTCATTTTATCATCAAGACTCTTATTTAAATGAATACAATAGAACAAATGAATCAAAGATCCACTAAATCAGAACTAAGAGTTGGCACTATTCATTTCTTAATTAAATTTTTACAGATCATTGCGTCTAGAGCATCAAATGTAATTTATAATTAATTATGAAAACAATTTCCTAAGATTCATGTCTCTTTTGAGCAGTGTATTGGGATTGATGAATATAAAACTCCAAGAAGCAAAATCTATGAATGTTAACAATTTAGAAGCTGAAGAACTAACATTGTTCCCATCCAAAATGACATGCCTCACTTATCTACATTAGAATTTACTGTATTCCTTTAAAATTTCTTTTCATTAATGGTTTGTCTGTAAGGAAGAATTTTTTAATTACATAGATTTGCCAATATTATAATTAGTTAGGAATTATAATATATGAATAATAAAAACAATTTTAATTCAAAGTCATTTAAGGTGATCAGCTTGCCTACAAATAAATTCATATTTATCCACTGGCCTTATCTGAAGACATATTACTGATAATTATTCTAAGGCTATCAAACAGAATTAGTAAAGCTTAAATTCACCCTCTGTCTACATCATGTATATGTCCCAAATGAAAATAAAACTGAAAGATATTGTAGACTTATTTTGTTACATAGATTTTATTACATAGAATTTTTATTATTTAGATTTTGCAATATTATAATAAAACATAAAGTATAATAGATGAAAAATAAAAACTATAAATTCAAAGTTAATTAGGATATATAGCTTGCCTGTAAAAAATGTCCTATTCATCTACTGACATATTTGAAGATATATTACTAATAATTATCATAAGAATATAAAACAGAATTAGTATATCTGAAATTCATCTTCTATTTCCATCAAGTATATCCCCCAAACTAAAATAAAATTTAAAGAAAACTTAGAATTATTTTATTTTTACAAATACTAGAAAAATTTATAAATGATGTATAAAACTGAAAATAAAACTATGCATGATGACCCATGTCTGCAGTTTTAGTACTCAGGATTTGGAGGCAGCAGGATCCAGAGATAAATGCCATTGTGGGCTACATAATGATAACCTTTCTCAAAAGGAAGAGGAGGAAAATAAAGAAGAGAATATATGAGAGGAGAAAGAGAAAGAGAGAGAAAGAGAAAGTTCTACAAACTCTTTTCTAGATTCACTAGTTAAGTATGGTTTACCTTCTTTATCATTTTGCTTTCCTTCATTAATCCCTACTTCTGTGCCTCTATCTATCTATACAAATTATTTACTTTGTTTTTGATTATTATAATTTTTATTTTTTATTAATCACAGCTTATTTATGTTGTATCCCAGCTGTAGCCCCCTCCCTCATTCCCTCCCAATCCCACTCTCCCTCCCTCATCTCCTCCCTGACCCTTTCCAAGTCCACTGATAGTAGAGGTCCTCCTCCCTTTCCTTCTGTCTCTAGCCTATCAGGTCTCATGGGACTGGCTGTAACGTGGCCTAGCAAGGCTGTTAGTCTCTTTGTGGAAAGGGGAGGTCAAAGAGCCTGCCACTGAGTTCATGTCATAGACAGTCCCTGTTCCCCTCACTACTTGGATACTGAGCTGCCATGGGCTACATCCAAGCAGGGGTTCTAGGTTATATCCATATGTGGTCCTTGGGTGGGGAAACAGTCTCATAAAAGACCCCTGTTTCCAGATATAGTTGGTCCTTGTGAAGCTCCTGTCCTCTCCAGGTCAGACTAACTCCCCCTACTTTCATATGATTCCCTGCACTCTGCCGAAAGTTTAGTTATGAGTCTCAGCATCTGCTTTGATACACTGCTAGGTAGAGTCCTTCAGAGGCCCTCTGTGGTAGGCTCCTGTCCTGTTACTTGTTTTCTCCTACTTCCGATGTCCATCCCATTTGTGTATCCTGGCTGTAGCCCCCTTCCTCATCTTCTCTCAGTTCTACCCTCTTCTCCCCCTATACCCCTCTCTTAGTCCACTGATAGGGGAGGTCGGCATTTCCTATCTTTCCCTAGCCTATCAGGTCTCATTAATAATGGCTGCATCATCTTCTTCTGTGGTCTGGCAAGGTTATATAGATATTCTTACAGTTACCAATACCTATATATGTTTATATTTATATATATACATACACACACACTCTCTCACACACACACACATACACATGCACACACACATATGAATTAGGACCACAAGTAGGAGTAAAACTACAGGAGTTGTTCATTTTAGAGCATTTTGGTAAGCATGAAAAGCATTTGTTCTGTTAAGGATAATGGTAGCTTTGCTGCTCTATGTAAAAATAATAACTAAGGAGGAGGATCCAAGATGGCGGCCTGGGAAGACACTGTGTCTGAGGAGTAGGACAGCAGTTTTGGCGCAGCAACCAGGAGACTGAAATCTGGCACCTAAAACACCAGCGTTTGTGATTGCCAGGTAAGCAGAATTCCTATGGTGAGGAAATCAAGTGGGAAAGTCTTAGGGACACCCAGTTAATCTCTGGAAAAACTCCAAGTGACCAGCTGCGCAAAGCCCTGATCTGAACACACAGCCTCTGATGGGTCTGCCAGCCACCATCCTGGACAGGAACACACAGTCTCCAGGCCAGACTGAGGCACTCCAGATACCATTCCATACCAGGGTGCATCTGAGGGTGCACATATACTAGCCCTGATCTGAACATGCAGCCTCCTGCGTAGCCCTGCCAACCACCATACCGAACCAGGACACATAGTTTCCAGTTTCCGATCCAGACTAAGGCACCCCAGATACCATCCCAGACCAGGATTCACAGCCTCTGACTCAGAAAGAGGGACCAAGTCCCCAAACCAGAGGTGAGCCCTTAGTAGCAAGCCCAGGTCAGAGTGCGGAACCTCCAGACCAGAGCAGCGCCACCAGCCACCATCTCACACCGGGACACTCAGTCTCTGGCAAAGAGTGAGGTGCCAAGCCTCCAGACCAGAGTGACAACCAGCCTGCAGTGCTCATAGCTTCTAGCAGAGAACACAGAGCCAGGCACACAGAGCTCACAACAGAGTACATGTCCCGCCCGCAGTGCCACCCACTGACCTCACAGTCCAGACTGAAGAACCCGCCACAGATTGAAGACCACTGGGAATTCAGAAAACTGGAGCAGGTGCTTAGCACCCACAATCTGCACTTGCTAAACATGCTAGCACCCTCATCGCCTCCTCTGCATGCTCCCAAACCCCATAGCTCAAGCATATATACTCCCCAAGCACTCCTCTTCAAGACACCTTCTGAGCACATGCATGCATGTGCACACACACACAAACACACACACACACACACACATACACACACACCTCACTTACATCACCCCCCAACAACGATACTGCGCCAGCAGCCTTTCCCTCCCGCAGGTACAACTGATGCTTCAACACACACTCTCAAGCCACTGGAACTCCCTGATCTTCTTGAAGAATACTCCAGACACCTAGGATTGACAGTTCCAGTCTGAAATTCAGCCTCAAGGAACAAAGAGCTCCTTGATTATATATAAACAAAGGGCCAAAGGTCGACATAAGAACTCACTCAACAAACATCAGGACACCATAGCACCACCAGAAACACCCAAAAGCAATTGAGATTTTAATTCAGTAGAGACAAAGGAAAATGATGTTAAAGCTATGTTTATGCAGATACTAGAGGAACAAAAAGAGGAAATGAATAAAGCCCTCAAAGAAATACAGAAGAATATAACGGCCCACATAGAGGAACAATTAAAGACATATAGAAAGGAAACAAACAAACAAACAAAAAATAGAAGCCACATTCAATCAGATGAAGGAAATGGTACAAAGCATGAAAACAGAATTAGAATCTATAAAGAAAACACAAACAGAGAAAAACCTGGAACTGGAGAACTTAGAGAACAGGTCAGGAACCACAAAGGTAAGCATCATCAATAGAATACAAAAGATGGAAGAGAGAATCTCGGGAGCTGAACATACACTTGCTGAAATGGATTCCTCACTCAAGGAAAAAATAAAATCGGAAATGTCCCAAACACAAAACATCCAAGAAATAAAGGATGCCACGAAGAGATGAATCCTAAGAATAATAGGAATAGAAGAAAAAGAAGACTCCAGGCTCCAAGGACCAGAAACTATTTTTAAGAAAATCATAGGAGGAAATTTTCCCAACTTACAAAAAGAAATGTCCCTAAACATTCAAGAAGCCTTCAGAACACCAAATAGACTAGACCAGAAAAGAAATACCTCTCGCCACATCATAGTCAAAACATTAAACCTACAAAACAAAGAAAAACTATTGAAGGCAGCAAGGGAAAAGGGTCAAGTAACATATGAAGGTAGACCAATCAGAATCACACCAGACTTCTCATCAAAAACTGTGAAAGCCAGAAGGGCCTGGGCAGAGGTCATGCAGTCTTTAAGGGAACACAGATGCCAACCGAGACCTAGCAAAGACCTAGCAAAGCTTTCAATAAACATACATGGAAAAAACAAAATATTCCATGACAAAACAAAATTTAATCAATATCTACACAGCAACCCAGCCCTACAGAAGATACTAGAAAGAAAACTTCAATCCAATGAAAACAACTACACCAAAGAAAATATAGGTTACACATAAATTCCCAACAATCACGGGAAAAAAAAA
>CM053766.1:67398890-67424880 GCA_028658305.1 Pachyuromys duprasi
TAATATAGGATAATCATACTAAAATCTGTACACCTAAAGAAGCTAAGCAAGAAGGAGGACCCAGGGGGTAAGATGATCAATCCTCATTCAGAAAGGCAAAAGGGACAGACATTGGAAGAGGGAGAAAACAGGGAACAGGACAGGAACCTACCACAGAGGGCCTCTGAAAGACTACCCAGCAGGGTATCAAAGCAGATGCAGAGGCTCATAGCCAAACTTTAGGCAGAGTTCAAGGAATCTTCTGGAAGAAGGGGAAGATAGAAAGACCTGGACGGGACAGGAGCTCCACGAGTAGAGCAATAGAACCAAGAAATCTGGGCACAGGGGTCTTTTCTGAGACTGATGCTCTAACCAAGGACCATGCATGGAGATAACCTAGAACCCCTGGACAGGTATAACCTATGGCAGCTCTGTATCCAAATGGGTTTCCTAGTAATGGGAACACGGGTTGTCTCTGACATGAACTCAGTGGCTGGCTCTTTGATCACCTCCCCCTGAGGTAGGAACAGCCTTAGGGGGCCACAGAGGAAGTCACTGTAGCCAGTGCTGATGAGACCTGATAGAACAGGGTCAGAGGGAAGGGGAGGAGGACCTCCCCTATCAGTGGACTGGGGGAGGGGCACAGGAGAATAGAAGGAGGGAAGGTAGGATTGGGAGGGAGGGAGGAAGGGAGGGGGCTACAGCTGGGATACAAAGTGAATAAACTATAATTAATATAAAAATAAAATTAAAATTATATTTTAAAAAAGAAAAAAAAAGAATCTGGAATATGTTGTGCTAAGTGAAGTCAATATTGAAAAGCAGGGAATATGCTGAATGATTACATCTCAGTAGGTGTCTATCACAGGCAGACCTACAGAAGCAAGCATTTGTGGTTGTCAAGACTACAGATGTAGAGAATGTGAAGAACAACTGTTCAATGGGTAAAAAAAAATTGCACTATTTCTACAAATATTAATCTCTAAAAAACTTTTACAATTCTTTAATGGGCCTGCAGATTTATTGTGATATTTAACAATACAATATCCCAAATTTTATTTAAGGTCAGATCTTGTGGAGTTATCCTAAAAATAAAGCAATTAAAAACAAAGAACTATTGAGAGGGATTGAAAACTTTTATTGCCTTGTATTTATTATGGTTGTAGAGTTATTTGTATTATGTACAAATTCATCAAGCTATACATAGTAAATATAAGCAATATATGCCTATCAATTAAACTTCAACAATGATCCCTAGGTACAAGTGTAGACAAGATTTTCTTTTAATTAAATTTTTAATTTTTATATTCATTACAGTTTATTCATTTTGTACCCCAGCTGTATCCCTCAATCCCTCCCAATCCCACCTTCCCTCTTCTCCTTCCATGTCACTTTCCAAATCCACTGCTTGGGGAGGTCCTCCTCCCCATCCATCTGACCCTAGCTTATCAGGTCTCATCAAGGCTCTTTAGTGTCCTTTGCTAAATACAGAGCTTTCTTGCTTGCTGTTCAAATGATAATGGTTAGAGAATATGACAAATAGGTCTCACTAACTGTTTTTCATTAATTTAATCATGGAAATAACTGTAAATACCATGATACAAAGATAGAAAATCATATAGCCTGTGTGTCAGGAACTATTAGAAACCATTTCATCAAAGGATAATGGTTGATTAGATCTATTTCTCTATAATAATCACAAATGTTTAAAAAATCAGTTTAAAGCAAATAAAGACGTTAACTATTATTTTAAAATTTTACATAAAAGCGGTTGCACTGTGTTTTATATATCCTATTTCAGGAAACCCAATTTCCTTTTTATTAATAGATGAGATTTAGCCTTTGGTAGTTGCTTATACTTTCTTTCTTTTTAAAATCATGATAGTATTCTTATTTCCTTTTTGCTTGAAGAAAATAATGTTTGTGAATGTTTATAATTTAAACCACAATATGGGACATCTGGGTTGTTTCCAGGTTCTGGCTATTACAAATAAAGCTGCTATAAACATGGGTGAGCAAATGTCCTGGTTGTGTACTTGAGCATCTTTTGGATATATGCCTAAGAGTGGTATAGCTGGATCTTGAGGAAGCACTATTCCTATATGTATATGAAAGCACCAAATTGATTTCCAGAGTGGTTGTACAAGTTTGCATTTCCACCAGCAATGGAGGAGGGTTCCCCTTTCTCCACAACCTCTACAGCATGTGTTGTCACTTGAGTTTTTTATCTTAGCCATTCTGATGGGTGTAAGGTGAAAGAAGCAGGAATTAGTAAGATCTGTAGAGGACAAGAGCTCCATAAGGACCAAATATATCAGGGCACAGGGGTCTTTTATGAGACTGTTTCTCCAACCAAGGACCATGTATGGATATAATCTACAACCCCTGCTCGGGTATAGCTCATGGTAACTCAGTATCCAAGTGAGTACCCTAGTAAGGGGAACAGGGACTATTTCTGACATGAACTCAATGGCTTGCTCTTTTACCCTCCCCTCCCCCACCCCAGAGAGGAGCAGCCTTGCTAGGCCACAGAAGAGGACATTGCAGACATTTCTGAAGATACCTGATAAGCTAAGGTCAGATGGAAGGGGAGGAGGTCCTCCCCTAGCAGTGGACTTAGAAAGGGGCAGGGGGAGATGAGGGAGAGATGGTGGGATTGGGAGGTAATTAGGGAGGGGGCTTCCGCTGGGATAGAAAATAAATAACCTGTGATCAATATAAAATAATAAAAATTAAAAAAAACAACTCAAGTAGAGAAAGGGGAACCCTACTCCACTGCTAGTGGGAATGTAAACTTCTGCTACCACTTTGGAAATAAATCTGCTGCTTTCTCAGACAATTAGGAATAGCGCTTTTGAAATTACTAACTTCGATATAGAAAACAAGAATCAAAGCTATGATAGTGGGGAGGACAGACACCTATAAAGACATATGATTGTGTTTTTAATTATATGAATATTCTTATGCAGGAATCAATGACTTGTGTAGGTGAACATTTGGATAAGTCTAGCACTTGAGCTGCCCAAATCCTTGTCAAAAGTAACAGATAGATTTTAAAGAACATGAGTTCAAAGATAATGCATTTGCCTACTCATTAGTTACATGAAATCTCTATACACCCAATGAAGGTCTAACTAAAGAAATCTTTATAGTTAAGGTTAACTTAGTAATACACACACTCTCACATATATATATATATATATATATATATATATATATATATATTCAGTGATATCATTAAAATCAGTTAGTCAGATAGTTGACTTCTTAGTTTTCACACTAAGACAGCAGAAAGGAGAACTTTGAAATGGTAGAAAAGCTTCATTGGAAGAAATAGAGGAAAGAAAGAGGGTTAAGGGGAAATGAATAAAATTTACCAAAAACATAAATAAATGGTTAAGTAATAAATAATGAACACAAAGATATCAAGACATCATGCCTATACTATATTCATAGAGAAACTATGTAATATTAATCATATGGAATCAACTTTTATAGACTAAAATAAAAACTATACATAGATTTTTTGATTTGTGCATATAATTAAAAGAAAACACACCAAAATTAATGACCTTGTATCTGAATTTATTTTGGAGAAAAAATAATAAATGCAAAAATAACAGAAACTAAACGAGAGTTGTAGAAAAATAAATTAATTCAAGATAAGTTCATAGAAAAATTCAACAAATCAAAGCTGCCTCTGAGAAACTCAAAACCACTTACAATTACTCACAATTCATTTGAAAAAAGAAAAAAACCTTTCCCAAGAATGAAAAGATGAAACTATTGACATGGTAAGGAACATAATGTTTGAAATAAAAATGTTCTTAAAACGTGCATATTAAACACATTTTGAGGTCACCAACAGATTACACAATGGAGTATTAATTATGAATTATGAAGATAAACTCTATAATATTAAACTGTTAATTTTAGTCACTGAAAAAATGATGAAGATAAAAATCTTTACATTATATGCTGTCCCCACACACTGCAAGAAGCTCTATTACATACTTTTTGTTCTAATTTTCTACTATTCATCACTTATTTTATAGCAGGTTTATTCTACATTGAGTATGAAATATTGGATTTAAATAATTTTCATAAAGAAAAATAGTAGTTGCTACCATTATACGAATTTACTTGATTACAAGTTTCTGTGGTGTTCCGCGAATTCAAACTACATAGACTTATTCTTCTCACTCTACACAGAGCATGGAAGATGAAGAGTATATAGAAAGTACAAGGAGATGTGGTGCCTTACATTTCAGGAAAGAGTTTATATTTTGAATGACTACGAAACAGAAAGTTTAATCAGTAAAGCAAAAACTGTGCTTTAGGCTAAAATATAAATTATGTTTTATTGGTATACCCTTTTAGGCAGTAACTTATAAATATTATTTTAATATGATAAAATTTAATATAAAGATATCCTCTAAAAATAGCATTTCCATATTGTTTGCAAGGAAAATCCTCTATATACGGTTAGGGAACATTTTTTTTTTTACTGTTCTTGCCTTGTCTTAATGATCCAGAAATTTAACAGGGTTATAACATATTCAATAAATTTATTCAGTTCTTGAAATATTCAAGTAATGGAAACTATGCCTTTGTAAAGCCCAGGAATGTTAGTCTTTGATTTTTTATGGTTTAGACTGCTTTATGGCCCTCTCTCAATAAAAACTATAAAATGAAAATGACCATGCAAAGGTTTATGGAGCGCCTCTGACCCAACATGGTGAAGCTAATGGCAGCACAATTGCTTCCTGAATCTGTTAAAGTAGCCCTGTACCGGGGTGAGGAGCTATATTGTAAGAGGAGGACAAAAAAAAAAAAGTCTGGAAAACCCATTTTTGGGGGAAACCTATCAGCTGGCAGCTGTACACAGAAGGAAATTAATGTCAGGTCTATACATTATATTTTAGATATTTCAAATTATATATCAAAGGACAACAGCCATCATGACTTGGGAAGAAATGAGAAATACTGATAAGAATTGACATATAATCATTCCTGAAATCATGTGCATTAAATTACTAGGACATTAATAAATTTCCATATCTCATTCCATTTATTTTCTAGTGGTATAGAAAGTAAGTGATACTCATATTCAGTCATGAGTTTACATTCTGCCACTTTAAAAAAAAAGAAAATCACAACATTTGGTAATTTGCTTTTAGGAAAATAGGATCTATAGCCATATTCTGTTATTTTTTTTTGCCACTGATCATTCTAAGAAGATTTATTCTTCTCATAGACATAATTTAGAGTGAAGGATTTCAAAAGCATATCTTATTAAACACAAAACTTCTCATCAACATTATTGTCTTCATATGAGCTAAGCAAGGAAACCAACAGCCGGCATACTAAGCTAGACAGGGGTAAGTCCACAAGGCTTCAACACAAAGAACTATGGGAAACTATGAAATGGGGGAAGGGAGAAAAATAGTCTTCCCCTGGAAGGAAACACCAACTGGTTATCCAGTACAGATGACCAACCCTGAGAACATACAGAAAAGTAAGGTTATATAGAATGACTGAATGTGCTTTGCTATTTATGAAAAATATGCACATATATTTCTAACAACAACAAATGGTAAAAGACCTGAGTGTGTAAATGAATTTGTCTCAGTGTCTATACATATTTATTGTGCCTTTTCTTGGGGTCTTTTCCTTCTGTTTGTTTTGCCCCGATCAGATTTATTAGTTTTTGTTTTATTTTGTTATGTTTTAATATTATCCCTAGAGGCCTGGGATGTATGGAGGAAGTGGGAGGAGTAGAGAGAGGGCAAACTGTAATCAGGAAATATTGCATGGAAAGAAAAACTATTTTCAACTAAAAAGAGTTTAATAACGTAAGCAACAACTTATATTTTTCCAATTCTTCATGTCAATTTAAAAGTAAATCATTATTCATGTTATGTTTGCCCAATAAAAGTAAATGAGAAAATTTAGCATTTTACTAAACAAAATTATATTTTATATTTGAATTTTAGGAATCTATGAATATATTCTATATACTAAAATATACATAGATTTAAATCAACATATGGAAATGATTATAAGGACATTTTCTCTTGGCTTGCATTTTAAGTTCATATGATGTTCAAATGTTCTAATGGTTCATATTTCTTTTCCTCCTATTTCAAATTATCAATTTAAACTGTTGGGAATAGAAGAGTCTGCTATATCCTAAAAAAACCTTAAATTTTGTCCCCACTCACAAATAGGAAAAAATAAGCAAATTCAATTTCTGTGTTATCTATCTTTACAAAGTAAAAAAAATATTGATTTCTTCTATGTTTAACTTGGAAACATGTTTTATTATGAAAAGAATAGTGGTAATGATTCTATGTTTCTAAATAAAATTCTATGAATTTCCTCATAACTGTCTATCACAACTTGTAAATCTCTTTTACACCTAGCTTGGAGGCATCACTTTTAAAGTTTGTGCTGATACACAAAAAGATAGAGAATTAATGCTCATTATTTTCAGTCTTGAAGAAAAAGTAAGTGAAACTGAATTTTCCATTTATTAGAACAATTTACTCAAAATAATATGGAGAAAAAAGAGACCAACATAAATCATTAATTCAATGAGTCATAGAAAACAAATGTATAGTAATGATTTATGAGAATATCCTGACCAAGGACACACCCAGCCTCTGTTGATAGGTAAAATAAATAGTCCAACCTACTGTATAATGAATTCACGCCAGTTCTCAGTGGGGACCATGGCTCTGTTTTGACGATTAAACAGCAAACAGTCACATCTGGAAACATGATGGTCAAAGGTCATTTTACTCATAAAACCTCACCAGTATGATTCATCATAACCCATATCTGACCCCTGCATGAATTGAAGTCTGCTGCTGATAATGCTATATAAATATATATTAAAACATGATTCTTATGCTCTGTTGTGATTTTATTTTGGTGGTGTGTTTTACTTAAACAAGAAGTATAGACTTTACCAGAAAACAAATGCTGAATCCATATGTTCAAGCTGAAAAAGTATCTATTTTTGCTGAAATTCATTCCATCCTACATATGTTATAAAAACACTTGGCACACAAGGTTTGTTAAGTAAACTGTTTCCATATTCAACACTTACATGCTATTTTTTCTTTCTTCCTTTATTGGTAGTAGAATGTATTATGTTTGCATTTGCAAGGATGCCTATGTTAAGCAATATTTAAAGTCAATTCTTAACTACCCCCATTCCCTCTCATATCTCATAGTTTATGCTTTGATTTGTTTGGGTTCTGTAATGCAAGGTGCCACTGTGTAGTTCAGGCTGGCCTTTAACTCACTATGTTGCCCTAACTGATTTTCTTGTCTCAGCTTTCTAAATTCTGAGATGACAGGCCCAAGCCACATTTTGAGGAAGTAAACATTTGTGCCCATATGTCAAATTTGTATGTGAAAACCTTAACTAGTGCAGCTATATTTGGCTTACAGCAGAAGTAATTAGGGTTATATGGGTCATATGGGTGGGGGCATGTTCCCAGAGGATTAGTGAATTTAGAATAAATAATGCATGGGAGTTCTCAGATTCTCATTAAATAATTGATGGGTATATAGCAAGATACAAGAGCATTTCTTTCCCAAAACTGGTAATGCTGATGCCCAGAGTGTAGATTTGCAGACTCCAGAAATGAAACCTAGATATCTCTTGTTTATGCCACAGAGAACCAGTGGTGATCTTGTTGGAGCCTGAGGATGATAATATTATAGAAGTTTTTTTTTTGTTGTTGTTGTTATTGTTTGTTTTGTTTTTTAAAGATAATAGTTGTAAAGCTATGTTCCCAAAGCAGCATTTCACTTTGTCTGGACATGGGTTGTGAGAGTAGTTGGTGGGGAAAGGGTCGCAAATATACTGTACAACTGTACAAATACAATTGTACAACATTCACAGATCTCATGATTGCTTTTTGACTATCTGGAATTTCTGACTTTTACGTCATTTCCAAATAGTGTTTATATAAGTCTACAATGTTATTTCTATTGTTATGTATGTAACTCAGTGGTAAAGTGAGTGTGTGAGCTCTGGATTTAATCTCTGAGAAGAGAATAAATATAAACCAGGGTTGGAAGAAGATACATAAAAGTAACTTCAGTGTTTTATATATAATATATATATATATGTATATATATATTCATGTGCAATTAGGACAAAAGAATTGTGTTCTCTTTCTTCTCATTTTGGATAGCATACCACCAGAGCTGTCTCACTTGATGAATGCAAAGATCCTTCAAATACAAGTTGCCCTTCATCACTGACTTGCTGAAATCAGTCACCAGATCTGGGGTTACTGGGAGCAAGCAGAATTCGGAGAGCGAACAGTAGTCCTAAGCATATAAATTTTCTGTCCCTGGCCATTCTGTGTTTGTCGATTTGATTTCATCTTTTTTCTGCTACTGATGACAGTGTCCTGACCAAGTCAGGTGACCACTTAGCTGCTGGATACTTACCAAAGCAAAGAGTCTCTGGGTATAAACACACTCAAAAATCACACTTTTAACTGCTTGAAATGATTCACTTTAGAAAGAAAAAAACATTTTAAGCGTCCATGGTGGTAATCTCTGTATCAGCAGGGAAGATTTTGTTATCTAAATTGGTCTGAGTGGATTCAGGGCAGTTGCTGCTGTTAGCTGGAACTCCTGAAGAGATTGTAATCCAGCCAGTCAACTAAATATAACCATTTTCATCAGTGGAAGGGACACTGTCCTTAGGGAGAAAGATTTTGCAATATTATCACAAATTTTGTTTTTTTTAATTTTTATTTTTTAGGTTTATAATATAATCACCTTTCCATTTCCTCCCTCCAAACCTTCCTATGTACCCTCCCCATTACAGTCTTTCAAATCCCTGTACTCTTTTCTCTTATATATTTTCCTCCTTTTTCTTAAATTATATTGTGTGTATTTTGTGAGTGTGTTTGTGTGTGTGTGTGCACACATGCGTGAGCCTGTGTGTGTATTTCCAAATACATGAATATAGCTTGCTCTCTCCTTGTGTCTCTCTATCTTTGTCTGTCTGTCTGTCTATCTGTCTGCCTCTCTCTCTTTCTGGCTTTCTGGCTCTATCTGTATCTCATTCTATATGCAAGGATTGAAGTAGTGATGTCTTTAAATTTCATTCATCATTTACTTTAAAACTTGACAGATGATAATGTGTTTCTGTCTGTGGAGGGTGTTAAAACAGTTTCCAAGCTCCAGCTGCTGGACAGGCCTAGAAATGTTACATACAATTTTTATATACACTATTTTATCTAAGTTAGTTTGAAGACGATCAGCATCTTCATGTTTCTTCCGTTTTTCTGTTTACAATTTTCTGATTGCTGAATTTTAATTTACTTTTAATCTGCCTTTCTGTACTCTATTGCATCATTAATTTCATTAAAATGCTTAATATATTTAAAAGCTCCATGAACTGGAATGTTATCATTAAGTAACTTAATATATATATATATATATATATATATATATGGTATATAGCAAGAATCATATGTATATAATTCAAAAATTTTTAATTTCTTTCTCTTCATTTTTATTTTAATTACACTTTATTTACTTTGTATCCCCCCCATGAACCCCTCCCTTCTCCTCTCCCAATCCCACCTTCCCCCCTTCTCCACACATGCACCCATGTCCCTCCCCAAGTCCACTGACAGGGAAGGTCTTCCTCTTCTTCCTTCTGATCCTAGTCTATCAGCTCTCATCAGGAGTGGTTGCATTGTCTTCCTCTGTGGCCTGGTATGGCTGTTCCCCCATCAGGGTGAGGTGATCAAAGAGAAGCTATATATGATCCTGGTTAATGTTGGAGACCCACAACGCAATTGCGGGTTTTCTTCATACAGTGCAAAAACAGAGTAAAACCACACTATTTATATTTATTATATTTATAATATGGGATATTTATATCCCATATTATATGTCTAATATCCACTTATAAGTGAGTATATACCATGTCTGTCTTTCTGCTTCTGTGATATCTCACTCATGATGATCTTTTCTAGTTTCCACCATTTGCCTGCAAATTTACTGATTTCCTTGTTTGTAATCTCTAAGTAGTATTATATTGTGTAAATGTGCCACAATTTCTGTATCCATTCCTCAGTTGAGGGACATCTCAATTGTTTCTAGATTCTGGCTATTAAAACTAAAGCTGCTACGAATATGGTTGAGCAATGTCCTTGTTGTGTACTTGTCATATTTTAGATATATGCCAGAAGTGGTATAGTTGGATCTTGAGGAAGCACTATTCCTAATTGTCTGAGAAAGCACCAGATCGATTTCCAAAGTGGTTTTACAAGTTTACATTAGCAGTGGATGAGGGTTCCCCTTTCTCCACATCCTCTCCAACATGTGTTGTAACTTGAGTTTTTACAGGAAAAAAAAAAAAACATACTAAAATCTGCACATCTAAAGAAGCTAGGCAAGAAGGAGGAACCTGGGTAAGATAATCAATCCTCACTCAGAAAGGCAAATGGGACAGACCATCAGAGAATGGCAAAAACAGAGAACAGGACAGGAGCCTACCACAGAGGGCTCCCGAAAAACTCTAACCAGGAAGGTATCAAAGCAAATGCTGAGGCTCATAACCAAACTTCGGCAGAGTGCATAGAATCTTACAAAAGAAGTAGGGGACAGTAAGACCTGTAGGGAACAGGTGTGCCACAGGAGAGTAACACAACCAAAAATTCTGGACACAGGCCTCTTTTCTGAGACTGATACTCCAACCAAGAACCATGCATGGAGATAACCTAGAACCCTTACACAGATGTAGCCCATGCAGCTCAGTATCCATGTGGGTTCCATAGTAAGGGGAACAGGGACTTTCTCTGACATGAACTCAGTGGCTGGTCCTTAGATCACTTTCCCCTCATGGGGGCCCAGCCTTACCAGGCCACAGAGGAAGACAATGCAACCAGTCCTGATGAGACCTGATAGACTAGGGTCAGAGAGAAGTTGAGGTGGTCCTCTCCTATCAGTGGACTTAGGGAGGGGAATGGGAGATGTTGAGGGAAGGTGGAGTTGGGAGGGAATGAGGAATTGAAGGAGGGGGCTACAGCTGGGATACAAAGTGAATAAACTGTAATATATAAATTAATAAATTTTAAAAATAATAATTAAAACATATAGTATTTCAGATAAGTTTGAAATTGTGGGGCATAGGGAGAGTGAGAATATTAACATAACCTAGATTGTTGTTTTGGCTTCTGTAGTAAGAGTTAAGCTCCTTTTAATAGGGCAGACAAGGGGAGGTTTTGGTTTTCTTAACTTACCCTAAGATTAGGGGAAAACCATGCTTTTGAGTAGATGAGAACAGATCACAACAGACCTGGCTACATCCTATTATTTGCCTACTTCTTTGCACAAGATGCTAAGGACATCCTCTGAGAAGTGCTGCACATTAGAAACAAGCAACAAATATACAAATCAGCAGTGTTTCCTAGTGTTAATTTATCTATCACTCACTTATTGTAAAGCTCCCAATTCTCTCTAAGTTATTTTTCAAATATGTATAATGATTTCTTTTTTACTGACACTACATTGAGTCAACTTTGGTCCTATTTACATAAAACCATTCTGCTGGAAAAATATCAAATGTTATACATTAAAAAGCTTGAATAATGTTATTTGCTGGAATGGGTAGAACAATTGAAAGGGTTAGTTTCTGAGGGCTGCACATGCTTTAAGTCCAGGTATGTTGGAGGAAGTATGCTACTAAAAGGAACCCTTTGAAGAATGTTTTCTGTCCTCGGTCCCTTACAACCACCCCTGTGTCTTCATGCTGGCTGCTGTGATAAGCAGCCTAAACCACACACTAATGCTCCCTTAGCTTTCTGAAACCTATTTTTCCCTTAAACAGTTATCACCTGTTATCTACCATATGACAACATAGCTTAAAGAGAAAACTAAACAGTCTTGAAAAAGAGAGTAAGTGATGTTGACTGTATTTGATAAATAAAAACAAACTAAATAGTTGGGTGATGCTCTCAAACATTTCCAGTAAGTTTTTTTCCCCATTTTTTTGGGCTGACGAAAGAAAGATTTAAGTAATATAATAGTGAGTGCCAGGTTACACAGCTATGTAAAAAAGTTTATAGAAGGAAAGCTATTTCTCCAGGAGACATAATGATATATTGCATATAATACAGTTCACTGAAGAAAATATAAATTAATCAACCTATTCTAAAATGCCTATATTTAAGTAACTAGATACAGCTTCCCAAATTCACACGTACCATAACATTCCAGATATTCCTAATGGCTTAGTGAGAACATTTATGAGAACATTTCATCAAGAGAAGACTAAAGACACACTACTGTGATAAATTTTCCACAAAAACAAATGCAAGAAGGGTCTATAGACAAATATACCTGTATAAATAGAATAGAAAACAATGCTTACTACTGGTATATGAATGAATAAGTAAATATGAGTAAATAGGCATGGGTATTACATATTTCTTGTTTGCTAGTCATTGCAATGTGTATACTAACTCTGTTAATACTCATGATACTCATAATAATTACATTAATGGTATAAGTTATAATTCATGTTTTGAATTTTATTTTTATTTCTTTTATTTTGGAAATTATAATTAAATCACTTTCCCTGTAACATTTTCTCCCTCCAAATTATCCCATATGGCTCTTCTTGTTGTCTTTCCAATCTTTGGCCTTGATTTACATTAATTGTTACTACATACCTATAAAGATATATGTATACAAATCCATCTCTAAGTACCTACATATAGTCTTCTCCATGTATATATTAGTTGTATGAATGTTTTCATGGCTGATCACTAACAATTGGTGTGCTTTTCCCAGGGAAAAAACAATATCTTTGTTTTTTATGCTCTCAATATTCCTTAGTTGTCTGTAGTGCTTCATGTAGGGTTGAAGCATGTGTGCTTTCTTCCTTCATGTTAGCATGTCTATTGTTGTTCTTATTCAGCTCATGTTGTTGAGATTTTATAAATATCGCAGATTGGCTTGTTCATTGATATCCGTGTTCTGCTCCTGTTCGGGCAGTCATGTAAGCAAGATTGTATACTTGTAATTCCTAATGTTCCTAGGATACGTAAGCTCACGACAGACTCTTTGCTACTCTAGTTCTTAGTCACCCCTCCCTATCTTCAGTGATGTGACCTGAACGTTTGGCACAGGTGCTCTGTTGTACTTGTGTCAGTTGGCGCTATGCTCCACAATTCCTCATGCTGATTGTTCCTTAATGGTCTCAGTCTGTTACAGAAGAGCAGGTTCCTTGATAAGGGGTGATTATTACTTACTTGCAGGCATACTTATTTTTGTTTTGTAACTAAGAGAAAAGATATTGAAGGGACAATAGAATATTTGTCTAACATCATGCAACTGATAAGCAAGAGTTAAATTCAGAGCTACTGCTCTTTAACATTAGTTATCTTAAGCACTGACTAATAAGTATTCATTGTTTTCTTTCTATGATACTGAGGTAGATATATCAAACTTATTAGTACAAAATATATCACCTTGTAACAATAACTATAGTTATATTTTAGTAAGTATAGCAAAATAATTTATGATATTATAAGTAATTTGTTCACACCATTGTATAATAGGTTTCCTACTATTTTTAAAGAAAACCTAAGTTCATGAGATGTGTGTTATGTACTGTATTCTGTTTTGAATATTTTGTGTGGTGGTTGTACAGGCTTTAATCCGAGCACTCAAGATGCAGAGACAGTCAGATATCTCTGAATCTTAGGCCAGCCTGGACTACAGAATGAGTTCCAGGACAAAGAAGGCTACACAGATAAACCCTGTTTCAAAACTAAAACAACAACAAAAGAATGCAATAAATCTGAAAGATATCTCATTTGACGATGAGGAGCTGAAATAGAACATCTTTGTCCACATAAAGAATCAAGATGGGAGCATACATTTGTGTTTCCAGTGCTGAAAAGCTTAGACAAGAAGATCACTGGCTTGTTGACCAGTAAGTACAGCATTATCATATAAGCATCATGTCTGTGAGAGACCACATCTCAAAAAATAAAGTGGAAGATTACTAGACCTCTAACCTTCACATACACATGTATGCACATGTACATAGACCCCCCTCACACATAAACATGATCACACCCTCGCTAAATATCCACATACACATTGCGATAATAAAATTAACAACACAGAAAAATTTTAAAAATAAGTGTCTTGTGAATTCATGGATAAACTTTTGCTATGCTTTAATGTATTTTGGTGTCTTAGAGCCTTCAATCCTTCCTTTTCAAAGGCCCTAGTTTGTTATATATAGTGGTTACTAACCTTGAAATTATCCTTGAAATTTCTTTTTTTTTTCTCTTTCTTTGTTGTTGTTCAAAAAGGATAGAAAGTGTGAATACATTTTATTATATGACCTTAAGAAACATATCACTTAAATACAAATTTCTTATATATTTTCTAAAGCTGGTGTATATTTACTTCCTATCACATAACTCATAAACATTGAAATGAAAACCAAGTAGAAAAATGTCAAGGGTAGGAAAAATAAATAGCCTGTGATTAGAAGCTGATGAGTGTGGTTGCCCAACATACATAGAACTATTTATAAAGAAAGCTTAACAACAGTACAATATTCTACAATATAATAATAACCTACTATGTTTTTGGTATGTTGAAGAAACAGAAAATTTGACTATCTTTAAAGTTCATGGTAATCCAATACAATGTTATCTTACAATGTTAGATTTTTTTCTATTTGGCTTATACTCTCAGAACAGAATATATTTTTGCTTGTTGCATAAAAACTGAAAGAGCTATATAAGAACATTTTTGGAAAAGTATTAGTATAAGAGTCTGTTGTTAGCAAAAAGGTTTAAGTCTTAAATACATACAGAACAGCATTATTGTATTTATCCAATTCATTTTTCACAGCAAACCTGCTGGGTGTGTGTTACTGTCTTGTGCATAGAGAAATTTCTCTAGCTTCAGAAAACAAAGGAAAAGTAAAGACAGTATCCAGTTGAATTAAAAAAATAAAAATCTTATGGAAGATGGGGGAAATAGAAAGATATGGAGAGGACAGGAGCTCTAGAAGGAGACCAACAGAGCCCAAAATCCTGGACCCAAAGGGTCCTGTAGAAACCAATGCATGGAGAAAAGACAGTGCATGGAGAGGACCTAAACCCCTTGCTCAGATGAAGTCCACAGGCTGCTTAGTTTCCAAGTGGGTTTCCCTATTATTGGGAACAGGGTTGTCTCTAGCATAACCTCAGAGGCTGGCTCTTTGATCACCTCCCCCTGAAGGGTGCAGTCTTGCCAGGCCACAGAGGAAGAAGATGCAGCCAGCCTTTATGAGACCTGATAGGCTAGGGTCAGATAGAAGGGGAGGAGGTCGTCTTCTATCAGTGGACTAGGGGAGGGATATATGGGGAAAAGAGGGAGGGTGGATGGTGCTAGGAGGGAACTACAGCTGGGATACAAAGTAAATAAATTGTAATAAGTAATAAATTAATTAAAAAAAGAAAACTTAAACAGAAGAAATTTTCTTATTTAGGACACAGGCTATTTCATGAATCAGTTAATAGAAATGACTTTAGATAAACTCCATATTCTTGAAACAAAATATTTTGCTAGATTTTGTAAGATAGAAAAAAAGTACTTTTCAGCTGGCTCTGTTTGGAGCATGCAGCATTTGGTGAAATTTTCTGGAAGAGAGTTTACCTTAAAAAGGTCTAAATACTTTGACAGTTTACTATTAAATTTATTCTTTTGTTTTCTGTTTATGCACAATAGTTATTTTTAGCAAGGAAAGTGGTGAAATCACCTTTACTGCAGGTGTTTATAAATAGGGTTATCAAAAATCAGAAGATCGATGGCTAAGATTTGTCCATTCTTATAAATTTAACATTATAGTAGTAATTTGCTGTCCTGAATAAAATAATTGATCATGGGAAAATGATGAATAACAGAATGGAATGACATAGATGAAGTGGTGAAGGTACTATACTTGAAACCATTAACGTGATAAAAACCTTTTACCATGGCAGTGGACAGGTATTTATGTCCATTTCACAATGTCTAACCTCAATTTATTCAATGACACACTTGTTAAAATATTAAGTGCTTATAATTAATATGTCTTGCTAGGTGATAGATGCTAGTGTACTTTAAAATGAAAACATAAGAGGGAGAATATTCTAAAGTCTAACAGGAGTCTCCAATATTTTCCTCCCCAAAAGAACAGTGTATTTCTGGTTATAACAAATTGCTATTCTATCTATTAGTTATAAAATTCAGAAGAAGACAGGCTGATAATGCAGATGCTTTATTCAGAATTGGACTCTACATTCTATATAAAGTGGATAAACCAACTTTGTCTCACACACACACACACACACACACACACACGTATTTCTGGTCACCAATCACATTGCTGTTCAATCTCAATTTAATTTTTATAAAATGTAACATTTTCTCTAAGCCTACCATCCTAGAGGGACTGAGTTCATTTTAATAAGTGACTGATTTTTTATTAAAGAAACTTGAGAATGATAAATATAATTATTTTTATCTTCCTGGCCATCTTCTTCACCTATGCATATTGTGGCATTTTGGATGAGAAATTCCGACATGATCATGTATCTGAATACTTAATATCCAGTCAGAGGCTGGATTTGGTGAGGTAGTATAGCTGTGTTCAAGGAAATCAAGAACTGGATTTGAACATTTAATGTTTTTTTCATTTCCATTTCTCTCTCTACTTCCTGTTTGTAGTTGAAGGTACTCTAACTTTGCTGTCTCCACTTATTATTACATCATGAAATAAACATACAAAACTAGCTGATTGCCACAACTATGAATTCTTTTTCTGTCTTTTATAGTCATTCATTTCTCCTCCCAGTATCACTATTCCCAAATTAATCACCAATTTGTTTTCCATCTTTGGATAGTTGGAGAATGCCATGGAAAAGAAATTAAGTATTATATAGCATTTTTTAGTCATTTTTTCAGCTCAGCATAATCTGACTTATAGTCTGAAATGAGTAAACTAGTTGAAAAATATTGTTGTTGATATCAGGAATGTATGAGAGCAGTGTGATACATAGTGATTATTTTCTTTACCTTTTACTGGCACAGAGAAATAATTATGTTTTCCTTTGTAAACAGTAAAAAAACATTTCATCATCACATAACACTAAGTGAAAGGAACCATTTCATCATTTCATGTGTACTTCTGGGTTAACATATATATATATATATATATATATATATATATATATATATATGTGTGTGTGTGTGTGTGTGTGTGTGTGTGTGTGTGTGTGTGTGTGTGTGTGTGAGAGAGAGAGAGAGAGAGTGTGTGTGTGTTGTTTTTCTGTTGCTTGTGATAGAGCAGGTCCTATAGCAACATATGAATGAATAGGTTTACTTGGGGATGTGGTTGCAAAATTGAGTGCAAATTGAGTCTTGAAAAATGTTATTCATTTTCTTCACCCGTTTGACTGAGGATTCCTGTCTGTCCATGATGGTCTCTATTTTCTGTTGCCTGCTCTTTGCTCACCTCCCTCTGGTGGCATGGCCTTTCTAGACCACAGAGAAAAGGATCCAGATAGTCCTGATGAGACTTGATAGGCTAGGGTCATACAGTAGGGAAGGAAGACCTGGCCTAAGAGAGGGCATAAGGGGAGAAATAGGAGCGAGGGTGGGACCAGGAAGAGATGAGGAGAGGACTACAGCCAGAATACAAAGTGAATACATTTTAAATAACAACAGCAACAATAATAATAGATTTTCACTTTAAAAAATATATATTTTAATTAATTACACTTTATTCACTTTGTATCCCCCGATAAACCCTTCCCTCCTCCCCTCCCAATCCCAACTTCCCTCCCCCTTCTTCAGGCATGCACCTCCCCAATTCTGCTAATAGGGGAGGTCTTCCTCTCCTTCCTTCTAATCCTAGTCTATCAGCTCTCATCAGGAGTGGCTGACTTGTCTTTCTCTGTGGCCTGGTGAGGCTGCTCCCCCCTCAGGGGGAGGTGATCAAAGAGCAGGCCAATCAGTTCATGTCAGATTTTGACCTTTTAATAAGTGAGACCATCTAACAAAAGCTCTAAAAGATGCCATGAGACGTCTTCTTTTGAGTTAATGGTCTGAGTTTTTCCAAGAAATTGCTTTTTCTTCTCTTGGTTTCCTGTCCCCTCAGAGATGTCAGGTAAGTCCCTATTACTGAGGATACCATTCAACTTAGACACAGGAAACAGAGGCTAGTTACTGGGGTTGAACTGAACTGAAATGCTTCTCACTGAAGATTAGCTTTCATAGTTCCAGAATGCTCTATGTAAGATTACGAAGAAAGAAGCAACTAACCGTCTCACCCACTTATGATGCCTGTGAACATAACGATAAATAGGAGGCCAGGATAATTAACCATGAGGTAGTGGCATCCATAAGTTGGAGTAACCAACAGCTCTCTAGTCAGATATAAGATCTGCACAGCAAGAAGAAAAAAATGCTGATACTGGAAATCTTGCCAATTACCCAGGGGTATAGAAAGTATGCATCTCAGAGGAGCACTTCCAAGTGCCTCTTTACTAAACCCATATAATCTCTATGTACATTATAAGCATTTGTCATTATACCCTCAGGTAAGTGTAGTCCTCACTCCTAATCAAGCAAACATTTCTTGGAAGAGATGATTACAGAAAACAATTGATAAAAATACAGAACTGTTCAGCCCAGTTCAAAGTGATACAGTTCCAATACTGTTCTCACACATAAGTCAGGAATTATTGTCAAAGGAGCAGAAACATTGTAAAAGCCAGAGGAACAGGGAGTTTCTTGTGAGATTACGTGTCTGTTAATAAAGTCAGGAGCTATACCCATGGAGTCTCACCAATATGAATGCCTAAACATGAGCTAAAATAGAACAACTGTAGACGTGGTAATGTGGGTAGGGGAAGGCCCATGAGACCTCAGTTTCACACAAACAACTGCAGGAAACAAAGGAAAGCTGAGTGGGAGAGGTGGTCTTCTCTAGGCTTGTGCACACCAATTGGTTGTACAGTGCCAAAAGGTTAGTCCTGAAAATATACATTCAAGTATCATTATATAGAAGGAGAATATAGTACTTATGTATTTAGGAATATATATGTATGGACATACCCACGTAATTATGTATGAATATTAAGTTGTGAGGGAGTTAGGATAATAATGAATTGTGTCATGTTCTCTATGATATAATTATATTAAAATCACAAAAAATATGAATAGAGCTTCTCAAAATAGGCCACGAAGGTATAAGGATACCTCCTGTGCTGACATCACAAAGGGTTAGTGTGGTTCTGCATCTCTGGATCCTATATATAAAGTCCTCAACAAAGTAGGCTGTTATGAATCAATGTCAGCATAAAACGCCTTGTCTTTTCATTTGTCTTGTGTGTGTGCTAAAACTAAGGGGACACACACCAAAGGCCAGATGGATGAGCTTCTTAATAGTTATCAGGTCTGGTAAGCCCTGAACTAAATAAACACTTCAGAAAAACTGTATTTGGAAACTAAATGAAGAATACACAGATAAAATACAGATAAAAATATTCTCTATACCACCTTAGTAACTATTGTTCATTGATGTGTATTTCCAAGAAAAGATGAAAACATGCATACTCATGCATGCAAATTAAACGCTTGTTATGAATATTCATATTCAATATAAAATTTGGTTGCAAAAGTGATTATTTATGCCTCAGGATCAAATATTAGGTGCTATTCGAAGGAAAAATTGGATCCCTTGATGTCTCACAGATGCTAAACTGCACAAGAAAACATATTGGAAGAGTTTGTATGTTCAGATGTGTGTACACAACACAGCTTTGTCTACTCCCTAGCAGTTGCTAGCACGAGCATCCGTTTACTGTGTAGGCCAGCTGGGCTGATGCCTAGCCTAAGTCCACAAGTATGATAAGCCATCTCTAGAATACATTTAAATTATGAAGCTAGTTAACTTAGTCTCTTATAAGCACATATTATCATAACTGGCAGAAAATATTTTTTTTCTGCTCCAATTAAAGTAGCAACTTAAAACTTGGTGAGGGCGGATATATATCTAGGTATTTTTTGGATCAGGATCTGCAAGTTGCATATTATAACCAAAGGCATATCACTGATGCAAAAACAAGCCTGATTATGGAGTGATCTTGGCAGTTCTCAGCAGCCTAAATTGAGAAAATGAATCTGAAATGCATAGCACAGAGACGTTTGTGGTGGATGGGTGATTTATTTTATAAAATCTAAATTTAATTCAAGTTAATATTCTGGAAGCACTTCCAAGTTTCAAGCTAAGCTTAAAAAGAAAGAAACCACCAAAGAATAGAAAGTATCCCCTCAAATTCATAATCCAAAACAATTGAAATGTATTTTACCCTATTATGCCCAAAATTAAAATAAATATTTGTCTATAATATTCTTATATAATTTTCTATATAAAATTATTTCTATGCTCATGTACAACTTATGAAAAATTTAATAGCTTTTAAACTTGTTTTATTATTATAAATTGCTTATAAATAATGTAATATAGTAATGATAATAATGGATTAATGACATTTAAATTCATGTATTTAATTTATTTTGATCATAATCAACTCCTATTACTATCATGACCCCTCCCCTTAAGAACAGCCTTTGGGGTTTCTCTTCTTTTTTGTCTTATCCAATGAGTTCTCTTAAATTTTCATACATGAGTATGACTATGCCACACCACTTCCTAGTGCATACCTTTATTCCCAGCACTCAGCGATGCAGAGGAAGGAGGATCTTTGTGGTTTTGATGCCAGCCTTGTCTCCAAAGTGAGTTCAGAATAGCAAAGGTTACACAGAGAAACCCTGTCTCAAGAAAAAAAAAGTGTCTGTCTTTCCAGGGTCAAAAATTAACTGCTTATACATCTTCAGGAAAGAGTGAGACCTCTCACCACTCCATATAATGGCAAGTAGATGGGCCCGGTAGTTTCCAAGTAGTAATGGTTGTTCTGAGTTCATGAGAGCCACAGCAATGCCATTCCAAAAGACAGTATTCACAACATGCACAACACAATAGCCCTTTCTCTAGCTCTTACGTGGATATTTATCTATCTATGCATCTATCTATGCATCTATGTATCTATGCATGCATATATTTATGTATGTATCTATTTATCTATCATCATCATCTACCTATTTTACAATGGAGCTCTGGTGTGTGTGTGTAATGGAAGTATGATAAAATAAATGCTCAAAAGTAGAACTGAAGAAAAATTAAATGCAGTCAGGATGTACACACACATGAAATGAGTGTAATCTCCTGACTATAGCACATTCATAAATTTAATAGTATTTTAAACATGTATCCTTCCATATGTTTTGTCTGCATGTATGTGCTTGTGAGTTCACATGTGTTTAGTTGCCAGTAATGGGAATAGCTTCTCATGGAGATGGTGTTAGACTGTTGTGAGTGACCCAACATAGTTACTGGGAACCAAACTCAGTCCTCTAGAAGAGCACTAACCATTTTTAATTGCTAAGCCTTCTCTCCATCTCTATGCTACTTTTAATTGATAAATCCATATTGTCTGACTAGGACATGCTCACCTTTGTTATATACCATAAATACACAAATGAAAATGTTAAAATCTACACATGTCAATTTGATATCTGTTTGTATTCAAACATGAGACTAAACTAACTTAATGTAGGAAATGTTTGTTACAGTCAATGATTTCAGAGTCTTCATCTGGTCATGTGACTATTTCTTCTTGAACATCATGACTGGATTCACATGGTACAATAAAGCACCTTGACTCATATAGCCAGAAGGCAAAGGGAAAGCACTACAAAGCTGGGTTAGCTTACATTTTTTTCTCTACCATTATACCTCAATAGCCCACCAGATTGTGAGCCTATTAGTGAATTTAAAGTTTGCATAAAATTTTTTTTAAATGCAATCATTTCCCCAAAACTCTACCATTGGACAATGTTGCTTTGAAATTCAGATCCTTAATCCAGGAGCTTTTGTGGAACATTTTAGAACCTAATCATTATACAAAGTTAGTATCTTATACTGAAATTGTACATAGCCATTCACATAGATTTCATGGAGTGATTTTTTAATTTATATATGAAATCAATATGTGCTCTGGGTTATGTTTTATGTAGGCTTTTTGGAAATTCACTTTTAGATAAAATTATGTTACTCTGTGATTCTATCATCGCAATCAGAAAAAAAAAATCTATATGTCCTGTGGAGTCTGCAAAACATATACCAGTGTATGTAGTTTGAAACAACAAAAAAAGATGTTATAGGTTGAACTTTCCTGAATAATTAGATCCATGGTGGTTTGGTTTCAGGCAAGTGTTCAAATCCACTTTACCCAAATGTAATTTAAAAATTGATTGTGATCTCCATATGTAACTACTTTTGTGGGAAAATGAATCAATATATCGTGTTCACTGGTATAAAACAAGTTACTGTTCTATTTCTTTGGAGCTTTGACTTTTAAATATGGCTGTAAAAACTCTTGTTAAAGTAGTATATTACTTTTTGTTACTGCAAATTCTCACTATTTGATCTACACATCACCATCCCTAAAAGACTACATGCCATCAGTCCACTGAGACTAACATTTGGTGTTGAGTAGGTTGGACTATACACTTCCTTAGCCGACTTTATGCTTGCATCTAGGATCAACCTTGGGGAGTAGAGATAACTTCCACAGATCCTCTAAATGTGCTTGAAATTCTGGGTAATGGCCATTGTCATAGCATGCCATAACCTGATCAAGCCTAGCCTGTACTATTCTACCCATGGCTTCTGAATGAAACTTGTGAAGTAGATTGTCCATAGACAATCCTTAGATGTGAAAGCTAAAATGTACAATCTTTTATTTATTATTATTAACGCTATTATTATTTAAAAGTAATTCACTTTGTTTCCCAGCTGTGATGGTAGGCCCCTCCCTCATTTCTTCCAAGTCTTACACTTCCACCCTCTTCCCCCCATGCCCCTTCCCTAGTTCACTGATAAGGGAAGTTCTCATCCCCTCCTAACTGACCTTAGCCTATCAGGTCTCATTAGATCTGTTGGATCCTGTTTCTCCTTGGCCAAGTAAGGCCACCTCACCAGGGAGAGGTGATCAAAGAACAGGCAACCTAGTCCATGCCAGAAACAGCCCCTGCTCCCCTTAACATGGAACCCCATGGAGACTGAGCTGCCTATGGGCCATATCTCAGCAGAGTTCCAGATCCACTCAATGCATGATCCTTGGTTGATTCATCAGTCTCTGCAGGAGCCCGTGGGCCCATATTTTTTTTTTTTTTGGTTCAGTTAATCTCCTTTTAAAGCTCCTTTCCCCTCCAGGACTTTCTATCTCCCCCTTCTTCCATATGTTTCCCTACGTTCTGTCCAAAGTTTGGCTATGAATCTCAGCATCTGCTTCACTACACTGTTGGGTAGAGTCTTTCAGAGGCTCCTGTCCTATTCCCTGTCTTCTCCCACTTCTGAAGTCTATCCTCTTTATCCTTCTGAATGAGGATTAAGAATCTTATCTAAGGTCTTCCTTGTTGTTTACTTTCTTTAGGACTATAGATTTTAGTATGTTTACCCTATATTATATGGCTAGTATCCACTTATAAGTGAGTATATACATGTGTGTCTTCCTCCTTCTGGGTTACCTCACTCAGGATGATTTTTTCTAGTTCCATCCATTTGCCTGCAAATTTCATGATTTCCTCATTTTTAATGGCTGAGTAGTATTCCATTGTGTAAATGTACCACTATTTCTGTATCCATTCTTCAGTTGAAGGACTTCTAGGATGTTTCCTGATTCTGGCTATTATGAATAAGCTACTATGAACATAGTTGAGCAAATGTACTTATTTTATGGTTTAGCATCTTTCAGATATATGCCCAGGAGTTTAATAGCTGGATCCTAAGGTAGCACTATTCCTAATTTTGGAGAAAGCACCAAAATTTGATTGAACCGAATGATTTCCAAAGTGGTTGTACAAGTTTACATTCCCACCAGCAATGGAGGAGGGTTCACCTTTCTCCACAACCTCTCTAGTATGTGTTGTCACTTGAGTTTTTGTTTCTGATGGGTATAAGGTGGAATTTCAGGATCTTTTTTATTTGCATTTCCCGGATGACAAAGAATGTAGAGCATTTCTTTAAGAGTTTCTCTACCATTCAATATTCCTATATTGAGAATTCTCTGTTTAGCTCTGTACCCCATTTTTAAAACTGGATTATTGGTTTGTTGGTGTTTAACTTCTTGAGTTCCTTATATATTCTGGATATTAGCCCTCAGACAGGGTTGGTGAAGAACTTCTGTCATTTTGTTCTGAGATAGTGTTCTTTTATTTACAAAAGCTTTTCAGTTTCATTAGGTTTTATTTATTGATGATTGTTCTTAGAGCTTGTGTTGTTGGTGTTCTGTTCAGGAAATTGTCTCCTGTGCCAATAACTTCAAGGCTCATCCCCAATTTTTCTTCTAACAGGTTTAGTGTGTTTGGTTTTTTGTTTAAGTCTTTGATTCACTTGCACTTTGCTTTTGTTCAGGATGATAAATATGGATCTATTTGAATTTTTCTAATATTGACATCCAGTTAGACTAGCACCATTTGTTTAATTTGCTATCTTTTTTCCATTGTATAGATTTGGCTTCGTTGTCAAAAGTCAAATATCTGTAGGTGTGCGGTTTATTTCTGGATGTTCGATTTTATTCCATTGATCCAAAAGTCTGTTTCTATGCTAGGACTATGAGTTTTTATCACTGTTGCTAAAGTGTACATTCTTAATACACTTGTCACAAATATTCTATTATGTTTTACAATGATAGAAACCTAACCACTACATGTTGAAATAAAGCTAAAAAAAAAAAAACAACTATAATATCTTTGTGCGATTGAAGTCAAAGATATGGCATTCTGTGTGAAAAGGTAATGCCAATTTAAATGTTTTGAAATAAGCTTTAATTTATAAAAAAATTAAAAGTGGTGTATTAGAAACAGACACATCTAAGGTGTGTAAAGATGTTTTACATTCCTTTTCCACTGTGATATTCTGTTCTAATACAAAAGACTGAGGAAAATTTGATTTATGATAATGTCTAGATGTTAATCAATGATAGTAAAATCAATGAAAGATTTAACATGGGAAGCACTGATACATGGAACAATGAAGAAATGAAATTTCTGAAAACAAGATAAAATATTGGCAAAGTGGATATACAGTGTAATGTATAGAGTCTATATGGAAATTAAATATTGTTCACTCATTTTTCTATAAATATAAATATTTAATTACAGTGATTTATTAAAAGAAGGCTCCAGTAAAAATAAATGAATAAAAAACATGGTTATATACATTTAAAATAGGAGTCAGAGAGGAGAACAGTCGTTAGAGAATATTATAAAATAATGGAGACAAATGTGAATAAAACCTCTATATATGAAAGATGCAATGATAGAGTTGTTTCATTACAGTGTACCAGGCCCATATCAGAGATACTGGGGATCTAGGTTTGTGGTTGTTTACTTCTGTTCCATAATTTATCTCAAAATCGTTGTGTTTAAAAGCAGGCACTCACTTCTAGTACAGAGTTGGCAACTGTTTTCTATTAGCAATTCGACAATTTTCTGGGATTCTCAGGAGGATGAGTGAATCAATAATGCATGCTAGCTTTTAGTGCATTTAAAGATGCACTTATTGTCTAAGAACATTGAGACTAAAATTCCAAACAGCTTGTTACTCAGAAGACATAAAATTGAGAGTCCAGCAAATATTTTTTTTAGTTTATTTATTTTTATCTCAATCACAGGTTAGGTACTTTGAATCCCAGGCATAGCCCCCTCCCTCATTTCCTCCTACCCTCCCACTCTCATCTCCTTCTTCCCCGCCCCCTCCAAGTCCACCAACAGGGGAGGACCTCCTTCCCTTCCATCCAACCCCAGCTTATCCTGTCTCCTCAGGGCTGGCTGCAAA
>CM053766.1:67431692-67444988 GCA_028658305.1 Pachyuromys duprasi
TCTTGAGTGCTCACTCTCACTGCCTGATGAATGAATACCTTCTTGTATTGAGGGTGAGGCTCCAAACCTGGGTGCCAACTCTTTCAGTCTTGTGGACACCTTCCTGAGGTTCCTGGTTCCAAACCTGAAGACCAAATTCAATTTCCTGTGGACACCTTCCTGGTCACAGTGGCTAGTGGCTCTCATTCTCACCTGTATGTGGAGAGGATACATTCTGGTATTTTGGGGGAGGCTTGGCTCTATTCTGCCTGCAAAATTCTCCTACCTGCCTGGCTCACTTGGGTCAGAATCAGCCAGCACAGTACAGACATTGAACACAGAGGAACTGAGCTAGGCATGAGACCCACATTCCATTCTCTACCATCTTAAGGAAGCCTGTGGGGCATTGGAGCAACTCTAGGTACAGGAATACATGATTTTATAGCATTTAACTAAGGGAGTAGATTTTAATCTCGTTATCATATCAAAAATAATTGTATAGTTATATAGTGACCAAAAATTTCAAATACTAATGCAGCAAGATTTAGGACCCATTTTCACAAGTTATAATTATCACATGTGAGGTAATTTATTATTAACAGTTGGCACTTTTTTCTGGCATATGCTTAAAGATAGAATTACTTTTGATAATACAAAATATTTACTTCAAAATCAAAACACTGCTTTTGGCAAAAATAATAATTTTGGTCTGTACATGCATACAAAATATTAGAAATGTAAATGTTATAAAATATATAACTAAAACTTTGTTAAAAAGTCAGTGCCAGGCATGAGAAATTTATAGTTGAGTTGTTGTTGTGGGTAGTCCAAAGACTGCCCAAATAATAAAGTCTATTTCTGTTGCCTTTGGTTGTCTTCCAAAAGTTGACTGCAAGTTTATTTTGCCAAAGACTCACACCTTTTTGATACAAGACTCATTGAATTAGAACAGTATCAGCCCTGAGATACCTCTCCATGAAGTCTAGCTTTCATATTATCCAAGCTGCCAAGGTGGAAAATGGTCAATAATTCTACCTAGCTGTGATGCCTTTAGGCCACAAAAATGACCAGTAATACAAGATGTTCCTAAAGGTGTAATAGGTGCACTCACATCTTGATAAACAACAACTGTCTAATCGGACACAAGATCATCTTACCAAGAAATCATTCTTGTCATGGAAAACCTAGCCTATTACATTTGGCTAATGAGGTCATAAATTTTGGAAAATATACTAGTTTCATCCTTCTATGCTATCCGAGTAATATTTTTAACTGCATTCTAAATCCTTTCCCTAAAAAACAAACAAACAAACAAAAAACAAACAAACAAAAAACTGGTAAGGAAAGTGATTATCCTTCAAAAAGAAGCTTCTTGTAATAGCAGACAAATACCATTAAAGAAACACGTAACTAGGCATACTTTAGATTACAACTGAACATGAGGGTGTCAGGCTTCAATTGATACACGTACAACATAATCATTATACTTAAGTTTTAGCAAAGATTTGGAAGGGCCAAAAGAATATAAGAGCCCGAAAATCAAGGAAATATGTTGAAGGATTCTGTTTCTTAGATATTACAGAGAAATTACAGCCATGACACCTCTCCAATTTGCCTAATATCTGAAACATTAGGTGGCATGTCAGTGTGCAGAGGAAAATCTAGAGGTCTCATGCTTATAGGGAATTAGTTACTTCTGAAAGAGAGTCTTCCCTAGATATGATTACCGAATGCCAAATTCTCAGCTCTATAACATATATGTATATATGCAATGCTAAAAGAGTTTAGCATGTAGTACTTACATATTTTCAGCTCACAACATACATAAATAGTACATTTGCATGTACATATATATTACTTATTAAGCTTGTTCAATAGTGCTTATTAAAGACAAGAGAGAATTAAAGTGGCTAACTAAGAAAGCTTGGAGGCAGGAGAGGGAAGATTAAATAGAAGTAAAATAGTACACAAATTTTAATTTTTTGAAGAATTATTATATAATCACAACATTTCCTTTTTTGCTTCCTTTCCTACACACTTTCCTATATAATACCTTTTCCTAGTTCAGATTCATGGACATCCTTTTCATTTATTGCTGTTACATACAAATATATGGAATGTGTGTGTGTGCATGTTTCTAAACACACAAATTCAACCTGCTGATTCTGTACAGTGTTGTATATTTATGTGTTTTTAGGGATGTCCATTTGGTATTGGCTAACAAATTGATGTGCTCTTCCATGAAGAAGACTATTTCTTCCTTTCACATCATTACTTGCCTGCAGTTCTTTTTGTAGGTTTGAAGACTGCTGAATTTTCACCTGCACGTGTTAGCATGTCTATTAATGTCATACTTGTTAAACTCATGTTTAGACAGTCAAGTTGGTGAAATTTTAGGGGTTAAGTTTCTGTCATTTCTGGGTGAAAAGACATTTCTTTTTCTCTGACTCTTAAGATCTTTCTGCCTCCCTTTTCCATAATCATCATTGAACCTTCGGTATGGGAATTGTATTGTAAATGTTTCTTCTGAGACTGCGTGTGGTTTCATGCCTCCCACTACCTAGTCAGAAGTGCCAATGGACTCCTCAACACTGAGAAGGAAATATGTGCTTCTTCCATAAGGTCCGAGTTCTCTCAGCTTCAGTGCAGAAACCGGGCAGATGAAGCCAGAGTCCCAGTCTTGCTTCCCTCAGGAAAAGATGGAGCTCTAAGAACGAGGTCCAGAGTGAGGTCCCTGCAACACGACTTAAGTCTCACCTGGATGTGACAAAGAGTTTTTCCACGGGGCATACAGTTAGCTCTTTTAATGAGACTGGTGATGCCAGCTGGCAGTGGAAACTCAGAGTTCCAAAACCAAGGCAGACAGCAGCATTGATTGCCACAGAAGCCAGGTTCGGTTGGAGAAAACAGAATGGCTGGTTCTCTGACAGCCAGTAATGGAGGCTAGAGGCTCCTAAATCAAGAAATATGCAGCTGCTCGAGCTTGAGCAAAGAGTCAGGCAGTAGCCCGGAAACAGAAGCCCTACCTGAGTCGGAGAAATCGGGTGACTGTTTCTAGAACAGCCAGAAGCTTCCTCCTGTAATGAGCACTGTTGTAGGTAGAGTGTCATGAAAAACAGCAGTTATGATCCTATGAACAGCAGAAACCCACAGAGGCTGGGCGATCTTCAGTGATGATTGTAGTAGTTCTTCAAAGAGAAGGGGGTGGGGAATGATCCTTCTTTCCCCAGAGTTACAGCTCAGAAGAAATAGGCAGTCTCTTCTGTGAAACAGATGATGCTTGTCAGTTTATTTCATGTGAAATGGATACTTATAAATCTTGGGCAGCAGGAAGGGGCTTTGAGGATGAATGTGTCCTGTTATCTGGGGCTAGGATTCCGGTGATGCTCTATTTGCATGCGGAAAGATAAAAAGTGACAAGCTTTACCTTCTGTTCTCAGGATGAGCTTTTAAATCACAAGTTTGAGATTTCCAGGGTCTGAGCATGCTCCATTTCCATCCCATGCCAATTCCCCTGGAGCTATGGTCCATGGACATCACAAGCGTGTTTGACAATTCTACATTTTAATGGGCTGTGGATTTTCTGTAATGGTCTCCCTCTGCTGCAACAAGAAGTTTCCTTGGTAAGAGGTGAGAACTACACTTATTGATGGGTATAAGCACAAATATGTTTTCTATGAAGTTGGCTTATCAAAGTAGAAGTTGTATATTCTTCTCTAATATCTATTACTCCATTAGCCATGGCTACTTGGCCAGGCAAAAGGTATGTTTTCCCTTTGGTTGACGAGGTCTTAAGTACAACTAGAGAGTCATTCGTTACAGAAAATATGAATATTGTTACAGTACCCTTAGACTTAAAATACCATGCTGTTCACTGCTGCAGTTCATAGGCCATTTCTGACTCCTTTGGAAGTTTGTAGAGCGATTTCTAATAACATTAACTATAGTTCTCAGAGAGGAATTACTTAATTCAGCTCAAGTTCAGGGGCCTCTGGTCTTTGATTCTGAGGAGTGTGTTGGCTTCAGTAATAAGGACTTACATCCATCTCTGGAGGGTAATGAGGACAATACCAGTACACTGTAATGTTTTGGATATTTGCCATATAATATAGGATAAACATACAAAAATCTGTAGCCCAGAAGAAAGCAAACAACAAAGAGAACCCTAGGGAAGAAGATTAATCCTCACTCAAAAATGGGAGAAGGCAGGGAATAGGACAGATTCCTACCACATTGGGCCTCTAGCTGTGTATCTAAGCAGATGCTGAGACTCAAAGACTTGCAGGGGGTGGGGAGGAGGGAGATGAGGGAGGGAGTGGGAGGGTGGGAGGGGATGAGGGAGGGAGTGGGAGGGTGGGAGGGAATGAGGGAGGAGGCTACGCCTGGGATGCAAAGTACCTAACCTGTGATTGATATAAAAATAAATAAATTAAAAAAGAAAAAAAAAGAATAAAATCCTCAAAGCTAAAAAAAAAAAAAAAAAAAAAGCCAAACTTTGAGCACAGTACAGGGAATCTTATGGAAGAAGGGGGAGACAGAAAGATCTGGAAGGAACAGGAGCTCCAGAAAATAGATCCAAAAAATCTGTGCCCAGGGGTTTCTGCAGAGACTGATGAGTCAACCAAGGATCAAACATGGAGAGAACCTAGACCCCTGCTCAGATATCTCCCCTGGGCAGCTGAGTCTGTGTGGTGGTTTCCGTAGTAAGGGCAACAGGGCAGTCACTGGCATGAAGTTGGTTGCCTGCTTTTTGATCACCCCCTGAGAAGGTGGCCTTACTAGTAGGCCACAGAGAAAGAGGATGCAGCCAGTCCTGATGAGACCAGATAGGTTAGGGTCAGATAGTAGGGAAGGAGGACCTCCCTTATCAGTGGAATAGAGGGGGGACGGAGGGGGATTGGAAGAGTTAGGGAGGGTATGACTGGCAGGCGATAAGGGATAAGGCTAAAACTTGGATACAAAGCGAATAAATTGTAATAAATATTAATAATAATATATTTTGCGACTCTCATCAACCTGACCAACATATCAAGAGTGGGCTTCTCCTGTCTTATGTCTGTTTTTATCTGTCACTTGAATATCAATGAGAAATTTATCATTCTTGGAAGAAGTTATTGTCACCCCAAAGAAGAAAATTTCATTTCACATACATATGTATATTTAGATACTGACTTACTTGTGTTACAGGCATTTTCTTGGTTGTTAACAGTATAACACTTTATGACTTTTCAGATATTTTTACTGTTATGCTTTTTTTCCTTCCTTGGTATTTATCTCTCTCTGCTCTTTTTAGTTATAGCCCACCTTTGTTTCCCTTCAGATCATGAGCACACTGCTATTCCTGTCACTATTGGTCTGCGAAGTCTCCCATCCCTATACCCAGAAATTGTCCCTTTATACTTTTCTAGTTTCTGCAGTTATTTAATCCAGATCACATGCTCACATCTAAAAATTTGACAGAAGCAACCTCAGATGAGAAAAATATGCATTGTCTTTCTGTGTCCTTTTTACTTTACTAAATATGATGTTTTCAAATTCCAACTATTTACCTGCTAAAAGCATAATTTCCTCTTTCTGTGCAACAAAATTCAAATTTTTGTATGTTTATATTATATTATATGTCTAATATCCACTTATAAGAGAGTATATACTATGTGTGTCTTTCTGCTTCTGGGAGACCTCACTTCAGGATGACCTTTTATAATTAATTTTTTATTTTTTAATATTTATTACAGTTTATTCACTTTGTATCTCAGCTGTAGCCCCCTCCATCATTGCTTCCCAACCCCACCCTTCCTTCTTCATCTCCTCCCATGCCCCTCTCTAAGTTCACTGATGGGGGAGGTCCTCCTCCCATTCCTTCTGACCCTAGCTCATCAGTTCTCATCAGCACCAGCTGCATTGTCCTTCTCTGTGGCCTAGCAAGGCTGCTCCCCCTTCATGGGAGGGGTGGCCAAAGAGCCCACCACTGAGTTCATGTCAGAGACAGTCCTTGTTCCCCTAACTAGGGAACCCACTAGAGACTGAGCTGCCATAAATATGCTCAAGTACACAACTAGGACATTTGTTCAACCATGTTCATAGCAGCTTTATTTGTAATAGCCAAATCCTGGGAATAACCTGGGGTTGTCCCTCAATGGAGAAATGGATACAGAAATTGTGGTACATTTACGTACTACTTAGCAATTAAAAACAAGGAAATCATGAAATTTGCAGGCAAATGGTGGGATCTAGAAAAGATCATCCTGAGTAAGTTATTCCAGAAACAGAAAAGACATACGGTATATACTCACTTATAGGCAGTAGATAAACATACTAAAGTCTGTACATCTAAAGAAGCTAAGCAAGAAGGAGGGTCCTGGGTAAGATGATCAATCGTCACTCAGAAAGACAAATGGAATGGACACTGGAAGAAGGAGAAAACAGGAAACAGGACAAAATTCCATTCTTTAGCATATAAAAATTATGTAAGTATAGTAGACATATAATAATAATAAATTAATTGTATTTAATGCCTAAAATAATAGTACTATTAGAGTCATATTTATGTTTTTAAGGCATAGAATGAACAAGTGAGAGAATTCCCATGGGTGCATTATTTACAGGGTGGTTTGATTTATTGTGAAATATTAAGCTATTAAGCCTTACTAGATCCCAGAAGAGGACATTGCAGCCAGCCCTGAAGAGACCTGACAAGCTAGGGTCAGATGGAAGGGGAAGAGATCCTCCCCCATCAGTGGACTTGGAAAGGGGCAGGGAGGAGATGAGAAGAGTGGGAGGGAATGAGGAGCCTTCCTCAGAGGGCCTCTGAAAGACTCTACCCAGCAGGGTATCTAAGAGGATGCTGAGCCAAACTTTGGGCAGAGTGTAAGGAAACTTCTGGAAGTAGAGGGAGACAGACAGAAAGACCTTGAGGTGACAAGAGCTACACAAGGAGACCAAAAGAGTCAAAAAATCTGGGCCCAGGGGCCCTGCAGAGATTGAAGAATCAGCCTAGAACCATGCATGAAAAGGACCTAGACCTCCTTTTCAGATGTAGTCCTCGGGCAGCTCAGTCTCCAAGTATGTTCTCTAGTAAGGGGAGCAGGGACAATCACTGGCATGTACTTGCTTGCCTGATCTTTAATCACTTCCCCCATGGCAAGGAGGTCTTTCTAGGACACAGAGAAAGAGATATTTGTGTAGCCAGTCCTGATGAGACCTGATAAGTTAAGCTCAGATAGTATGGGAAGAGACCCCTCCCCCCCCGGCACACACACACTCACACACACACACACACACACACACACACATCAGTGAGATAGAGAGGGACATACAAGGAGAAGACAAAAAGAGGGTGGAAGTGGGAGGAAACAAAAGAGGGGACTTCAGCTAAGATACAAAGTGAATAAATTGTAATCAATAGTGATAGTAATAATGATGGTGATGATGATGAAAATCTATTAAGCTAGTCAATCTTAGTGGAAGGATATATTATGAGTTTGGATTTGATGAAATGCTTATAAAATTAGGCTTCAGGTTGAGCCCTCTATTTTTTTCTAATTTCACATATGATTTTCTTTAAAACTTTTAGTGCATTTTAATGGTAATAATTTACAGTTTATAATTTGCAATTAAATGTAAAATAAATCCCTGCTAAAACATGATCAGTTTTCTAGACAAATATACTGATTTACATACTAAGCACACAAATCAACTTCATCTGTCTATCATATACTTGTCTGCAAACCAATAATAAGCTCTGAATTTTACCAGAAGCTGAATTCAAAGTTGCAAGGAGCTCTTTAAAACATACACACCTGGGCCTTCAAATTTTATCTGTATATTTCTACAAAAATTAAACTAAGAATTTGTTCACAAGAGCCTATAAATTGAACCACAGTCTTATAAAAATACAACATAAAAATTAGACATCTGTGTATCTGGAATGAAAGCTCGCTTTAAACATTAAATCAATGCTTAAATTGCTTCTAAATTGAATGGGAAATAAGTCCTGGCTGCAAGTTTTATGTGGTCAGGGACCTTCTGCAGGTGGGCTGCTGAATTATCCAGTCACTTTTTGTGAAACTGGACATGTTTAAAAATAAATCTGGAATGTATATCATTAAAATAATATGACCTGGCTCTTTGGTTGGGTGATTACTTTGATGTGTACACTAAAATTTTTCTATGAAGGAAAAATTAAATTACTCTATGCATTATTCATAGGGTGGCTACTGTGACTGCATTATTCTTTGATGTGATTTTTGCATCTAAATAATTGAAAACAGTAATTGAAAAAGAATTGTTTGATTGCAAGTGTTAAAGTCATTTATTATGTATCTACATGTCTAACTAGTGATCTACTTGTCATCTATTCACATCTATTTTCTAAAGTTTCAGTTTTGTTGAAATTTTTGAAAATATATTTATTCAGAACAATGACTATAGGAACAGAAGAGGCAATTTAAAGCAATACCCTGTCCATTATAATTTATATTATTAAATGGTTTTTTCATGATATGATTATTAATACATAATAGTATTGGTGTAGTTGTTTAAATTTTACTACTATTTCAAATAACTTTTAATAAAAAGAACCTGAGATAATGGAAAATAATAAAAATGAACAAGGACAAGTTGCATCTTTACTAATATTCATAGGAATAAATGTTTTGGATCTCTTAACAGCTTATATTAAGCACCTCCTCAATGTGATACCCTTCCTACATGCAGTCTTTGGAAAGAAAGTGGGTCATGAAAGAATAGTTTCTTTATGAGCCAAATCTTTGCTTCTAAAATAATGTCAAGGTATGCTATCTTCTCTCTTCTCTCTAACTTGTGTATTGAAGGAAACAATATCCACCAATTTTATTTTAGGAATTGTATTTTCAACTGACTACACATTTGGATATCGATCATCTCAACTCCCAAAACAAGAAAAGTAAATTTTTGTTAAGGCTCACCATCTATCAGATTCCATATCAAGACTTTAAGTTAGAGTTTAAACCTGCTTTCCAAATCATGGAAAGAATTTTAGAAAGGGCAAATTCATATCAATCATTAATTTTGTTTCTGTATCTGTTATTTGAAACAAAACAACATGCATTAAAATCCAAATAATTCTATTTTAAGGAAGCTGATGAGTTCAGAATAAAGACAATAAAATTTCAAAATGATATAGAAGATAAAATGCCCTATCAAACCACTGTCTGTGACGTTAATGAATATGTTGGAGACAGGCTGGCCAGAGCCTCTTGTTTGAAGTAAAACACAGATGGGTTGGTTTTACTTCAAATCTGTACAATCGGGAGAGTCTCTTATGGAGAGGCATTTCACTTTTTTTTTGATTGTTTGTTAATGTGCTAGATAAGCATTATAATATCAGATAACCATACAAAATACAATACCCATAAGTATTGATTTATCTCAGAACAATGTACTTTGTCTCATGTGTTACAATTATTGGCAACACTGCAACAGTCCTTAGTGTACATGAGACTGAAGTTATTTTAAGAACTGAACATATTATTACTACTGTTCAGATGTTATTATTACAGTTTTATCTAGCTACAAACAGAATGGGCAGCACATGGTGACAATATGTCTTTGCTTCTGGAAGAGGTTACAGAATTGGCCAGATGAAAAATGACACACACAAGAAAATTACATCAAAAGGTTATGTCAAAGCTTATTGTGCATATTCAGAGAAGAGAGTCTTCAAATAAACTATAGATTATGATATTTTTATGAAACATATTTAGGACTCATTCTAATGCTGAATAGCCACAGAAATAATGAGAAAAAAATTAAATAGAATTAATGAAATAAAGAGAGACATTGCATGTTTCACTAATTTGGGGGGCATACCATTCTTTATATAAATGTAAAACCTGATATCCATATATATATATATATATATATATGCTTTAATATGTATATTAAAGCAAAAAAAAGAAACAGAAGCATTAAAAGGACAAGGAGAGATAAAACAGAAAAATAGGTAGTGAATACAGTCAAAGCACACAATACCTTAAAAGTGTCTATATGAAAGCCATCACTTTACCCACTAAGAATGAGAAAAATAATCAGAAAACAAAAATCGCAAAATTGAATAGAGTTTGGCATGAGTTATAAAGAAATGAGAACATAAAATAACCTAACTCATTGTAGTACCAAAGCCTCAAGTTCAACACTTAAAAAAAATAATACCTAATTTATTGATATCATGAGAATGTGACAATACATGCATACATATACAGAATCTTCTTTAGTTTTAAAAATATGTACCAATATGATAATTTAAATATTTACAGTATTTGAATGTTACCCAATATATACAGATACACACACACACACACACACACACACACACACACACATATATATATATATATATATATATATAATGTATGATTAACAAACAAATTGAAAGAAGAAATATATGTCTAGAGCATAAGGAAGATTACTTATTGAAGTCTGTGGCTTTAGTAAAATTTATGTTCCCTTTGTAACTAGTAAACTTTATGCATGTGTTTTAACTTATAGAGGCAGAGTAGTCAAATTAATAATGCAATCTCTTTAATGCAGCATATTATATTTTAAAGTTTTGACCAATTAGTTTTAGTCATAATCTTTTCCCAATAACTCTATAAATTCATTACGTATGCCAAGTATAAATCTGGCAAAAAATTCTTGTGAGGATATCAGGCACAATACTCAAGTACATCATTTTATTTTACCAAGGCATGTAAAATGTATCTAAAATGTAAAAAAGAGGAAATATCAATGTCACTCTTTAACCATACTCTTTGTATTTTCTCTCTAAAAAAGAACTGAAGAACAGATCAAACAGTCATTGGATATTTTTTGTAGAAAATCAACACAGTATTATCTATCTATTGTCTATGTGATCAGCTACTTAACAAATGGTTATCAATGAAGCAACATGTCACCATTGCATGACTCCTACTGTGTGTGAATGCTAAAGATGCTCATGTTAAGAAAAGGATAGCATAGATACAGAATTGGAAACAAGTAAAAAAATCATCAACATGATTTTAATGTTTTTATAATTTGATATGTTTCATTATCATGAGTTTGGCCAATGTACACCTACAGAAGGTCTTCTACTTTCTAGCCCTATTCTAGATGTTAGTGATACAATGAAAACACTACTACATCATAGCCCTGAAACTTCCCTCAGTAGATTACACAAGCACCACAATATTAAAGAAACAAGAATAAATTCTAACGGGTACTAGATAATGATTATACCTCATGAGATTAAAATAGGTTGGTGTAATTGATAAAAATTGGTTGATTGCTTAACATAGGTGGCTACCATGTGAAGGATTAGTGGGGAAGGTCTGAAAACATCAGTGACAACTAGGAAAAGGCTGTTGTTTAACTGTAGAAGGAGACTGATTTTGTTTTTATTTAATTTTTATTTTATTATCAATGTGATATTATAAATGTATAATTGTATTTTATTTAATATTTATTTCATAAGGTCGAAGAAGCAAAAGAGGAGTATATTAAAATACTGAAGATGTAATTTAAGAAAGTAATTTTTATGTATTCCACAAAGGGACCTCGAAAAGAAAGACACCAGACATTGACTATCTATCTATCTACCTACCTGCCTGTCTGTCTTTTGTACTTTTAGTTATAAAGAGTTAATTACATTGATGATAAATATTGAAAGAAGGGAGTTTTAAAGTATAAAGGTTGAAGGCTCCCATGAATTAAGCTCATCACTACCTGAAAAAAACAATCCAATGTAGAGAGTAGAAGACAGTAGGAGGTGCCATGAGGGATGGAGACGCAGGTGCCTATGTTTTAGTAATTCTAGTTGTTAGGACCCCAATGCAGCTGTTCTACTCCTGCCAATAACCTGGACTTTTACATCATAAAACATTTTTACATTTATATTATTTAGACTAAAAATTCCAGAGATTTCCCCCACCACTTTAAGGAGCTCTGTATCGTTAAGCTCAGGAAATCTGCAGAAGTTTTCAAAAACTTAGACTGTCAAATAAAAATAAAAATGGTTTCATGGATGAACTAAACAAGAGAACATTTGTGCCTTAATCATACTGCTCTTGCTAGTTTCTGAGGAAGCATTTCTATAGCTGTAAAGAATGTCAGTTGGTGATGTTCTCAGGTGAATTTTTTGTTTGTTACTTGGTTTCATTCCATTTAGAGCTGGATACTATGGTAAACAAAGTACAAGTATCTGGTCAAATCCCAGGTAACAGAATATTTAAGGCAATGATATCATTCTCCAAGGAGTCTGGAGAGTTTAGCCTTTCAATCTGATACTTTATGTTCCTCCTTGGTACCAAGAGCTGCCCACCTAGAGTTCTGATCCTGTGCCAAAGGATGAGATCACATCTCAGCTCCCATTGGAAGGCTCACTTATGGTTTTGTTAAGATATTCCAATGGGAAGAAGCTCTCTCCTGTACTCTGCTAAATCTGAATTAGTTTTAGACTGATCAATTTCAGAACCTGCAGGTGGTAAATGTACGCCTGTGAGAACACCTGGATAGACAGAGGTTAGGGATAGAAATGGAATCTGACACTCAGAAATGCTCTTCTCCCAGCACACTTTTATGATTGAAAACACATGTCATACAATGCAAAGACTGGGAAATTATACAGTGATTACTGAGACTTCCCTGTGTTACATTTTGTATTCTTTTAATTAGAGTCATAGAAAAAAAGACCTAAGTTATATGAATATTTAAGTGGGAGATTAAACATTTATATTTTCATTTGTTAATATGTTTTGAATTGTACAAAAGGAGAACAATGAAAACATGTGCCATCTTCAAACACTGAGTACACATGGAATGTATTTTCATGGTATTTCCTTTATGAATGTCAGGTCCTTGCTATGTATAATATTTATGCTGTGTTACAAAGATGATACTCTATTATATTTAGTGGATTTTCAACGGACTTATTAATTTAACATATTGTCTTACAAGTATGTCACTTTCTCTCACTTCTGGATTGGTGTGTCACTGCGGCTAATAAAATATGCTTGGGGATTACTATTCATTTATACATAAAAAAGTAACTCTGCCTTCAAAACTTCCCTAAAGAAAATATTTTTATTTAAGATTATTATAATCTAAGTTTATTCTTCTGATATGTTATGTAAAATTAGTGAAGGTCTGGAGAAATAGCTCAGCAGAGAAGATCACTTAATGCTTTGTCATAAGAAGTTTCTAGATAAGAACCTGTGTAGACCACTGCATAGAATCCTGTAATTCCAGCTTTAAGATATACAGCACCCTATTTTGTCCTAAATGAACACACACACACACACA
>CM053766.1:67452007-67478381 GCA_028658305.1 Pachyuromys duprasi
AAGAGGTATTTCTTTTCTGGTCTAGTCTATTTGGTGTTCTGTAGGCTTCTTGTATGTTTATGGACATTTCTTTTTTCAAGTTGGGAAAATTTTTTTCTATGATTTTCTTAAAAATATTTTCTGGTCCTTGGAGCCTGGAGTCTTCTTTTTCATCTATTTCAATTATTCTTAGGTTTGTCTTTTGATGGCATCCTTGATTTTTTGGATGTTTTCTGTTCGGGATTTTTCCGATTTTCTATTTTTCTTGAGTTTGGAGTCCGTTTCTTCCCGTGTATCTTCAGCTCTCTTGATTCTCTCTTCCATCTCTTGTATTCTATTGTTGATGCTTACCTTTGTGGTTCCTGATCTTTTCTCTATGTTCTCCAGTTCCAGTTTCTTCTCTGTTTGTGTCTTCTTTATAGATTCTAATTCTGTTTTCATGCTTTGTATCATTTCCTTCATCTGATTGATTGTGGCTCCTATTTTTCTGATTGTTTCCTCTCTATATATCTTTAATTGTTCCTCTTTGTGGGCAGTTATATTCTTCTAAATTTCTTTGAGAGCCTTGTTTATTTCGTGTTTTTGTCCCTCTTTTTGTTCCTCTAATATCTGCGTAGTATAGATTTAACATAATATTCCTGTGTCTCCGCTGAATTAAAATCTCCATTGCTTTTGGGTGTTTCTGATGTGGCCATGGTGTCCTGATTTTTGTTGGGTGAGTTCTTTTGTCTACCTTTGGCCGTTTGTTTATATATAATCAAGGAGCTGTTTGTGCTTTAAGGCTGAACTTCAGACTGAAACTGTCAATCTCTTGTGTCAGGAGTATTTTTCAAGAAGATCAGGGAATTCCAGTGGTTTGATAATGTGTGTTGAGGCCTCAGTTTTTCTGTTGTGTGAACTGTGTGCCCGGCTTCGTGCTCTGTGCTAGAAGCTGTGAGCACTGCAGGCTGGTCACCCCTCTTGTCTGGAAGCTTGGCTCCTCACTCTTTGCCATAGGCTGATTGTCTTGGTTTGAGATGTCAGCTGGGGCCGCTGCTCTGTTCTGGAGTCTCCACGCTCTGACCTGGACTTGCTGCTAAGGCCTTTCCTCTAGACTGGAGACTTGGTGCCTTCTTCTGGGCCAGAGGCTGTCCACCATAGTCTGAGATGTTATTTGGGGCACCTCAGTCTGGACCTGATACTGTGTATCCCAGTCAGGGGTGGCGGCTAGCACCTCCAGGGCGAGTTTGCCCGCCCAATTCAGCCCTTTCTGGGGAATGGATTCTGGGGCCTTCTCAGTCTGGCCCGTGGACACACATAGGGACTGAGGTGGTTGCCAGCAGAGCCGAGCAGTGTGTGCCTGCTGTATGCAGGCTGGTAGAAATGGTACCCGGGGCCTTCTCAATCTGTCCCGGAGACTGTGTGACCCAGTCTTGTATGGCGGCTGTTGGCACCCAGGGCGGCTGCTCATTCAGATCAGGGCTGTGCGCCGCTGGTCACCTGGATTTTTTCTGGGGAATAACTGGATGTCCCTAGGATTTTCCCACTTGATCTCCTCACTGTAGGAATTCTGCTCACCTGGCAATCAAAAATGCTGGTGTTTTAGGTTCCAGAGTTCAGTCTCCTGGTAGCTGCTTTGTTACTGCTCTCCTACTCCTCAGATACAGTGTCCTCTTGTGGCAGCCATCTTGGATCTTCCCTGCAGGGATTCTTATGAACGAAGGGGGACTTAGTAAGACCTGGAGAGGATGAGAGCTCCACAAGGACCAAATATATCTGGGCACAGGGGTCTTTTCTGAAACTGACTCTCCAACCTAGGACTATGCATGGATATAACTTAGAACCGCTGCTCAGACATAGCTAATGGCAGCTCAGCATCCAATAGGTTCTCTAGTAAGGGGAACAGGGACTCTCTCTGACATGAACTCAGTGACTGGCTCTTTTTCCTCCTCCACCCCCCACGAGGGAAGAATAGCCTTTCTAGGCCACAGAGGAGGATATTGCAGCCAGTCCTGATGATAACTGATAAACTAGGGTCAGATGGAAAGGGAGGAGGACCTCCCCTACTAATGCACTTAGAGAGGGGCAGGGAGGAGACAAGGGAGGGAGGGTGGGATTGGGAGGGAATGAAGGAAGGGGCTCCAGCTGAGATACAAATTAAATAACCTGTAATTACTACAAAAATAAAATTTTTAAAAATAAAATAAATATATCAATTTTATAGTTTTTATTTGTTCACTAGCATCTGGTCACAACAAAAAAGCAAAGAAAAACAACAACAAAAATAATGCAGTGTTGTTGAACATCTGATCATGCAGAGTGCATTTTTAATTATAGGCATAAATCCAGTTAATTAGAATATAAAAAGTAAGACCTTCCAATTGATGCCTTTCATTATCTTGGGAGGTTTGCCCTGTATGAGTTGCTTTAGAATTCAAAACCTCTTAAGAAACTAAATGTTTTAGGCTTTAATTAATGAATAACTTGTCATAAATCAATGCATTACTATGCCATATTTTGTACTTTAGGAGTGTCCATACTATGCTCTAATATTTTATTAAATGTATGGCAAACATTATGATGATTTAATTTATTAATTTGGTAAAAGGTCATTAAATGGCTACAGCTTTATTAATATTTACTAGTAAATATTTACTAGTAAGTTTTACTAGTAAAGTCTTATTCATTGGTTTCCTCATGTATGAAGAAGAGATGTAAACAGATTCTATGACATTACTCATTTAGTATAATCAGAATTTATATATGTTGGTATTCTTTCTGAATTTCTTATGCATTTGTATAGATTAAGCTCAAAAAAGTTATATTATAATCTATGATATACAATCAAAGGAAACAGAGCATGTTTTAATTGTAATCCTCCACATCATTAATTTCTCATTCATGAAGTTCCCTTTCAAATCAAAACTTAGAGAACAAATACACCATCACTTCTCATCAGAACTCGCTGCATTGTCTTCCTCTGTGGTCTGGCAAGGATGCACCCTCCAGGAGGAGGTAATTAGAGAGCCTACCACTGAGCTCATGTTAGAAACAGCCCCTGAACCCCTTACTAGGAAACATGCTTGAAAGCTGAGCAGCCAATGGACTACATCTGAGCACAGGTTCTAGGTTGTCTCCATGCATGGTCCTTGGTTGGAGTGTCGGTCTCCCCAGGCTCCCCTGCGCCCAGACTTTTGGCTCTATTATTCTCCTTGTGGAGTTCCTTCCCCTCCAGGTCTTTCTATCTGCCTCTTCTTCCTTAAGGTTTCCTGAACTCTGCCCAAAGTTTGGCTATGAGTCTAGGCATCTGCTCTGATCACCTGCTGGCTAGAGTCAAGCTTGTTTTTATAATCTAAGTTTCTCATAAACACCTTCATATTAGACTTAGAGTTCTCTTGACTTCACCAAATTCCGTTTGGAGGTTTTTATTTGACATTCACTAGTTTCTGTCTGTCTGGAGCCTGGCATGTGTTTGGGAAGCACACTGACAAAGATAAAAGGGATAGAGCTGTAAATCAGCCACCACTGAGCCAGAAGTACACACAGATTGAGAGACAATCTATGTAGAGGCACAAGTTGTTCTCAGAATGCATATTTTTCTTGTTGTTGTACATGTAGATATGCTAGTACTTTTTGTTTTGTTTTGTTCATTAATCAATTTACTAACTGTATATCCCCATTGCAAGCACCTCCATCCTCTCTTCCCAGTCTCCCTGTTCTTCCCACACAACACTCCTCAGAGAAGGGAAAGGCCCTCCTCCAACATGGGTACCAACCTGCCTGGCACACCAGTTCATAGAAGGCTTAAGTGAATTCTCTCCCACTGAGGCCAGAAAAGGCAGCCCAGCTAAAGGAATGGGATTCAATGGGAGATAACAAAATCAGAGACGACTCCTGCTCCAATTGTTAGGCAACTCACATGATGACCAAGCTGCACAACTGCTATATATTTGTAGAGGCCTAGATTTAGGCCATGGAAACTCTTTAGTTGGTGGTTCAGTCTCTGTGAGCCCCCAGCAGTCTTGGTGAATTTACTCTGTAGGTCTTCTTATGGTGTTCTGAAGCCTCCATCTCTCTCAGTCTTTCCTCCTACTCTTAAACAAGACACCATGAGCTCTCTTTATTGTTTGGTTGTGGGTCTCTGCATCTGTTTCCATCAGGTGCTGGATGAAGCCTCTCAGAAGACAGTTATGCTAGGCTCCTGTCCTCAAGCATAGCAGACATTCATTAATAGTATGGCTGTCTCCCACAACAGGCAATCATTACTTGGCCATTCCCTCAATCTCTGCTCCAACTTTAGCCCTGGACATATTGTAAACAAGGCACATTTTGGTCCAAAACTTTTGTGGCTGGGTTCGTGTTTCCCTCCCTCCACTCTGAGTCTTGCCTGGCTCCAGGAGATGGCCACTTCAGGCTTCATATCTCCTCCTCCTAGCAGTCTCTGCTATAGTCAGGCCCATAGATTCCTGGTTGCCTCCCCCTTCCCGTGTCTCTGGTTCATCCCAGGGATGACCCCCACTAATTTCTGTTCTGTCTCTCAGCCTTTTGCTTCACCTGTTTCCTTCATATTTGATCCCACTCCCATTCCCCTCCCCACGCTTTCTCTCACCCAGGTCCCTCCATCCATCTACTTTTGATGTCTACTTTATTTCTCTTACGGAGTGAGACTCAAGCATCTTCCTTAGGACTCTCCTTGTTACTTAGGTTCCGTGGATCTGTGGATTTTAGCATGGTTTTTCTGAACTTTATGGCTAATATCTGAGTACATACCATTCTTGTCTTTCTGGGTCTGGGTTACCTCACTCAGAATGATATTTTCTAGTTCTATCTATTTACCTACAAATTTTATGCTGTTCTTGTTTTTCATAGCTGAATAGTTTTCCTTGGTAAGCGTACCACATTTTATGTATACATTCTTTAGTTGAGGGACATCTAGGTTCTGGCTATTATGAATCAAGTTGTTATTAATATAAGTGAGTAAGTGTCTTTGTTTTATGAGGAAGAATCTTTTGGGTATATTCCCAGGTGTGGTATAGCTAGGTCTTGAGGTAGAACTATTTCCAATTGTTTGAGAAATAGCAGGATTGATTTTTTAAGTTGTACAAATTTGCACTCCCACCAGCAAAGGAATAGTGTTTCCCATGCTCCATATCCTCAACAGTATGTGCTATCATTTGAGTTTTTGACTGGTATAAGATGGAGTCTCAGAGTCATTTTAATTGGCATTTCCCTGATGACTAAGGACACTGTGCATTTCTTTAAGTGCTTCTCAGCTATTAAAGATTTCTCTGTTGAGAATTCCCTCTTTCATTCTGTGTCCCAATTTTTAGGTGGGTTATACAGTTATACAGTTTGTTAGTGTTTAATTTCTTGAATTCTTTACATATTTCAGCCCTCTTTTAGGTATAGGGTTGTTGAAGATCTTTATCTAGTCTGTAGGCTACCATTTTGTTCTACTAACAGAATACTTTGATTTCGGGAGCATTTCAATTTCTCGAGGTTCCATTTACTAATTAACACTTACTTTGAGATGAGGGATTCTAGAGAATTTTAGAGGACATATTTTTTTAAAGATATTTGCTGAAGAAAGTTAGAAAAACATAATTTCATATAAAACGAAGTTATTTTATGATGTAAAAATATTGCAGAACTATGAACACAGTAACTGATCATGTTGTTAAGCCCAATATACCTTTCTCTCCAGCAAAATGCTTGATCCTTCCCACATTGTGCTCTTAGCTTTATTTCTGAAATTTATGTATCCCATTGTAAATTACAATAGAAAACGTAGGTTATTCTCCACAATATGTGGATAAAGGACACGGGATGTGCTCTTTAAATGGTCTCTTCAAAATTATTAGCATTTCATTTATAAACATCTTTTTAAATGATACCTTAAGTAGTTCATCAAATAACTCTTCTTTCATGGGTCTCATCCTCTCTTGAAAATACCTGATCTAAAATCTTGGACCACCATGCAATAAAGGTTACCTTTGCAGATAGACTATAAAAATGTCTCTGTTCTACAGAACACTCACCTATTAATCCATGCCAAAGAAATCTATTATAAAATTACAAAAATAACAAAAATCATACACTCCTGCAATCCATTCTGTAGTTGATGTCAGAGTGTCTCTTGTTCAGTCAAATGAGAAAGAAAATCAATTTCCTATTTAAAGTGCCTAGAAAAATTTTATAAATGAATAAGAAAGATAATATAACAATATTTTGTTTAAGTGTCACCAAAGTCCATGGCATTACCCATTAATCATTGTTCTGTTTTATTCTGTGTCCTCTTAAATGGATTGGCAATTATTTTTCATATGAGAATGGATCAGTTTTGTAGAACTGATGTTTACTCATTGTTTACTATAAAGAGTATAGGTCATAATAGATTCCACATATTGTGTTTTCTTCATCTATGTTGATTGAAAGCTTTGCGGGGTATAGTAGTCTTGGTTGGCATCTGTGTTCCCTTAAAGACTCTATGACTTCTGCCCCAACACCAGGTAGGAGAGAGAAAAGGTTTGTGGGAGAAGGGAAGCAGTTCTCTTAGTTACTTCTTGCTGGTTAGGGTCATCAGGTTCCTTGGGGAAGGTCCCACCTTGGTTTCATTATATCTCCCACTTCTCAGACTGCATCAACAGCAATCTGGAGCAGCAGGGAGGAAGCACCAGCAGCCTTCCTCTTTCTTGCAGTTCCTCCTTTCTCTCTGGAGGCTCTGGCATCTATTTCCTCTCAGAGTCCTCAGAATTTAACTATCTGTAGCTGGCAAAGGGACCTTCTCATAGCTTGCACCAGGCAAACAGTCTGCTCCTGTGGACAATCTGAATCAGTCCTGTATCCTACACCTAGGACTATAATAAAAACGTTTATATCCACAACATTTCCCCCATTCTGTTGTTTTAATAGCTTTTATTTTGATATGAATGAGAATTTCTGATGCTTTCATAAAAGGAGATGATCAAGGAACCAAATGCTCTTTGGATCAATAGTTTCTGGATAACCCGATCAGCTGCTCTTGTTCAGAATATCTCATACTTTTTAACATTTTATTTTATTTTATATTAATTACAGCTTATGTTCTTTGTATCCCAGCTGTAGCCCCCTCCCGCATTCCCTCCCTATCCCCCCATCCCTCCCTCATCTCCTCCCTGCCCCTTTCCAAGTCCACTGACAGGGGAGGACCTCCTTCCCTTCCATCTAACTTATCAGGTCTCTTCAGGACTGGCTGTGGCCTAGCAAGGCTGCTCCTCCCTGGTGGGGGGAGAGGGGGATCGAAGCTGTTGAGGGACTAGCAAGAACTCCAAAGCTGTTTCCTATTGGCAAGAAGTTACCTTCTATGCCTCTCTTGGACATGCATTCACTAGACAAATGACCCTTTTTATACAGCATCTACAAACTCCAGCAACCATCAACTTTCTTGCTGAGAACCCAGTACTGCCAAAAGGGCTCATTTACATTTGTGGAGGAACATACCACAATTCTCAGATATAACACACCAGCAGTTTTGAGCTCTGAGGCTTTAGCAGCATGGTCACAATTTCTTTTCAAATGATTGAATTTACCACAATTAAAGCTCATTTTGATATCTAAGGGTTTTGGTAGTGTGAGCTTCATGAACATATCTGAGTTGAGTACACCTTTACCTCTCTTGTGAAATAAAGTAGCCTTTAAAAAAAGTAAATATTTTTCATTAAGCCAAAGTAATATGTAGATTGGATATCATATGATCAGGTGCTCATTTGTGATTTAAGTAGCTGTTCAGAGATGTGATTTAAGTAGCTGGTCAGAGATCTGGAGTCATAGAATATTGCTGTCTATGCCTAATTGCCATTAATAAGTGTGAATGTGTCTAATGATTAGTAATGTGCACTGATCGTTGCATTGACTCTAACATGAAGTGTGAGTTAGCAATATTACAAATCAGCATGCACACACAGACACACATGATTATAAGGTGATAACTGTGTTATTTACTTAAGTGTTGAAATAATTTCACATTGTATGTCCATATCAAGTCATACTGCCTTTCCAAATCTCTTTAGTTCTTGTCAGTCTTACATCAATAGAAGTAGAAAAATTAATTAGAAATTTCTGATGATTATACTCCTGAAATATGCATTTTTGGGTTTTGCAATCTTGCTTTTCAAAAGTCCTGTTCATACTTTAAATCATGTTTTCTTCTTTTATACTTCTAAGTGAGTGAAAATCCTCAAGGAATTATTGGTGATTTAATCTAGAAAGTAGTTGAGAATGTTATCTGATTGGGTAAACGTGAGCTGTTTTCATAACTTTTTCTTTTACTCTGCATAACAAGTGGTTAGTTTTAATGACATGTTGTTTGAATTTTCTTCAATTTTTATCATATTTGCTTAACAATATTCTTTCCTGGTACCTCACTAGTCCCTTTTCTCTTCCCAAATAGTTCCCCCAAACACACACACACACGTGTGTGTGTGTCTGTGTGTAAACCTGCTTCATATATGAAGTGGAAGTTTCTGGATTCTTTGAAGACTCAGTTGAGTCATGTGATGTTTCCTTGGAAGCTGTCTTGTGAGAAGGCATATGATTTGCTGGAGGCTGGCTTGTGAGAGGGCACATGATATTTTGCTGTGAGCTCCCTTGTTGGAGGGCTATAACTTTGGCCAACTTATAATATCTGTGGGTAGACTCTGAGAAGAGATATATAGAAGCCCACAGATAGTGAAACAATGCTTTTTGGATCTGCATTGCTCCCCTGATCTTCATGCTTCTACACTTGACTTCACAGAGAGAAACATTCCAGAGAACTTCTCAGGGCAATCCAATTGAGTCTTGTGGCTTTAACTGATTTGTTCCCATCTTCTGAATAATGGTGATTTGTGATGCAACTTGGTGTTGGCCCTTTGAATGGACTGCTAGTGTCTGGAAAACAAAGAGTAGACTCATCCCAAAGAACCTCTTGAAAGGTCTGCAACCCCTTTACCTAATAAACTTCTTTCTTCCCTTCTTCTAGTCAGTGGCAGAAGGGAAGAGGGAGCATTTAGGAATTCTTAATAAAGTAGATTTGGTTAAACATCTAAGCCTACATCCAATGTCCATCCCATTTTCTTTTTAAGTGACGATTAATCCTCTTATCCCAGGTCCTCTTTCTTGTTCATCTTCTTTAGGTAACAGAAGAGGACATTGCAGCCAGTCCTGAAGAGACCTGATAAGCTAGAGTTAGATGGAAGGGGAAGAGGTCCTCCCCTATCAGTGGACTTGGAAAGGAGCAGGGAGTATATAAAGGAGGGATGGGGGAGATAGAAAGGGAATGCAGGAGGGGGCTACAGCTGGGATACAAAGTACATAAACTGCAATTAATATAAAATAAAAATGTTAAAAAAGGAGAAAAACATTTAAGGAAATTTATAGGCAGTTTAATAAAATAAAACAATGTTCCACAAGTCAAAAAAAAAAAAAACATCTAAGCCTACATACATAGAAAACATGTGATGTGTGTCTTTCTTTGTCTAATTTTTCTTAGGATTATGATATCCAATTCTATCCAATTTTCCCTATATAGCATATTTCTATTCTTTCCAAAGCTGAATAAAGCATCACTGTAAGTTGTATGTTATTGTAATATATGACATATATATATACGTATATATATATGTATTTATATATAGTGTGTCTTTATGCACTCATCCATTGATGTATCGCTAGGCTAATTTCTTTATATGACTCTTGTGAATAACATCATGGTAAACATGGAAGTAGAGATGTCTTTATACTCCTCTGGTTTTGATACATTCCATATATTTCCAGGGGTGCTACTCTTGACTCATACACTTTGATGAGGAAACTTCATAAATATATGAACTCATATACAAACAAAAATAAACAGATTTTTATAGATATTCTGATAAGTAAGTAAATACTTATTTTTATACATAGGAAACCAAGAAAACTTCAAGTTTATTAGCAAAACTTAATAGAATATCCAAGAAAAGACAAGCTAAATTCTTGACACTAAGTACAGAATTTTCAAAATTTTGTAAATAATGTCAGATGCTAAATTTTCCATATGACACATTCCTCATTACTTATTAAAGACACATTAACTCACCACCCCACAAACTTGTACACAAATAGTAAACCATCTATAATCATTATAGTCCTCTCAGAAGGAAATAACAACAAATGTTTATTAAACGGGGATTTGTCAAACTGCAATATTTATACAACAAAATTGGAAACTTCAGGCAATTTTACCAGGAAAAGAAACAACAGGACTGACATTATTTCTAACACCTACCTCATGTTTTTGGCATTTCAAAATCACTTTCGGTTTTGATAAACCACTAAGTGGTTTCTCAGGATTCACTGCTAATGGTTCCATCCACACTGTAGCTTTATTGTGGAGAAAGGAATGAAATTTTAAGTTAATAGTGGTAGAAGAACATCAAATTCGAGTTCAAGGAATTATATCCAGTAATCTATTGCCTGATCATCTGAGTTTCTGTTACTCAGTCTCATGTAGTCAGAAGCTCATTATGTTTCATACATTCATGTGTAATATAGTATGAATCTATGATGCAGACTTTCATACGTGATCAGTCCTATTCTTCCAATGGGGACAAATACATTAACCTGCCATTGACTCTGGAGGAAGAATTGAAACTATATATCAAAAGTTCACAGCATGTTATCTGGGAGGCAAAGATAAAAAGATAATGTTACCAGATATGTTAAAGCAATGAACTAAAGATTAATTTTCCATGACACAAATCCAAAATAAAAACTAGTGATACATAGTTGAAATTGCATAAGTCTCTAAAACTTTATGAACAACAAGACCAAATAATATAGGAAGTGTGTTTTTTCATTTCTCAGAAACATAAAACAGGTTAAACTAAGAAGGAGCCTTTTTGCATTTTTATTTATATTATTGTTTATTACAATTTATTCACTTTGTATCATGGTTGTGGCCCCTTCCCTCACCACCTCCCAATTCCACCCACACTCCCTCTTCTCCTCCTATGCCCCCCTTGGCAAAGAATGAGCCTTTTTGAAATGTTGTGTTTAAAGCAAAAGCAAAAGGATACAAGGATACATTCAAACGAAGTAAATTATAATGTAGGTAAGATTTATGATATATAGGGAATTTGTATTTATCAAACGTAATTACATAAAAGGTTGGTCAATATTTAAAGATTTCCTCAATTAAAAGTAAATGGGACAAACATGGTTATTCCTGAGTCTATAAAGTGTGGCCTGGATGGATATGGAAGATGGTATTTAAATGATCTAGTAGCAAAAAGCAAATCTTAGAGAAATTCATAAAACTCATGTGCTACTTCTGGACAATAGTGAAATGTATACTCATGACACTGCTAATGACTCAACTTGACTCATTTCAATTATGTACATATGACCTCTTTTTTATCACAGTATTGAGGGGAAATATACAACATTTCAATCATTCTACTTAAAAAAACATTAAACTGGCTTATTAACATGACATAGGTCTACTCATTTAAATGCATAATGTATCTGGTTAACTCTTTTAAACACCAAGATTCTCATCATTCAACAAATGGAATTATGCAGTGCACTTATGATAATTATCTAGTGGGAGTATAGAAGGCATATTGTTTTCAAAATAATTTTAATAGTCAAAAAATATATACGTTGATCATATCTTCTATTTAGTGTATTTTAAATGCTTGAACAAAGGCTGAATTGCACTTTTTAAAATTAGGTTTTCTTCATATTTGTTACAGTTGTGTAGCTTGGTGTTCAAGTGGGACATCTAACAGTGGGAGCTAAGTGGTTTCTGACTGTTTTACCTGCTTTTGGGAGCCTTTTCCTTCTACTGTGTTGCCTCATCCCGCCTTGATATGAGGCTATGTCGCTAGTCTTATTGCAAGTTATTGCTATGTACGGTTTATACTGGAGAGAAAATTATACTCTGCAATATAGCTGCTCTGCCAACGAATTACATCCGAAGAATTTCTATGTCTCTGTGTTCCTGCTGAATGACATATCTTTAATCCCTCTGTCTAGAATATAGACATGCCCTTAGTACACTCCTTTAATACTACACGAAAAAGGCAAAGTTAGGTTTCACTCATGTTTGAAACAGAGAGAAGCCAAATTGAGACGAGTTTAGGCCTAAAGAGCTGAGTGAACCAGACAGTGAGAATTCAGAAAGAGCTAGACAGGGTGAACTTATTCATCAGTAAGCCACCGAGATGACAATTTCATGTGGAGAATAAAAGTTCCTCAACTGAAGAATGGATAAAAAATTTGTGGCATGTTTACACAATGGAATACTACTCAGCTAGTAGAAATAAGGAAATCATGAAATTTGTAGGCAAATGGATGGAACCAGAAAAAAAATCATCCTGAGTGAAGTAACCCAGACCTAAAAAGACACACATGTTATATACTCACTTAAGCAGATATTAGACATATAGTACATGATAACCATACTACAATCCAGAGAACCGAAGTAGTTAAGTAACAAGGAGGGCCCAAGGGAGAGTGTTAGAATGTCATTCAGAAGCAGAAATAGAACAGACAGCAGAAGTGGATGAAGAGAGGAAATGGGCAGGAGTTGGCATGGGGAGGGAAATAACGGGAGGGGGTAAGATGCGGAAAGAATGGGGGTGCGAGGTAAGAGGGCTGGGAACAAGTAGGGAAGTTGAGGGGGTCATCTCTTTGACAAGTTGGAGACCTGAGGCAGAGTCGGTTCCTGGGAGGATATGGGTTTGACTCTAGTTGAGACTCCTAATGGGTGTGTGTGTGGGGGGGAGTTGGACATGGGGACTGAAGTAACCACCTTTTAACCAGGCAGGAATAGCGGAGGGGTGGCGAGAAACAACAACCCACCCACAAAGCCTTTGATCCCAAGATTACCCTGTCTACAAGAAGTGCAGGGATAATGAGGAAACAGAGATTGAGAGACTGTCCAATCAATGATTGGCCCAAAATGAGACCCATCCCAAGGTAGAGAGCAAGCTTCTGATGCTATTGATGATGCTCTGCTATGCTTGCAGACAGGAACCTAGCACAAATGTCATCTGGGAGTTTCAACACAACAAAAGATCAAGACAGATGTTGGGACTTACAACAAAGCATGGGTGGAGCTCCTGGATCATGTGGAAGTCTTGGGAAAAAGATGGAAGGACCAGGAGAGGACAGGAACCCCACAAGAATACCAACAGAGACAACTAATCCAGACCCACAGAGGCTTACAGAGACTGAGACATCAACTACAGAGCATGCATTGTCTGTACCTAGGTGCCCTGCACCTATGTGGTAGATGGACAGCTTGATTTTCAAATGGGTTGCTTGGTGAGTGGAAGGAAGGGGAGTCTCTTTAACTTGGACTCTATTGCCTGCTTTTGGATCATTTGTCCCTGGCAAGGCTGCCTTGCATCACCAGAGTGGATGAGAATATATTCAGTCCTGATGTGATTTGATGTTCTGGGGAGGATTGACATGGGGAGAGGAGGTTCCCCTTTTCTGGGTGAAAATGGAAAGGGAAAATGGGAAGGAGGGGTTGGGGAAAACTGGGAGGAGAAGAATGAGGGAGCACTTTGAGATGTTAGCTGGAGGTCTGCTCTTTACTTTTTTTTCCCCTTTTTAATCTTTTATTTATTGCAAATTATTCACTTTGTTTTTTAAATGTTTTTATTTTAATTTTTATTAATTACACTTTATTCATTTTGTGTCTCCCCATAAACCCCTCCCTCCCTCCCAATCCTCCCTTGTTCCTCCTTCTCCATGCATGCCCCTCCCCGAGTCCACTGACAGGGGAGATCATCCTCTCCTTCCTTCTGAACCTATTTTATCAGATCTCATCAGGAGTGGCTGCATTGTCTTCCTCTGTGGCCTTTGGCTAAAATAATCAATCCCCATCCCAAAAGGCAAAGAAGATGGCAAAGAAGAGGGAGAAAACATGAAACAAGTTAGGAGCCTGCCACAGAGGGCCTCTGAAAGGGTCTGTTCTACAGACTATCAATGCTGAGACTTATGGCCAACCCTTGGGCAGAGTGCAGGAAATCTTGTGAAAGAAGGGGAAAATAGTAAGATCTGGAGAAGACAGGAGCTCCACAAGGAGAGCAACAGAACCAAAAATTCTGAGCTCAGGGGTCTTTCCTGTGATACTGATACTCCAACCAGGTAACATGCATGGAGATGGTCTAGGACCCCTGCACAGATGTAGCCCATGGCAGTTCAGTGCCCAAGTTGGTTCCCTAGTAATGAGAACAGGGACTGTCTCTGATATGAACTGATTGGCTTGCTCTTTGATCACCTCATCTTGATGGGGGAGCAGCCTTACGAGGCCACAGAGGAAGACAATGCAGTTCCTTTTCTTAAATTAAATTTTTATTTTTTATGTTAATTACAGTTTTATTCACTTTGTATCCCAGCTGTAGCCCTCTCCCTCGTCCCCTCCCAATCCCACCCACCCTTCCTCTTCTCCTCACATGCCCTTTCCCCAATCCACTTATAGGGGAGGTCTGCCTCTCCTTCAAGGGGGAGATGAAAGATCTGGAGGAGAAGGTGTTCCTCAAGAAGAACAATAGAACCAAAAAATCTGGGCAGAAAGGTGTTTTCTGAGACTGATACTCCAACCAAGTGCTATGCATACAGATAACCTAAAACCCCTGCACAGATGTAGCTCATGGCAAATTTGTGTCCAAGTGGGTACCCTAGTAAGGGGAACAGGGACTGCCTCTGACATGAACTGTTGGACTTCTCTTTGATCACCTCTCCCCTGAGGGGGAAGCAGCCTGACCAGGCCACAGAGGAAGACAATACAAGGGGTCCTGATGAGACATGATAGGCTAGGTCCTGCTCTTTTCTGATGGCAATGGAGGAGAAGTGGATCTAGGGGAGACAGGAGGTTCACTGGAGGGACTGGAGGAAGAGAAAGGAGAAGAGACTGTGGCCTAGATATAATCTATGAGAAAAGAAGAAGTAAATAGGAGAGAGAGAGAGAGAGAGAGAGAGAGAGAGAGAGAGAGAGAGAGAGAGAGAGAGAGAGAGAGAGAGAGAGAGAGAGAGAGGAAGGTTTGGAAGGAGGGAGGAAGGAAAGAAAGAAAGGGAGAAAATTTAAAAATAGGGTTGTCACTAGATAAATATATTTGAATTTTCTTAATAACCAGCATATTTGTTATAGAACTATATTTGCCGGAAGACTGGTTGATTTTTATTTATATTTTTAAAGTAATTTTGAGGCCATGAATCATATTATCATCATGCAAATCTTAAATATATTAGGATGACATTTTCAGTGCTATAGAACAAATCATTATTCCATCGTTCAATTGATTTGATAGGTAATCCTCATTACCATTTTGACTGGATTGAGCATTACCATGGAAAGAGTACATCCAGGTGTATCTAGGAGGATATTCACAGAATGGCAACACTGAAAAACAAAATCCAAACTAAAAATGTGAAACAAAATTTCATAAGCTGTCATTTTCTTTTTTCCTTTTTATTTTTATTATTAGTTACATTATATTAGTCCTGTATTCCAGCTGTATCCTGCTCTCTCATTCCCTCCAAATCCCACCCTTTGTCCCTCATCTCCTCCCTGCCCCTTTCCAAGTCCACTGATAGGGGAGGACCTCCTCCCCTTTCCTCTGACCCTAGCTTATCAGGTATCTTCAGGACTGGCTGCAAAGTTCTCCTCTGTGGCTTAGCAGAGCTCCTCCTCCCTTGCAGGGTGGGGAGGTCAAAGAGCCTACCATTGAGGTCATGTCAAAAATAGTCCCTGTTCCCCTTACTAAGGATAACCACTTGGTTACTAAGCTACCATGGACTGCATCAAAGCAGAGATTCTAGGTTACATCTATACATGGTCCTTGGTTGGAGAAACAGTCAGATATAAGACCCCTGTGCCCAGATATGTTTGGTCCTCTGGAGCTCCTATCCTCTTCATTCATATTAACTTCTCCTTCTTTCATATGTTGCCCTGCACTTTGCCAAAGATTTGGTTATCAGTCTCATTATCTGCTTTGATACAGTGCTAGGTAGAGTCTTTCAGAGGCCCTCTGTGGTAAGCTCCTGTCCTGTTACTTATTTTCTCCTACATCCAATGCCCATCCCATTTGTCTTTCTAAGTAAGGATTGATCATTTTACCCCTGGATTTCTTTCTTGTTTATCTTCTTTAGGTATATAGATTTCATTATGTTTTTCATTTTCAACTGAGTGAAAGGGGAAGTGAACCAAACATCACTGTTCATTTCTGTGTACTTGCATACTGAGGGGCCCTGATTCATCATGCAGCTGCCAACACCTCTTTCTTATCCAATTTACTACTCCCTTAAGTTGCCTCTAGTCAAGTAGTTGACCTTAAAAACAAGAAAAGTAACTAACATCTGTTTTGCACATATGTAACAAACTAATAAAGACCTCTGTAAAATTTCTTCCCATGTTAAATCAATGCTTATTCTGATGAAGAAAAAGAAAGTTTAATAAATATATAATAACAATTATAAACCAGAGTTTTATTTTAAAATAGAGAGCAGAAAATAAATAAATAAGAAAGTTTAGAATTTTAAAAAAATCTATTATTACTTTTGAAGACAGAAGATGATAATATTTATATATTCTCTCATTTTATGTTCATACTGAAAAAATATGAAGCAACTAAGGAAGACATTTTTAAAAAAACAAAATCAGCACATTGGTCATCCCTAAGACCTTGAAAAATGTTTCTATCTTACTGTGAAATAATCAGGTTGGATTTTTCTATAAAGGTTCATTTTCATGCCTCAAATATATCTCAGCTACTGGGTAACTGCCAGATCATGAATATTTATAGAACATTTACTAGCTTCTCATGCAAGATAAACTATGAAGGATTTTATGGACTGAAAATTTCATTTTGCATGATTCCCAATTGCATACGTCTAAAGAGGGGGAAAATGTCAAATTTCAATCACAACATGCTAAGGTAGGTCTAAAAGTGAATTTGTTTTATGAAACCATCAAAAACGAATTAATTGAAGCATACAATTGTATGTAGCATTGTATTTATATGAAATATTTTAATATATTTTGCGACTTAAAAAGCAATCTTTATTTTATTTCATTTCCTTCCATTTGACTGTTTTAAAATTTTAAAACATAGTGATATTATGTAGCTCAGGATGGATTGGAATATTTATCCATGTGCTGGTAGTAGAGGATACACCTCCATGTCAGGCTCTGAAATTTTTGTCATGAATTTGTATTTTCATTCTAGGAATATTGTGAAAATAGGTAAGACCATATGCATGTCAGTTCGATCACATTATGATGAATTATTATACTATCTAAGTGTTACCTAAGTATTAACGAATATTCTGGGATTTCTAGTAAGGAAATAGAACTGTTAGACATTCAAATCTTTTTTTCTACTATGGTATGTTCAAAATGGTTGGTGGTCTATGCCTACCCATAACAAAAATAGTGTAATTTAATTGTTTATTTTCATAATTTAAAGCTCGTGGGAGTCATTTATGTGTTTATAGTAATTTATTTAAAATTACAAAAAGATGTATAAACTTGCATTTTGGATAAGTGGTAGTAAAACATTGTAAACTATGTTTTTGTTAATATAGCATAAGCTTTCCTGAATCTCCACTTTTTATATTTTAAAAAACTGTATAGGGATAAGAGCAGCATATATAATAGATAGAAACATGGCTAGACCACCTTAGGTTCAAAGAGAAGGAAATTTACTTGTCTCACTATAAGAGTGAAAATTATCTTTTAAGATCTGCCCCTACTTCTTTCCCTTAATAAAGTAAGACCCCAAACAACAGTAGCACATATGTATTGAGATGATATTCCAGGTATAAATGCAAAGAAGTGATGAGCATGGGTATGTCTGTAAAAGAGAATGGAAGAAGTGTAAGTGTTTCCTTGCTGATGGAAGTACAAATTTTTACAACCATTTTGGAAATCAGTTTAATGGTTTGTCAGAAAATTGGGAATAGATCTACATCAAGACCAGCTATTCCACTCCTGGGAATATACACAAACAAACTCTACCATATTACAAAGTCAATTGTTGAACTATGTTCATAGCAGCTTTATTCGTAATAGCCAGAAACTGGGAACAAAGCAGATCCCCTCAAATGAAGAATGAATAAAGAAAATGCGGTACGTTTATACAATTGATTATTTAACACAGCCCTTAAAACCAATGGCATCACGAACTTTGCAGGCAAATGGATGAAACCGGAAAATATCGTCCTGAGATACCCCAGACCCAGAAAGACAAACATGGTATGTATTTACTTCTGAATGGACATTATATTCATAAACTGCAGGATAACCATACTATAAAACACAAAGAGACAATTTACAGTTACCATATGTACAGATTGTGTTTTGTTTCATCTGTTCATTTACATATAACATAGTCATAACCAAGGTAAAATGATGATAAAATAACTAGACCAAAATTGTTGTGTAATATGGGAAGCAGTTGAAAATTTTGTTTTCATTTCCTCAAAGGAGGGGATGAGATAAGAGTTTTACTTAAGCTGTACAAATACAGGGCCTGGGCTGAGCACAGAGTGAGATTTTCTTTCTGTGTTTTAGCTAGCCCTAGGCCTATGCATGGAAGCTTCTAGCCTCCGTACAACCTAAACCTTTATAAACCCAAACTTTGAAGGCTTTTGCTTCCAGCCTCCATCTGCTAATCTAGGCCTAAAATGTTTCAGCCTCTAAGATTTACTGTTGAATAAACTCATCCTCCCTAGCTCTTTCTGAACTCTTGCTGGCTAGTTCAACTCAGCTGTTCTGACCGAAACTCTTCTCCAAGCTGACTGATTCAATCTGGCTTCTCTCTTAGCTTCTGACTGAATTGCTCTGCTTGGCCTCAAATTAACTCTGGCAATATGTTCTAATCTTTATTTTATTTAATTTCATCTGATTGTTTTAAATTTTTAAAATATAGTGTTATTACATAGCTCAGAATGTATTGGGACACTTATCCACGTGCTGGGAGTAGAGGATACACTGCTGCTTTTCATTTCCTGGGTTATTCTCTCTACAACATCTCTGAAAAACTGCCCTGGTAAATCTTTCTTATTTATTTTTTAATTGACTAAGTTATTTATTCACTTTACATTCCAAACGTAGCTTCCCACCCCTCCTGTCCTCCTGGTACCCTTCCTCACCCTGCTTCACTTATCCTCCCTCTCTTTCTATGAATAGGTCATCAAACAACCCCAGCATATCAAGTCACAGAAAGAGTAGACACATCCTCTGCCACTGAGGCTAGCAAAGGCAACCAACCCAGCAAGAGGGGAAAAATCCAAAGGTAGATAATGTAGTTAGAAACAGCCCCTGCTTCTACTTTAGGAGTCTCACATGAAGACCCAGTTAAACAACTGTTATGTATGTGCAGAGAGCCTAGTTCCATTCTATTCATGCCCTCTGGTTTTCAGTTCAGCTTCCATGAGCCCCCAAGAGCCCAGACTAGTTAACTCTATAGGTTTTCTTGTGTTCTCCTTGACCCCTGTGGCTCCCTAAATCCTTCCTTTCCCTCTCCCACAGGATTCCCCAAGCTCTACTCTGTGTTTGGCTGTGGGTCTCTGCATCAGCTTCCAACAGTTTCCGGAACAACAATTGCTTCTCCATGGATATTTATGTTAGGATCCTCTCTGCAAGTATAGCAAAATATCATCAATGTCAATGGTGGGCTCTATCTTATGGCATGGGTTTCAAGCTGGGCCAGTCATTACCTGGCCCTTCCATCAAAGTGTGCCCTATCCCCTACCCTGGCACACCCTCTAGGGAGGATAAATTTGGGGTTTATGTCTGGGTCATTATCCCATTCCCTTCATTCAAAGTCTTACTTGGTTACAGCAGATGACAGGTTTGGGGTCCATATTCCACATTGCTAGGAGTCTTAGCTAGGTTCATGATCATAGTTTCCCTAGAGTTTCCATTTCCTAGGTTTCCAGCTCTTTCCAGAGATGCCTGCCACAATCAAGTTGTCTCTCTAAGTCCTCTTTCCTTTTGTCCTCCCCTCACCACATTCTTCCTGTTCAGTAACCACCCGTCTTCCTTCCATCCCCTCATGTGTAGTCTATTTCACTTTCCTAGTGAGATTCAAGCATGCCACCTTGTGCCCTCCTTGTTACTTAGTTTTTTTTGGATCTCTGCTTTAATAGTGTGGTTATCCTGTACTTTATGAATATTACATCCACTCATAAGTAAGTACATACCATGTTTGTCTTTCTGGTTCTAGGTTTCTTCACTCATGATATTTTCTAGTTTCATCCATTTTCCTGCAATGTATGATGTCCTTGCTGTCAATAGCAGCATCACATAATCAATTGTGTAAATGTACCATACTTTCTTTATCCATTCTTTGACTGAGTAACATCTAGATTGCTTCCAGTTCCTGGCTATTATGAATAAAGCTGCTATAAACATAGTTGAGCAATTGTCCTTGTGATTTGGTGGAGTTTCTTTTGGGTCTATTCCCAAGAGTGGTATAACCAGGTCTTGATGTAGATCTATTCCCAATTTTCTGAGAAAAACTATTATATTGATTTCTAAAGTTTTACAAGTTTACACTACCTCCAGCAATGAAAGAGTGTTCCCTTTTCTCCATATCCTCTACAGCATGAGTTGTTGCTAGGCCATTTTGTCAGGATGCTCAGAATTATTTTAATTGGCATTTCTGTGATGGCTAAGGATGTTGATCATTTCTGTAAGTGCTTTATTGTCATCCTGCACAAAAATGAAATCCATTTGGATCAAATATCTCAACATGTAACCAGATATATTAAATCTGATAGAAGAGAAAGTGGGGAAGCATTGGCATAAGAAACAACTTCCTGAACAGAACAGCAATAGCTCAGGCACTAATATCAACAATCAATAAATGAGACCTCATAAAACTAAAAAGGTTCTGAAGGGCAAAGGACACTGTGAATAGGACAAAATGGCAGCCTACAGAATGGGTAAAGATATTCACCTACACCATATATAGAGAGAGCCGATATCAAAAATATATAAAGTACTGAAGAAACTAGAAAATGTCATAAAAAAAACAAATGACCCAATTAAAAAGTAGAGTACAGATATAAACAAAGAATTCTCTATAGAGATGGTGTATTCTTTTTACCTAAGCACTGTGAAAGCAGAGACAGGTGGATCTCTCAGAACTTTAGGTCAGCCTGATTTATTCGGTGAATAGTAGGCTACCCACAGTACTTAGTGAGCACCTGTCACAAATCAAATAAATCCACATAAATATATGAATTATATTTTGTTTGAAAATAATGTGAAAAATATTTCAAGGAGCACATAATTTACATTGAGGTTCTTGGTTAGTATCCCCTATTCCAAAACTACTAAGAATAATGGAGATTTTAGTAAAATCCAGAGTCAAATGGGAGGTTAATCAGTTTTCTAACTAGCTTCTAATGCTATCAATTTCACATTTAAGAAAGTGTTAAATAATAGGTTTTACAGTGTGGAAATATTTAGTAAATTTACTCAATGGAATAAGTGTTGAATCAATCTGTCTTAGATTTACTGTAATAATTAGAAAGCTGAATAATTCCTGAGATGAGCTTTGTTTAAATTTTTGTGTCATTTTAAGGTGTAAATGACTTTATTTAGCAGCTTTGAGTTATAAAAACATCTAAGGATGTCCAGATTTCTTTCAATGAATCCTTGCACAGTTATGAATTAGTGTGGTGATTGCAGTTGATCATTTACTGTTGGTAATTGCACTAACGTTTATAAGAACATTAAGTGGGGTCTTTAGGACTGAAGGGTTGAAACCGTTTCTTAGTGTTACCTTTGAAACGAAATTTAATTTTAGTTGTTTTCCACAACTTTTAAACAAACAGACATAAAGTGTATTCTCAACCACTGTAAGCATTTATCACTGGCACTGCCATTCTTAATGTCATACAACTATAAGCATCATCCAACACTGGAAAATCCTCTTCTACTCTTACACTAAAACCCTGTGTTCTGCACAATACCATCTAAAACTTTTCTACCCACAATGGCCACAGTTTGGCTTTTCCCCTTGATATTTATGAATACTCATATAACTCCTATCATGCAGTATATATCTTTTTATGACTGACTGATTTCAATTACTGATTTTTCTATGTTGTTGTACACTTCAGAATTTTTCTTTTCTCAAATATTTAATGATACTTTAATATATTTATACACCACAATTTGCTTAGCTCTTCACCTATTAATACATATTTGAATTTTTTTACATTTATTGGGTTGTTCAGAGTGCTTTTTAAAGATATTATGAATAAATCACTTTACACTAATTCACTTTACATCCCTACCGCAGCCCCCTTCTTCCTCTCCTTCTGGTCTCAGGCTACCACCGTGATCCCACTTTTCCCCTCCCTCTTCTTCTCAGAAAAGTAGAGCCCCCAACACCTGTATCAACTCTCCCCTCTTGGGAGAAGTGATACAAAAGCAGGCAATAGAGGCTATGAAAGAAAAAAACCCCTTTCCACCTGATAGTGGACACTCAGGAAGACCAAGCTGCTCAGAAGTTACATACGTGTAGGTAGAGAGCCAACCCCTGATACTAACTGCTATGTTTGCAGACAGGAGCCTACTAGCTAGTGTAAGTGTCCTCAGAGAGGCTCCACCAAGCAGCAGAACAAAATAAACGCTGAGGCTCACACCTTCTTTTATTTTATTATTTATCTATCCATTTATTATTTATTTATTTTTATTTTTTTGAGAAAGGAGCTTTCAGTGAACCCAGAGCCCACTCATTCTGCTCAATTCTCTGTCTGGTGATCCCTCAGTTCTTTATTTCTGCATTACTATTTTTGGATTACAGGTACTGGTCACCATATCTGACTTTTAAACACTGAATTCTGGAGATCAAACTTAGATCCTCTTCATTGTGTTTATGCACTTTTCCTAGTAAGATGTTTTCACATCTAAGACTATTTACTTTTCTTTGTGATATGAAGAATTTTCTTTCATAAAAGAGGATGTAAACATTCAAATTATTTTCTACAATATAAATATATAAGTACTCCTCTTATTTATCATTTTAATGTGAAACACTTCACTCATTGCATTCCTGGAATAAAATGTGATTTGTCCTACTATTTGCAAACATTATTCACTATTCAAATATGTTTCCTATTTTTTGGGGGGGGTATATTTGCATCATTGTTCCTAGGGGACTTTGATCTTCCATTGGTTTTCTTTCCTATTATTTTATGGCCCAGCATGAATATTAGGGAAATGCTGGCAACACTTAAATGGCTTGTGAAGTACTTTCTTTTTTCTTCTTGGAAACATGAGAATAGGGACATTTTCTTCAAAATAGTTTAACAATGGAGCTATTGTGTCTAAGGCTTTTAATTTGTTGGACATTTTGATTATTCAGTTAATAGCATTCATACATTTTATTACTTTCAAACTTAATATTTTATTGAGGAGTGTGTCAGTTTCATTAATTATCTAATTTTATTGCATAAATTTCTTGATATTTTCCAACAATCCTTTGAATATTCAGAGTCATCCCAAGTATCCCTACATTCCAATTATGACTTCTAGCCATCATTTTTCTTTGTCTACTTAAATGCTTCTCAGTTGTGTTTGCTTTCTCAAGAATCCATGTCTGGTTTCACTCTTGCTTAGCTCTAGTCCTTACTATTCTCTTCCTTCTTCATGTTCTGGGTTTGCTTTGAGGTCAACTTTTATGACTATTGAATTTACAGTAATGTAAATACAAAATGCCACTGGAACAATTATATTTTTCATATGGTACAAAAGACATCATAAAATCTTGAACTTGATTCATACATGTTTAAGCTTTTCAGTATTTTTTTATTTTTATAAAAACTTTATTGTTGGACAGTGCTAGTATCATTAAAATAATGCTTACTAATCTATAGACTTTGATTATCATAAAAACAAAAGAAGAAGTATGGTGACATTTTTAGAGTTTAGAATATATTCGTATCCACAATATCATCTTCTCAGTATAGACTCTTCTCAAATTTCACTTCTGTGATTTGTGTAATAGCAATTTAAAGGGAACAATATTAATTCAGTCTACATGGGATAAACTGCATCATTGAGGACTTGTAGGGCAGGAAATCATGTAGCTAGTCTCATCACATCCACAGATGAGAACAAAGAGGAATAATGGCATTAAGGCCAATTTATTTACTAGTTTCCTTGCTTGCTTTTAGCTACCTTACAGTTTCTTGTACTGTCAGGAATCCTTACATACAAAATCGTACTGCTCACAATGGTGACAGAAGATCAAAACTGATCAAGGTATTTTTCATTAAAACTTCTTGTAGGCTGATTCTAGGCTGTCTCATGTTGCACTTTAAATAATCCATTGCAAGCAAGGTTTTTAAACATGAAATTGAGTTTTGTACTGGACAGGAGATGGAATGGGGAGGGAAATGTGGGTGGGGATCAGATATGGGGAGGACAGTGGTGGGAGGTAAGAGGGATAGGAACAAGGAAGAAAACTGAAAGGGGGAAGGGGAGACAAATCTTTGTCAAACTGGAGGCCTGCAACAGGGGAGACTCCTGGGAGGATATGGCTATGACTCTAGTTGAGACTCCTAATGGCGGAGGGCCATGAAGACTGAAGTGACCTCTTCCTAACCAGGCAGGACTAGTGGAAGGAGAGAAATAACAACCCACCAATAAAACCTTTGATCCAAAAATTACCCTGCCTACAAGAAGAGCAGGGATAAAGAGGGAAAGGATATTGAAGGGATACCCAGCCAAAGATTGGCCTAAACTGAGACCCATCCCTGACACTATTAATGATGTTCTGCTCTGCTTGCAGACAGGAGCCTATCATGACTGTCCTCTGGGAGGCTACAGCCAGCATTGAATACAGACAGATGCTGGGACTTGCAGACATGCATGAGGCAGAGGGCCAGGGGTCTTGTGAAAATGTTGGGGAGAAGATGGAAGGACCTAGATGAGACAGAAACCTTACAAGAGGACCAACAGAGACAAACCATTTCCATGGGGTTTTCAGAGACTGTACATCAACCAAGGAGTATGCATGGTCTATAACTATAGGCCACCTGCACATTTGTGGATATGCTCAGTCATGTTTTCACTTGATGTGCTATGGAAGGTTGATCAGGGAGCAGGGGAGGGGAGCTCCTCTTTCCTGGGGGAAAGGGAGAGTGTAGTGGGGAGGGAAGAGGGCAAGGGGAAGAATTAGGGGGAGAGGAGGAAGGAGGCACCCTTGGGTTAAAGAGTAAATAAACTGAAACTTAAAAAACAAAGAAACAAACAAAAAACAGAATAACATAAAAAGAAAGTTGTTAATTTTGGTGAAACAGTTATACATGTTAATTAATAAAACGTTACTCCAAAATTTAAAAAAAAGAAAAAAAATATTTTGAGTTTGGTTTAAATAGTACAATATACGCTCACACAATAGGAATTTTATACATTATTTTTAAACACATTTGTCTGAATGCAACAAAATTTTGTATTTGATTTTGTGTTGGCGATATTTTTACATGCACAAACATGTGCACATTTTGTAAATGCTAAACTGTGCATGTCATAGAATATGGAAGTCAATGGATACTTTTGGTGTTGGTCCTTGCCTTCAGCTTTGAGACAGGCTATCATGTTTCCTGCTGTGTACACCAAGCTACCTGGATGCACCATGTCATGCTATAGGGACACTGAAGTTACAGATATGGGCTACTGAACCAGGCTTTATTTAGTACAAAGAACTTGAACTCACACTCTCAATGCTCACGCAACAACGACTTTACCCAATTAGATATCTCCTCAGAATAAAATAAACTTTATGCTACCAAATTTTCTTCTTTTCGTGTTATACTTATTTTAGAGTATTACAGATACTAAAAGATTTATTAGCAGAATTTTTAACATTAGAGATAAACTTGTATAATTTGATTATTTTTTTCTTTTCCTTTTTTTATAAATTTATTTATTTTATATCAATCACAGGTTAGGTTTTTTGCATCCCATGCTTAGCCCCCTCCCTCATTCCCTCCCACCCTCCCCAACCCTCCCTCAAGTCCTCCCCGCCCCCTCCAAGTCCACCAACAGGGGAGGATCTCCTCCCCTTCCCTCTGACCCCAGATCATCTTGTCTCCTCAGGGCTGGCTGCAATGCCCTCCCCTGGAATTTGATTATTTTTATGTACATCTATCTTCACAGATATTTTATAAATCTTGAAGTAAGTATATTTGTAATTTAATATTATTTCTTTTTTTATTTCTTTTTTTTTATTTATTTTTAACTCAATCACAGGTTAGGTACTTTGAATCCCAGGCTTAGACCCCTCCTTCAGTCCCTCCTACCCTCCCACTCTCTCCCTCATCTCCCTCCTCCCTGCCCCCTCCAAGTCCACCAACAGGGGAGGATCTCCTCCCCTTCCCT
>CM053766.1:67485857-67496724 GCA_028658305.1 Pachyuromys duprasi
ATGTTACTTGACCCCTTTCCCTTGCTGCCTTTAATGTTTTTTCTTTGTTTTGTAGGTTTAGTGTTTTGGCCATGATGTGATGTGAGGTATTTCTTTTCTGGTCTAGTCTATTTGGTGTTCTGTAGACTTCTTGTATGTTTATGGACATCTCTTTCTTTAAATTATGGAAATTTTCTTCTCTAATTTTCTTAAAAAATATTTTCCAGTTCTTGGAGCCTGGAGTCTTCTTTTTCATCTATTCCAATTATTCTTAGGGTTTCCTCTTTTCATGGCATCCTTGATTTCTTGGATGTTTTGTGTTTAGAACTTTTCTCATTTTAGCTTTTCTTTGAGTGAGGAATCAATTTCAGCAAATGTATCTTCAGCTCCCAAGATTCTCTCCTCCATCTCTTGTATTCTATTGGTGATGCTTACCTTTGTGGTTCCTGATCTTTTCTCTAAGTTCTCCAGTTCCAGGTTTTTCTCTGTTTGTGTTTTCTCTATAGATTCTAATTCTGTTTTCATGCTTTGCACCATTTCCTTCATCTGATTGAAGGTGGCTCCTATTTTTATATTTATTTTCTCTCTCTCTGTGTTTCTAATTGTTCCTCTATGTGGACCATTATATTATTTTGAATTTGAGAGCTCTGTTCATTCCTGTTTTTCTTCCTGAATTAATGGGATAATCATAGCTTTAAATTCCTTTTCCTGAGTTTCTGCTGATTTAAAATATCCATTAGTTTTCGGTGTTTCTGGTGGTGCCGTGGTGTCCTGATTTTTGTTGGGTGAGTTCTTATGTCGACCTCTGACCATTGCTTATATATAATCTTAGCTGCTTCTTCCTAGAGTCTGACCTTTTGATTGGAACCGTCTTACTGTGGTGTCTATAGAATTCTTCAGGAAGATCAGTGGGGACCAGCAGTTTTCAAGTGTGAGATGTTTGCTTCCATTGTTTCTGTGGGAGAAGAAGCTGCTGGCTCAGAATTGTAAGTGTGTGTGTGTGTGTGTGTGTGTGTGTGTGTGTGTGTGTGTATGTGGCGTGTGTGGAAATGGGTGCAGGGATTTTTGTCTTGAAAGGAAGTGCTAGGGTGTGTAGCTGCTTGAGATATATGGGTTGGGAGCAAGCGCAGGAGGGGATGTGATGCCAGTGCAGTTAGCAAGTGCAGATTTTGGGCATAACATGCCTGTGCAGGTTTCCTGAATACCTGGTCATCTACAGTCTGTGGCAGGGTCAGCAGACTGGACTCTGAGGTCTTTTGCTGGCTCTGTGGGTGGGATATGTATTCTGTTGTAGACTCTCTGTGCTGCCCCCAGTTCTGTGCTGGAAGCTGGAAGCTGGGGCAGGCTGAACTCTGCTCCCTGAGTTGGGAAGAGCTATCTACCTCCTCAGCTGCTACCCCCCTCAGACAAGGCTGTGGGGAATTCTGGAAATCTGTGCTTGGAGAGTGCAGCCTGTTCTCCTTGCAAGTTGCTGTGTGCACTGTGGGCTGCCTCCTCTGCTTCACTGCTGGTTGGGGTACCTCCACTGCTGCCTTCCTGCTGGCTGTGGTATCTCCCCAGCTTCCTCTGCTGTAGGCTTGGCTACATCTGCCACTGCTTCTGCCTGTTATGAAGAAGTGCCTGGGAATTGATTTCCCAGGAGAAGTCCATGGAGATGACCGAGGTTAACCTGTGTCCCATTGGACTCAGATCAGGTTTTGTGCCCCTTCTCCCCAGGCTCCTTGTATGGTTGTGTTGGGTTCCACAGCCCCTCGATTCACCAATTCGGGGACAGGGAAACCCAGGGTCTGGTGCTTGCGTCGCACAGATCTGTGTGTGATGGGTAGGTGGTACTCAGCAGATCTCTGGGCTGGCAGTGTGAACACCCACTGATCTAGGGAACCTTTTCCAGGGAGATCCTGGTTACCCTAACTCAGTCCCTGTGTGTTTCCTTCCCTGTGGGGTTTTCTCTTGCCAGAGAAACCCAGGCTCTGATGCCCTGGTGCACACAGTTCTACTGTGGTGGAGAGTTGGGCACACAGCAAGTCTTTGTCCTCAGGGGTGGAGCTGAGTTCAGAGATGGCCTGCATGCTGGCACCAGCCATTCTGCGGGATCTTTTCCCGGGGAAGGCTGGGTGACCTAGGTCAATCCCATCTCCTTCCTTCTCTGTGGGTTTTTCTCAAGACTGGGACTCCCAGTTTAAGGTGTTTCTTGTGCCTACCATTCAGCCTGGGAAGGTGATCAGGACACACAGGCATGTGATTCTGGTCTGGCAACAGACTGAGTGCCTGTGACCAGGGATTTCTTCCGGGTTCTGGCTAGCTGTCCTGAGAGTCAACCGGGCCAGTTCCCATACTTTGAGGCTTCCTTTCACCTGGGCAACAGGATCACTGTTGTTTTTGGGCCCACAGTTCAGTCCCTTGGTTGCTGTACTGAAAATGTTGTTCTGCAGCTCAGAAGCAGAGTCCTCTTGGCGCCGCCATCTTGTCCTGCTCCCGTGTGTGGACAAATTTTAGGAATAGTAGATAAATACTAGAAAATTAGTTTACATTTGGAGCTCACGAAGTGGTACTTAGCTCTTATCAATTACTCTGAGCTCTATAAATTTGTAGGAAGGAGGTATGCATGCCAGCTTCTCATGGAAGAGCTAGTAGATCCACTTGATACTACAGCATAATACTGAGTCACTCAGACTTGCATATAAGTGTAAAGACCCTCCACTAAATATATCCCAGATACAAACTCCTTGAGTCTGAGAAAGGAACCATGAATATCCAAAACAAGTAAACCAACGAATGAGTAAAAGTGTATTAAGGCTCAAATTTTTTTCAGGAGTAGCCTAAAGGGAGGTTTCGAAGGGTCACTCGAAAAGATTCCACAAGAAAATCATCTTGAAACACTTACCAGTGTATATAAACCTAGTTTACAATGCTGCCAATTTAAATAGCACCATTGCTGTTCCAACAGAATAATTAGAGAAAAAAAAAATCAGCCACACGTATGTTATTTCCTTGGAGTGTTTCCAGCTGAAAGCAAATCTAAGCTCGACAAATTGAGAGTATTTAACATAGAAGAATTCTCTAAATTTGGTCTCATATTTTAAATTGAAATTTTTCTTTAAAATAGTTTAAGTGTCTTCAGGGTTCTAAATAACAAAATTATCAAAAGTAAATTTAAGAAAATAGAAGATACTTCTGTGTGGATAATACTGTGGTTCAATCATTCAACAAGTTACCATCTTTCTCTGTATTACCAGGTTAAAAAGGTAGTGAAACACAGATTTTTTTTAGCATGCTAAACTACCATGCTTCCCAGTGACAGTTCCAGGCTAATTCTGTAACTGCAGCTTTTTTTTTTTTTTTTTAGCAACCTCCCTAAACTCTGTACTCATACATGCCTGTTACTGAGAGAGGACTGGATGATGACGAAAGCTTAGTTAGTGAATGTAGAAATGTTCTCACAAACGAGGGTAATTTCCTCAGTGTGTGCAATCTCATCAGCTCAGTTCTCATGGCATGTTCTAGGTAGCTGTAAGGGAAGAAATGATTTCTGCCTCCCTGGATTGAAATAAGAAGCACTCTACTTCCAAATTTTAAGAGTAATTTTACTATAAATGATCTGGAAAGTCCTAAGAAAAACAAATATATAAACACTCATCAGACCCAACACGGGAAAGTGTCTCTTTGATTCCAATTACCTGAAATTAGTGATCAATGACATGTACTGAGGTACTTCTTTGTTCCATGAAGGTTGACTTTTTCCTTCCACAGAAAAGCAAAATTACATATGTGTTTTGGTATGTAGGCCTTTCACACAAACATGGCTAAGTACATCTGAATGAAAATAATTTTAAGATAGCTTAAGATATTTCTCCATGACTATCATTTTCACTTTGGAGACTTTGTACACTAAGAAAGCAAATTGCAGTTGAATCTTGTTCCTAAATTTAAGTGCTTTTCCTAATAGATGGTACCTGCATAACCTAAAACAGGTCTCTATACTCTCTAAATCTCGATTTCCTAATTCATGATGTAAAGAGAGTTCCATTAGCTGGAATGTAGAATTGTGAGAAATAAAATGGGATATGGTTAGCCACAATACTGCAAATTACAGAGAAGCACTACTGGTAAAATTGTAAGAACATGATTGAAGGTTTATAAAAGAAGGAAATATTAAATGTTTTGTTGGGTTTTAAAACATAATTGCTATTTCCACTTTTTCCTTTTATACTTAGAGAAAAAGAAAGCCAGTAAAATCTAAAGTATCACTCATCATATGACTTAGAGTACATGAAGACACTCTATTAGAAAAGGTTGTAGTAAGAGACAAAGAGACTGCTACAATGTAAGACGGAGCTTCGTTCTGCTCCTGCTTTCAAGGCTTCTCAGCCAAGGGACTGTACTTTCAAATCAGGATTCCAAATAAATTTGTTCCTTAACTTTTCTTAGGTATTTTATCACAACAGTAAGAAAAATAAACATGTTAAGTTTCAATTATTTAGCAGTAAATCATATCATTAAGATACACTAAGTAGCAATATTCAAAATAGCATGGAAAAATCTAATTTTAATGCATGTGTAATTATAATATTTATTTCTGCAGAGAAAAGATTAATAAAACTATCATTCACTTATAAGTATTGAAAATTGGTAACTTTGCTGCATTGTTTGGTAATTATCCTTAGATTGCTTTGTGTAGTATGTTTCTTCACCATCACGTGAGCTGACTTTGGCAATGTCAGAAGTGGTTGATTTTTACATAGATCAAGTTACATAAATCTATGAAATATGCTTTTAACTAAATACATGATCCATGAGTGTAATTTAAAGGGCAGAATATTCTATTAAAATTATAATATGATATTTTAGCTTTTGACCATGAGATAGGTTTATAGATGTGTACTCAGATGCTTTCTATAAATAGTATCAAGTTGTCTGGCAAGTAAATCTTGATACCAGTCTCTGTTATATGCCTGTAGACAAGTTAGATAAACTGTTTAAAAAATTAAATTTCTAATATTTTAAATACTGATAATAATCATTTCTTTAAGTGTTTCTTTGTCATTCAATATTTCTCTATTGAGAATTCTCGGTTTAGTTCTGTACTCCATTTTTTAAATTAAATTTTTATTTATTATATTCCTTACAATTTATTCACATTATATCCCAGCTGTAGCCCCCTCCCTCATTCTCTCCCAATTCCACCCTCCCTCCCTTATCCCATCCCATGGCCCTCTCTAAGTCTATGGATAGGGGAGGTCCTCCTCCCCTTCCATTTGACCCTAGCTTATCAAGTCTCATCAGAAATGGCTGCATTGTCCTCCTCTGTGGCCTGGCAATGTTACTCCTGTATCAGAGGGAGGCAGTAAAAGACCTAGCCACTGAGTTCATGTCAGAGACAGTCCCTGTTCCCGTTACTAGGGTATATACTTGAATAATGAGCTGCTATGGGCTACATCTGAACATGGGTTCCAGGTTATATCCTTGAATGATCTTTGGTTGGAGTATCAGTTTCAGAAAAAAACCCATTTTTTTTAATTGGACTACTTGAATTGTTGCTTTTTAACTTTTTGAGTTCTTTATGTATTCTGGATATTAGCCATCTATCAGATATTGGGTTGGTGAAGATCCTTTCCCAGTCTATAAGCTGTCATTTTGTTCTGACAACACTGTCGTTTGCTTTAGAGAAAGAAGCTTTTCAGTTTCATGAGGTTCCATTTATTGATTGTAGCTCTTAGAGCCTGTGTTGTTGGTGTTCTGTTCAGGAAGTTGTTGCCTGTGTCAATGAGTTCAAGGCTCTTCCTCAATTTTTCTTCTAACAGGTTTGGTGTGTCTGGTTTTATGTTGAGGTCATTGATCCACTTGGACTTTAGTTTTGTGCAGGGTGATAAATATGGATCTACTTATATTTTTTCTACATGTAGACATCCAATTAAATGAGCACCATTTGTTAAAGATGCTGTCTTTTTTCCATTGTATGGTTTTTGCTTCTTCATCAAAAAATAAGTATCCATGGGTTGTGGGTTTATATCTGGGTCTTCTATTCAATTCCTTTGATCCATCATTCTGTTTCTATGTCAATATCATGCAGTTTTTATTACTGTTGCTCTGTAGTACAGCTTGAGATCAGGGATGGAGATACCTCCAGATGATCTGTTATTGTACAGGATCGTTTTAGCAATTCTGTTTTTTGTTTGTTTGTTTGTTTTGTTTTTCCATATGAAGTTGAAAATCGTTCTTTCAAGGTCTGTAAATAATTGTGTTCATATCTTGATGGGAATTTCATTTAATCTGTAAACTGCTTTTGGCAGGACGGCCATTTTCCCTATGTTAATCCTACTGATCCATGAGCATGGGAGAGCTTTGTATCTTCTGATATCATCTTCAGTTTCTTTCTTCAGAGACCGAAGTTTCGTTTTTGTTTTTGTTTTTGTTTTTGTTTTTTTCAAACAGGTCTTTCACTTGCTTGGTTAGAGTTACTACCAAGGTACTTTATGTTATTAGGGGCTATTGTGAAGAGTGTTGTTTCCCTATTTCTTTCTTAGCCCTTTAATATACAGGAGGGTTACTGATATTTTGAGTGAAATTTGTATCCAGCTACTTTGATGAAAGTATTTATCAGCTGAAGGAATTCTCTGGTTGAACTTGTGGTGTCACTCATGTATACTATCGTATTATTTGTAAATTGTTATACTTTGACTTTTTCCTTTCTGATTTGTATCCCCTTGATTTCCTTTAGTTGTCTTATTGCTCTAGCTAGGACTTCAAGTATTATGTTGAAGAGATACTGAGAGAGTTGGCAGCCTTTCCTTGTTCCTGATTTCAGAGGGATTGATTTAAGTTTCTCTCCATTTAGTTTGTTGTTGAGAAGGTTCCATGAGATGTTGAAAAGAAGATATACTCTTTTGAGTTTGGGTGAAAAGTTCTGTAGACATCTATTAGGTCCATTTGATTTAGGACCTCTGGAAGTGCGATTATTTCCCTAGTTAGTTTCTGTCTAGATGATCTGTCCCTTTGTGAGAGTCAAGAGTTGAAATCTCCCACTATTAGGGTGTTGGGATTGATGCGTGATTTAAGCTTTAATGATGTTTCATTTACAAATGTAGGTGCTCTTGTATTTGGGGCATAGATGTGCAGGACTGTGATGTCCTTCTGGTGCGTTTTTTTTTTATTAGAATGACGTGCCCCTCCTCATCTTTTAGGATTAGTTTTGGTTGGAAGTATATTTTATTACATATTAGGATAGCTATCCCAGTATGTTTTCTGAGGCCTTTTGCTTGAAAGACATTTTCCAGACCATTATTCTTAGGTAATGTTTATCTTTGTTGTAGAGGTGTGTTTCTTGGATATAGAAGAATGTTGGATCCTGTTTCTGCAACCATTCTGTTAGTCTGTGTCTTTTTATTGCAGAGTTGAGTCCCTTGATTTTGATAGATAATAGTGAACAATGAATGTTAGTCCCTCTTATTGTGGACTTGGTGGTGTTACTGTGTTTCAATGCTTGTTTTCTTTTAATTCTTTGTTGTGAAGTTAACTATGTCCTGTGCTTTCTTGGGTGTAGTTGACTTCATTGGATTCAAATTTTCCTTCTAGTATCTTCTGTACAGCTGGGTAGCTGTGCAGATAATGTTTAAATTTAGTTTTGTCATGGAATAGTTTGTTTTCTCCATCTATGTTGATTGAAAGTTTTGTTGGGTATAGTAGTCTGGGTTGGCACCTGTGGTCTCTTAGAGTCTGCATGACATCTGTGCAGGCCCTTCTGGCTTTCACAATTTTTGTTGTGAATTCTCGTGTGATTCTGATAGGTCTACTTTTATATGTTACTTGGCATTTTCCCTTGCTATTTTAATATTTTCTTTGTATGTAGATTCAGTGTTTTGATTATTATGTGCTGTGAGATATTTCTTTTCTGTTCTAGTCTATTTGGAGTTCTGTAGGCCTCTTTTATGTTTTTGGACATCTCTTTCTTTAAGTTGGGAAAATTTTCTTAAAAATATTTTCTGGACCTTGGAGCCTGGAATCTCTTCTTTTTTCTTCTTCTTCCTAGATTTTGTCTTTTCATGGTATCCTTGATTTCTTGGGTGCTTTATGTTTGGTACTTTTCCAATTTTCCTTTTTCTATGAGAGAAGTATAAAATTTTGGCAATTGTATCTTCAGTGCCTGAGATTCCCTCTTCTGTCTCTTGTTTTCTGTTAGTGAAGCTTACCTTTGTGGTTCCTGATCTTGTCTCTAGGTTCTCCAAGTCTAGGATTTTCTCTGTTTGTGTTTTTCTTTATTGATTCTAATTCCATTTTCATGTCTTGCACCATTTCCTTCATCTGCTTGAATGTGGTTTCCTGTCTTTCCATGAGGACCTCTATTTTTTTGTTCCTCTCTATGCCACTGCTTGTGCCTCTGTTTGTTTGGCTGTATTTGCCTGTAATTCTTTGAGAGTTTTGCTCGTTTCCTCTTTATGTGCCTCTAGTAACTGGAAAAACATTGTTTTAAAATCATTTTTCTGTGTTTCTGATGAATTAAAATATCCATTGATTTTGGAGGTTACTGGTGAAGTCATGATGTCCTCCTTTTGTTGGATGTATTCTTATGCTGAACTCTAGTCATCACCTTATTTGTAACCTTTACTGTTTGTTCCTGGAGACTGTACTTCAGATTGTATCCATCTGTCTCTGATGTCTGGAGAATTGTTAAGGAATGTGAGAGAGGTCTACCAGTGTGAGAGTGGATGTTGGGGTTCAGCTGTAGCTAAAGGAGAAAGGTCGATGGCTCATATGTGCAAGTGCAGGTTTGATTTTGGCAGTGTGCCTTGAGGGAGAGGGTGCTAGAGCATGTAGATACCTGAAAGGGTAGAGCTTAAGTGTATAAGGGATTACAGGATCTGGCGCGGTTTGCAGGTGCAATGTGCATGTACAGGTGACTTGAATACCTCAGTGGACTATAGTCCTGTTGTACTGTCCTGCTGGTATTCATAACTGTCTGGGCTCCAGGAGTTGTTTGCCTGTATTCTCCTGGGAGACACACAGATCAGGGGCTTCAATGTGAGAATACTGTCCTAAGGATCCCTAGGTTACCTACAGTTGGGCTGTGTTTGGGAGGGATATGTCTGGGTGCTGGTGTAGAGGTACCCTGGATCTGGGGCACTGCATGCACTCCCTTGAGGACACATTCACTAGCTAGCAGTCCTAATTGGAAACCACAGGGGTTCCCCCTGTTCTCTACTCTCAGATTTGTGCTTTCAGAAACAAATGACAGTATAGGAGATTCATCAGCTCGGTGGCGTTCATTGTTTGTCTGCTGCAAAGTGAGACCTGTACTTGGATTAGTCACCTCTGCAGTCTCAGTCATGCAACATGGAGGCTCGTGTTAGGGCTAGCAGCCACTCTACTACTTCTGCAGACCTGGGAGGCAGGGACAGCTGCCTGCAGTCCTTGGAGACCCATACAGTGTCCTGCTGCTGCAGCAGACCTGGGAGGCCTGGTACAGCAGTCTGCTGGGATTCCCTGGGAAGTCCATACAGCTGACTGCGTTTGCTGTAGAACTGGGAGGTCTGCTTCTGCTGTCTCAGTCACTGGGCATGGAAGCTCATGCTTGGGGCAATATTTGTAGCCTTGGAGGAGCAGAGAGACCCATGCTTGGGGCAAGAAAAATTGCAGGGTTGAGGGTTGAATATTCACCACTCTCAGTCCCTGGAGAAGTCCACAGGTGATATGGATCCAGAAGTCTCAGCTCACCGGTTGTCCCCTCTTGCCCAGGAAACCTCAATGTTGATGTTCTGGGTTCAGCTGTACCTCCACTCACCAATTTCTGAGTTTTGGATCCTGTGTCCCTCAGATACAGTGTGTGCTGGTAGCACCCATCTTGAACTCCCTGATTATCTTTTAGATATGTTCTTGGATTTAATTTGTGAGTACTATTGTGTATTTGTTTCATTCATGCTCATGAGTGAGATCATGTGTGTGAGATATCTCTGATTTTATAAAGGCACTTAGTGTTATGATCTGTCCCCTTAGCACCACTTCCATTGTGTTCCATAAGTTTGGGTCAATATTTCTTTTCATTGAATTCTACACAGTCTTTAATATTTTTCTTTATTTCTGTCTTCCCTCAATTCAGTAGAGATTTGTTCAGTTTCCATAAGTTTGTAGGCTTTCTGTTGTATCTCTTCTTGATTAAATCCAGCTTCAATCTACGGTGATCTGATTGGATACAAGGAGGTTTGTCAGCTTTCTTGTATCTATTGAGACTTGCTTTGAGACTGAGTATATGGTCTGTAAAGGAACATTCCACCTGTCTACTGTAGTTTACACCAAAATTTAAAATTTCTTGTGCATGCAGTAACTGTAAACATTTTCAAAATAGGAGATTATTATTCAGTAGTTTTGATATGGGTATTCATTTCAAATTTATTTTTTTGTTAGCTCAACTAGTTTATCAACCACACTTTGAATAATTTAAGACATGTTGAAAATTGTACAACCATAACATCTCTTGTATCTTTTTTGGACTGTTAAAAATATCCTCAACATAAAACCAGACACACTAAACCAGTTAGAAGAAAAAGTGGGAAAGACCCTAGAACTCATTGGCACAGAAGACTACTTCTTGAATAGAACACCAACAGCACAGGCTCTAAGATCAACAATCAATAAATGGGACCTCATGAAACTGAAAAGCTTCTGTAAAGCAAAGGACACTGTCATCAAAACAAAATGAAAGCCTATACACTGGGAAAGGATCATTACCAATCCTACTTCTGACAGAGGGCTAATATCCAGTATATATAAAGAACTCAAGAAGTTAAAAAGCAAGAAATCAAGTAATCCAATTAAAAAATGGAGTATGGAGCTAAAAAGAGAACTGACTGTAGAGGATTATAGAATGGCAGAAAAACACTTAAAGTAAGGCTCAACG
>CM053766.1:67496824-67509059 GCA_028658305.1 Pachyuromys duprasi
GGTATATACTCACTTATATAGACCTATAGGATAGGAAAGTCATCCTGAAATCTATACACCTAGGGAAGATATACAAGAAGGAGGACCCAGGTTGGTCTGATCAATGCTTGTTTAGATGAACAAATGGGATGGACATTGAATGGAGGAGAAAACAAGCAATAGGACAGGAGCATACCAAAGAGGGCCTCTGAAGGAATCAATATAGCAATGTATCAAAGCAGATATTAAGACTCACAACCAAGCCTTCAGCAGAGGGCTTTGAATAATAATGATAATAGGGGAAATTAGCTAGACTTGGGGAGAACAAGAGCTCCACAAAGAGCAAATTGAGCAGGGCACAGGGGTCTTATATGAGACAGTTTCTCCAACCAAGGACCATGTATGGATATGGCCTAGAACCCCTGCTCAGATGTGGCCCATGGTAGCTCAGTGTCCAACTGAAGACTGAGGAACAGGGACTGTTTCAGTCATGAACTCAATGGCTGTCTCTTTGTCCCTCCCCCATACACCTCAGGGAGTAACAGCCTGGCTAGATCCCAGGGGAGGACATTGCAGCCAACCCTGAGGAGACAAGATGACCTGAGGTCAGATGGAACGGGAGGAGGTCCACCCCTGTCCAGTGGACTTGGAGGGGGCGGGGAGGAGATGAGGGAGGGATGGGAAGAGTGGGAGGGAATGAAGGAGGCGCTATGCCTAGGATGCAAATTACCTAACCTGTGATTCATATAAAATATATAAATTACCTTTAAAAAAAGAAAGAAAATATTAATTTTCTAAATCTTGAGCTCTTTTGGTTTTTATATCTGAAAGGGGTTTTTACTGGGGAAGTCTGAGAAACAAGTCCCAATTAAGAAATCTCTAGAACTGGCCAGACAGAACAAATGTGAAAGTTTAGCATAATCAGGAATAAGTGTGCTTATGCTTAAAGTGATGTCTTAGTAAAGTGCTATACTATAGTTTCTGATACTTTGGTTGGCTTCAAATTACAATGGTGGCTAAAGAAGAAGAAACTGAAAATTTTCTATGTTCTGCTACATAAAACATATAACATACAAGAGGTTGCATATAACACATAACATATAACAAAATACATAGTAGATACAAAGTTTTGGTATATATATTTTATATTTTTAAAATCATTATAATGATAATTTATTCATTTTCTATCCCAGCTGTAACCCTCTGCCTCATCTTCTTTCAATTCCCCCTCCCTCACTCTTCTTTCTGTCTTCCCCCTCCCTATGTTCCTCCTCCAGCCCACTCATAGGAGAGGTCCTGCTCTCTTACTGTCTGGCCCTAGCATGTCAGGTCTCATCAGAACTGTCTGGACACTCTTCCTCTATGGCCTAGTAAGGCCACCTCATCAGGAGGAGGTGATAAATAATGATACATTAGAATAGTAACTATCAACTTAGAGTGTAGTTTTGGCTTAATTACATACTACATTTATACAGAGAAAAACAGTAGCAGTATTAATTCCTTCATTTATATGGAAAACAGATTTTGATAAACAATGAAAAATTTTGCCTTTATTTATTAATAGTATAAAAACTATACTTCCTAGGAAAGAGAAAAGATTTTGTGTTTTATGTCTAGCCTTCCCACAGAATTTTTTGAACATTGTTTATTGTCAAATTAGTATCTCTCAAAGACATGGACAGGGGGTGTGTATTAAAACCAGATTATGGCTGATAACATGTGCTTAGAATTATAGTTATATTTTAAAATGTCCAAGAGATAATGTATTTCCAATGTTTGCCTTTTGCAAGTTATACTGTCTTCTCTTATGGAATTGAATAATTTATTTTTATTTTTTTTCTTTTATTGAAAATAGATTTTTCCCACACTATATATCCTGATTAGAGTTTTCTTTTCCTCTACTCTGACCAGTTTCTCTCTTCCTTCCCATATGAATTCATTCTCTGTCTTTCTCATATTAGTAAAGAAACAAAATGTTTCTAAGAGATTACAGCAAAACATAACAAAATAAAATATAATAAGATAAATCAAAACCTCTCCCATAGCCTAAAGAGAAAACACAGGAACTGGAGACTCACACATTCACACACTCAAAAGTCCCATAGAAATACTAAACTGAAAGCTAAGGTATAATATGCAGAGGATCTGGTGCACACCAATGTAGGCATTGTGATTGCTGCTTTACTCTCTGTGAGTTTATATGCACCTTGTTTAGTTGATTTAGAAGACCTTGATCTCCTGATGTCCTCCATACCTTTGGTTCTTACATTTTCTCTGCCTCCTCTTCTTCAGTTTTCCCTGAGCTCTAAGGTGGTGGATTGGATGGATATAATACATTTAGAGCTGTGTGTTCCAAGGTCTCTCTCTCTCCCTCTCTGTCTGTCTGTCTGTCTCTTTCTTTCTGCACGTGTGTGTGTGATATGTTTGGCTGTGAGTTTTTGTATTTGTTCCCATATGCTACAGGATCATGCCTCTGTTAATGACTGAATAAAGCACTATTTTATGAAAATAGGATACCATTAGGAGTCATTTTATAACTACTATTATTTTGTTTATGGCCTTAGTATTTGTTTTTACTCTAAATCTCTGGGAAATCTAGTTTCTGGTTCTTTTTTATCCAAGCAATTTTATGTGGGTTCCTTCTTATGGAGTGTGTCTACATCAACTCATATGTTAGTTGGTTACTCACGTAAGCTTTGTACTACCTTGCCCTAGCAAATTTTGTACACACAACTCAATTACAGTGGATCAAAGATTTAAGCTTACAACCAGATACACTGACTGTGGTAGGAAAAAAAGTGGAAATAGACTTGAACTCATTGGCACAGGAAAAGGCTTTCTGAATGTTTATTCTGTTAGCCGTTGGATCAAGCACTAAGATCAACAAATAAAAAATGGAACTTCATGAAACTAGAAAGCTTCTGTAAGGAACGTATACAGCCACTCAGACAAAGCAGTGGTCTACAGAATGGGGAAATATGTTTTATGATACAGGATTAATATTCAAACTATAAAAGGAACTCAAGAAACTAGATAGCATAAATTCCCAAAGAATCTAATTTAAAAATATGGTACAGACCTATACAGAGAATTATCAATAGAGAAAACTCAAATTGCTGAGAAATGCTCAAAGAACTGCTCAACATACTTAGCCATTGGGGAGACATAAACCAAAACTACTTTGAGGTTCCAACTTACAACTGTCAGAATGGCTAAGATCAATAACACAAGTGACAACTCATACTGGTGAGGACATGGAATAAGGCGAACACTCCTGTTTTGCTGGTGAAAGTGCAAATTTTTGCAGCCACTATGGAAATCAGTATGACAGTTCCTCAGAAAGTTGGGAATCAATCTACCTCAGTATCCAGCTATACTACTTTTGGGCACACACCCAAAGGATACTCTTTTCCTCAAAGATACTTGTTCAAACATGTGCATTAATACAGTAATTATAGTCACAAGAAATAGGAAAAACACTAGATACTTCTTAACAGTTGAATGGACAAAGGAAATAATGTAATTTACCAAATGGGGTATTACCTAATTATTAAAAAAAATCACATCAGGAAATTTGAAGGCAAATGAAGGAACTGGAAAAACATCATCTTGTGTGAAGTAATCCAGACTCAGAAAGACAAGACAAATATGGTACATATTCACTTCTATATGGATATAGCCACTAAATAAATGTTAATCAAGCTGCAATCTATAGATTCAGAGAAGCTACACAGCAAGAGCCTGGGGTCAGAGGGAACACATTAATTTCCCTGATAGAGAGAGATAGAATAGATTTTATGGGAGAACTGGAAGGTGGTGAGTTGAGAACAGGAGGATCAGGTAGGAAGAGAGAATGGTGGAAGGGAATATGGGGGGAAGACAGAACTGAGAGGCATTTGAGGAGTGGTATGGAAACCTTTTGCAGTGGAAACTTTTAAAATTATGTTAAGGTTATCCAAATGAAGTCTCCAAATCATGAAGGAAACGAAGTCTTCACTAGAATATTTTGTTATCAAATGAAGCTTCCAGTATAGGAAATGGGTTATAAATAATTGGGTGAAGGCCAAAAGGGTCAAATGGGAATGATGAAACAACCCAGGCTATGGTCAAAATGATAGGTTGCTCCTTACAAACTGTCAACAAGACCCATTGCTTAAAAAAAAGAAAAAAAATACAGAACTTACTGAATACGAGAGGTTGGGATAATGTGTTCTATGTTCTAGTGTCTTTTCTATGGGAAGTCACTCTGCAGGCTACCAAAAGAGCAGCATACACACCAACTCAGCCACAAAACTTCAGATTATAATGGTGTCTTGTATGAAAAAAGGCTTGGAATTCAATAGTTCAGTTATAATTGTCAGTATTTTTAAATCGCTATACCATTTTAGGGCTCTTAAAGAAAAATCATTAAGGAAAGATTATGTTTGGAAATCCATATATATATATGGATATATATATATCCATATATATGTGTGTGTGTGTGTAATATATACATATATATGTTATATGCGCAATCTGTAAATATTTATGTATGTAGGTCACGTGCTTTCATTTACCCAGTTCAGTGTGTTTCATATCACAGCTGCAAACAGGAAAATTAACAAAGGGTCCAAAAACTAATTTATAAATCAATAAATGCAATTTTCTTAAAGGAATGACAACAATACAGGAAAAACTATGGAAGCATAAACTATATTTTCCTTTTAAAAATTATGCCAAACCCAAACATAGTATATCTGATTTTGTTGCATGTGTTGTTTTAGATTTCATGTGATTCTAAGCATATTTTTCAGTTATAAAAGTATTCTAAATTAAAATATTCTCTATTCCTATTAAATGTGCTACAGTAAACACCTCCTCCCCTTTTAAAACAATTGTAAATAACAATTTTGAAACCTGGCTGAGGAAGAATCTCTCACTTAATGAAACAAATTCCTTAGCTATTTGACTGTTCTTGGACAATATAATTTCATGTCTTTTTTATATTTTTTAAAAGAAGACTTAGAGAGCTAATTGAAACATAATTTCTTTACTGAAATTGTAACATTTTGAAAAGAGAATGGGCATTAATAAAGAACTGGACAATTATGCTGAGAAATATCTTTACATTAATTTTCATTTTTGTCTAACAGAGGAGCTGTTGCACTTATATCTCTGCTGTATATGTAGATCAAGTAGGCTGTAATGATAAGGCCATCCACAGCAAAGACTTGTTTTCTCACTCCATCTGTTTGGCATGTACTATGTAGATTTTTAAAAAAAGTCTGCCCTCAGTGGAACAGAATGTTTGGTAATACATCTATCATATTTTTTGATTTATCTGTGAGTCATTTTGTCCATATGCCTAAAAGGATTTTGAGCTTGCAAAAAGGCTTCAGAAAAGCAATCTACTTCACAACAACGAATGAGGCTTAAGGAAAACATTGTATTTGTCATGAAATTGCTCCTTAAATACCAAAGAGCAGTAGCTATTTAACAAATTCTTAGAGACAGAAGGCATTGCTATGATCACTGTCTAATCAAAGCAGAACTCCTTGAGTGGGAGTGTTTTCCCGCATTTCTGAAAGAGGATTGCAAACAGTGTGATCACAAAATATTCAACCAAATGAAGTGTTTGTGTTCACAGTCTCAGGTTGAGGGACTGTAATTTAATCATATGCTGTTTCCTTTCAATGGCATTTGGAACTTATGTTCCCAATAGTGTTAAAAAATGTATTAAGTGAGTGTATACTGTGTACATCTTTCTGCTTCTGGGACACCTCACTCAGGATGGTCTTTTCTATTTTTTGCCATTTGCCTGTAAATATCATGATTTTCCTTATTTTTATTTAAAAATATTTTTATTTTTATTAATTACAGTTTATTACTTTTGTATGCCACCTGTTGCTCCCTACTTCTTTCCCTCCTAAACCTTCCCTCCTTCTTCTCCACCCATGTTCCTCATCTAGCCCACTGATAAGGGAGGTCCTCCTCCCCTTCCATCTAATTCTAGTCTATCAGGTCTCATCAGGACTGGCTGCATTGTCTTCCTCTTAGTATGCCATTGTGTAAATGGACCACAATTCCTGTATCCATTCCACAGTTAAGGGCCATCTGGGTTTCCAGATTCTGACTATTATGAATCGATCTGCTATGAACATGGTTAAGCAAATGTCCTTCTTGTGTTCTTGAGCATACTTTGGATATATGCCCTGGAGTGGTATAGCTAGATCTTGAGGTAGCATTATTCCTAATTTTCTGAGAAAGCACCAGATTGACTTCCAAAGTGGTTGCACATTCCCACCAGCAATAAAGGAGGGTTCCCTTTTACCACATCCTCTCCAGCATAGGTTGCCACTTGAGTTTTTTTTATGTCTTTAAAATTTCATTTTTATTTTATGTTTTTAATTAATTTGTTTTTATCTATTACAGTTTATTCACTTTGTACCCCAGCTATAGACCCCTCTCTCATCCCCTCTCAATCTCACCCCTTACTCATCTTCTCCCAAACCCTTCCCTACCCAGTTCACTGGTAGGGGAGGTCCTCCTCCCCTTCCATCTGACCCTAGCCTTTCAGTTCTCATCAGGATAGGCTGCATTATCTTCTTCTGTGGCCTTGTAAAGCTGTTTCTCCCTCAGGGGGAGGTGATCAAAGGGCCAGCCACTGAGTTCATGTCAGAGATGGGAACAAGGTCTGTCACTTGAGTTTTAGATCTTAGCAATTATGATGGAAGTATGGTGAAATCTCGGGGTTAGTTTTATTTGCATTTCCCTGATGACTAAAGACATTGGATTTCCATGTTTTTAATTGCTGGGTAGTAATGTGTAATGTACCACAATTTCTGTATCCATTCCTCAGTTGAGGGATATCTGGATTGTTTCCAGATTCTGCCTATTATGAATAAAGCTGCTATGAACATAGTTGAGCAAATGTCCTTTTTTTGTATGGTTTAGCATCTTTCAGATATATACCTAGGAGTATCTAATTTTCTGAGAAAGCACCAGATTGCTTTTCAAAGTGTTTGTACAAGGTTACAATTCCACCAGCAATGGAAGGGGATTGCTCTTTCTCCAAAACCTCTCCAGCATGCATCATCCTTTGAGTTTTTGATCTAGCTGTTCTGGTGTGTGTAAAGTAGAATCTCATGGTCATTTTGATTTATGTTTCTCAGATGACTAAGGACACTGTGCATTTCTTCAAGTGTTTCTCTGCCATTTGATATCCCTCTGTTGAGAACTTTCTCTTTAGCTCTGTACCCCATTTTACAATGCTCATGTTTCTCTGTAGCTTTCACCTATCATGTTTGGTATGTTTTTGTCTCTTTACACCATAATTATAAGTTTCTTGGTAGCATGAATCCTGAGATAAATGGTTCTGGAATTTCAAAATACTTACCAAAGCATTGTTTATTCTGTAAGTGCAGGGCAATGAGTCTGTAATGTCACTGGGAAATTAGCTGAATCTTTGGAGAATTTGAAGTAGAGGTTTTCATTCGGCTTGGCTTTCAAACAACTTCCTTTCTTCACTTGAGAAAAAAAATGATAAAAGCCTCTTGTGTTCTTGTCTAAAATTTAGTCTTTCTTATATAAGAAAGTCAATGAGCTCCTTTTACATTTTACTTCATTTTAAATGTTCATTTCTATGAACACAACAAAAAAAGATAAATTTGAACTGTTTAGTCTTATAATTCAGTCTGAACATGATAGTTTCATGTGGCATAGAAATTTACTGCATTCTTTAGTTTATTATCATACTGAATGATTACATTATTGAACTTTAAAAAATATTCTATATGGTTAGAAACTAGAAGTAGATAAAATAGCCTCAAAACTACATTATATTAGCCACGATATTATATGATATTAGCCACTTTTAGTTAACATGTGCTTTAAGTTATGGTAATTTCTCATAAAATCTTGGTACAATCTTAGGTGCCATTTAATGAACATGCTTGTGCCGCAATTGAGCTAATTTTGAAGTAAATTTATATGTTGTTTTCACACATATACAGTAATCTGTTCAATTTTCCCTTGAAATGTACCATTCTGCATTTTGTACACTATAACACTCATTATATCTTTACAGCAGTTACCTTATCCTTTACCCAGGTATAAGGATGAGACAAAGCCTTGTTGATCAACACTATTTCTTTGGATTTTTTATATCCAAGGTTTATTTTAATGGGAGACATTTCTGTCTACACTTTTTTTAATTTCTAAAGCATTGATAAATACCTCATGTTCACAATTCCAGAATTTTTTTTTCTCAAAGATGGTGTTCTTTATGTTACAAAACTTTGGTAGATGTGCTGGATTTTATTACAACAGTTTTTTTTATTACAGAATTACAGCTCAGAAATTTAAAAGTAATTATAGTCAACATATGTTTTTCTTTTACCAGTAAGGAACTGATTTTTTATTCATAAATGTAACTAACAGTTTCATTTGTATCATATACAAACACATCATATGCTTATATATATATATATATATAATCATATACGTTTTCCATATGAACAAAGAATTACAGGTTCTTGGTGTCTTATTCAAGACGGATGTGAAATTATGTAAGGCACAAAGAAAGGAGTGAATGTGTATAGACAGAGAAAGGAGAAGTAAATGATTGTGAGCTTCCTATCTTAGACAGCCAATAAGATATGAAGGTGTGATGATTAATGCGGTCAACTTAACAGCACCTAGATTCATTTCTGAGACAACCTTCTGGGAATGCTTCCCTGAGTCTAGTTAGATTTGGTTAATTGTGGTGGGGAGACCTTCGCTGACTATGGGTTTCATGAGGTGAGGTCCTGAAGTGGTTAAATGGACACAGAGGCTGATCAGCACCATCCATTGGCCAGCTTCCTGACTGCAGCTGTCTCAACCTCCCGCTGCTGCGACCCCCAGATCCTGAGGGGCTACACCTTCTAACCATGAACCAAAATAACCATTTCCATTTTCTTCAGTTGTTTTTGTCTGTTCTTTTGTCACAGTACTTGAAAAAGTAACTGATTTAGAGAACAGCAGATAATCTGAAATTCTTGGTTGACTTTTTCATTAAACATAAAACATTTTCAATATACTGAGTGTTTTTGCCCTCTCTGAAGGCCTATATATTTACTAAGGATAAATTACTCTATCAACATATTAAAATTACTATATGGAGCAAAATCATGGAATTATGATACTATGTTTTCTTTATCATTACATTTTAAATATATTTTTCATGAAGATACATAAAAAGGTTACTTATTGGAAAAAATATACTTGTCTTATTATTTTAGTCCACATTTTAACATATTATGTATTTAATTTGTAGAATGAAGCATTTAAAGATAATTACACAAAATTTATAACTTAATCATGAAGCTAAGTAATAATCTAAATAATTATTATGCCGATTTTCCAAGTGCTAATGATGGGATTTATTAGAATAATTAAACTTAGAGAATACAAATGCTGATCGAACATTGTCAAACTACATGTTTTCTGAGTCAAAATGCATTATGATAAACAAATTTCTTACATGCTAAGGGACTGGCTGGAACTTCTTTTGAGCCTCATAGGCAGAATTTATTATACTCCTTTAGATCACTTAAAACTTAAGACTTCTAAGCAGTACTCAGACAGTGTATTCAGCCTGTTCATTTAACCTGCTTTTAAAAGTTTAATGCGGGTTCAGGGTGTCCTTAAGAGAATGATGAATCAATCCAGGACCATGAATTTTGAGAACCTAGATGCCCTTCTCAGATGCAGTCCATGACAGATCAATGTACATGTGAGTTTCCTAGTAAGAGGAACAGGGGCTGTCTCCGATATGGACTCAGGGGCTGGCTCTTTGATCACCTCTCCCTGGACACTAACTAGGCTACAGAGAAAGAGGATGCAGTCAGTTTTGATGAGACTAGATAGGTTAGGGACACATACTGGCAGAGGAGGACCTTCCCTATTGTGGACTAGGAGAGGGACATAGGGTGGGAAAAGAGATGGAGAGTGGGACTGAGAGGAGATGAGGGAGGGGGCTACAGTTGCTATACAAAGTAAATAAATGTAATAAATAATAATTATAATTAATAAAATAAAACAAAAAATACAAAACAGTTCAATACAACACACAAATTTACTTGCCACGGATTTCCTATGTAAGCAGCCGAAGATAATGCATACTTATACTCTTAAATTAAGTACTCTCCTTTGCCTCTGACCCATGATAGACGCATATGTGTTTGTACCTGTGTTATGATATTCATTTGATGAAAACAGAAAATAGGCTGGAAGTAACCTTATAAAATACATAGCCACCATAAATGTTGAAAGCAGCATTCTAATATTGTTTGATGGTGTTGTTTGTTTATTCAGATCAATTGCAGTCTGGTTTAAACTTTGTAAAACCCTCTTAAAAGGTTTCTGTGAGAGGAGGACAATGCAGCCAGTTCGAATGAGACCAGATAAGCTAGGGTAAAATGGACAGGGACTTGGAGAGGGGCATGGGAGGAGAGGAGAGAGGGAGGATGGGGTTGGGAGGGGAGGAGCAAGGGGCTACAGCTGGGATACAAAGTGAATAAACTGTAATTAATATAAAAATTTAATTTCAAAAATGGTTTCTCTAAGACATCCCTCATTCTCTCCCCATAAGGTGCTTTTTGGGATGTTCAGTTAAATAGAGACAAGATCACTTCATTAGAAATACACAAGGACAGATACAAAAGAGAGACAGGGGAGACAGGGACAGATAGATTCACACAACAGCATTTATGCAGACACAGATCCATTCTCATACAACAGGCAGACATGAATGACAGCAAGAACAAATGAGATAGTTCTACTCTGGGCTTGCTCTTGCTTAAATGATAGCAAGGCGAAGCATTTTAGTTTCCATCCTTACAGCAATACTGACTTATTATTTTTACATTAATTTTATTATTAATATATTCTAAATCAACACAAAAGCTCTTAGGTTCAAACACATATGTCCCAGAATAGATGATTAGAGAAAAAAACTTCATCTAAAATCATCTCACTTCCAAAGAAGAATTGTCTCTACTTTCATCATCAAGCATGGAAATATAAGATGACAGAGGCAATAGTGGAAAATGTCAGTAAAAATCATGTGTTCCTTCTTACCTGATTAAAGGTTAAAATTAGGAATGTTCTGAGAAAAATACTATTCATTAACCAGACCGTGGGAAAACAATGGAGGAGGGAGGGGAAGGAGAGATGACCGGGATATAGGAATACAGATATATAGGCCAAATAATTTCTAATTATCTCTTTCATAGTGAGGTGACTACGGCCAACAACACTTAATTAAATATTCCAAACAACCACCAGAATGATTTTGAATATTTTCTTTTTTTAAATTTATTTATTTTTATTTTTTTCTTTTTTGTTTTTTTTTCATTTCTGTTATTTTATTTTATTTTTTAAATTTATTTACTTTCATTTCAATCACAGGTTAGGTACTGTGAATCCCAGGCATAGCCCCCTCCCTCATTCCCTTCTACCCTCCCTCTCCCTCTCTCATCTCGCTCCTGCCCGCCCCCTCCAAGTCCACCAACAGGAGAGGACCTCCTCCCCTTCTATCCAACCCCAGCTTATCCTGTCTCCTCAGGGCTGCCTGCAATGTCCTCCCCTGGGATCTAGCCAGTCTGTCATTCCCCGGCTTGTATGGGGGAGGGTCAAAGAGTCAACCATCAAGATCATGACTGAAACAGTCCCTGTTTCCCTGCATAGGGTCTTCAGTCCTACACTGAGCTATCATGGGCCCCACCTGTGCAGGAGATCCAGGCCACATCCCCACATGGTCCTTGATTGTAGAAACTGTCTCATACAAGACCCCTGTGCCCTGCTCAGTTTGGTCTTTGTGGAGCTCTTCTTCTCCCTAAGTCTCACCGACCTCCCCCAGATCTATCATTACTTCTCGCCCTTTGCCAAAGTCTTGATAGCAAGTGTTAATATCTGCTCTGATACATCGCTACATTGACACCCCCTAGAGGTCCTCCTTGGCATGCTCCTGTCCTGTTGCTTGTTTTCTCCTCCACTCAATGCCCATCCCATTTGTTCATCCAAACAAGCATTGATCATACCAACCTGGGTCCTCCTTCCTGTATATCCTCTCTAGGTGTGTAGATTTAAGCTTGACCTTCCTATCCTATAGGTCTATATAAGGGAGTATATACCATATGTTTCTTTCTGCTTTTGGGATACCTCACTCAGGATGATAGTTTCCAAGTCCCACCATTTGCCTGCAAATTTCATGATTTCCTCCTTTTTAATTGCT
>CM053766.1:67509559-67528799 GCA_028658305.1 Pachyuromys duprasi
GAACAGGGACTATTTTGGACATGAACTCAATGGTTGGCTTTTCGACTCCCCTGCTCCCAAGGGTGGAGCAGCCTCTCTAGGCCACAGAAAAGGACATTGCAGCCAGTCCAGAAGAGCCCTGATAAGCTAAAATTCGATGGAAGGGGAGGAGGTCCTCCCCTATCAGTGGACTTAGAAAGGGGCAGGGAGGAGATGACAGAGGGATGGGGGGAGGATAGAAAGGGAATGCTGGAGGGGGCTACGGCTGGGATACAAAGTACATAACTTGTGATTAATATAAAATAAAAATGTTCAAAAAACCTCAGGTGACAACACATGCTGGAGAGATTGTGGAGAAAGGGGAAACTTTCTCCACTGCTGGTGGGAATGTAAACTTGTACAACCACTCTGGAAATCCATCTGGCGCTTCCTCAGAAAACTAGGAATAGCACTTCCTCAAGATACAGCTATACCACTTCTAGGCGTATAAACAAAGATGATCAAGTATACTACAAGGACATTAGCTGACAAGGTCTATCAGGTCTTATCAAGACTGGCTCCATTGTCTTCCTCTGTAGACTGGGAAGCCTGCTCCCCCTCAGGTGAAGGTGATTAAAGAGCCAGCCCCTGAATTCATGTCAGAGATAGTCCCTGTTCCCATTACAAGGGAACCCACTTGGATACTGAGCTGTTGTGGGCTACATCTCTGCAGGGGTTCTCCATGCATGGTCCTTGTTTGGAGTGTCAGTCTCACAAGACACCCCTGTGCCAGATTTTTTGGTTCTGTTGTTTTCCTTGTGGAGATCCTGTCTCCTCCAGGTCTTTCTATCTACCTCTTTTTTCATCTCATTCCCTACACTCTGCCCAAAGTTTAGCTATGAGTCTCAGTATCTGTTTTGATACCCTGCTGGGTAGAGTCTTTCAGAGGCCCTCTGTGGTAGACTTCTGTTCTGTTCCCTGTTTTCTCTCTCTTCTGATGTCTGTCCCATTTACCTTTCTGAATGAAGATTGAGCATCTTAACCAGGGTCCTCCTTCTTGCTTAGCTTCTTTAAGTGTACAGGTTTTAGTATGTTTATCCTATATTAGAAGTCTAATATAGACTCATAAGTACACATATATATTCTAATATATACTCATAAATCTATATATACCATGTGTGTCTTTCTGCTTCTTGGATACCTCCCTCAGGATGATCTTTTTTAGTCCCCACCATTTGCTTGCAAATTTCATAATTTCCTTGTTTTTAATTGCCGACTTGTATTCCATTGTGTAAATGTATCACAATTTCTGTATCCATTCCTCAACTGAGGGACATTTGTGTTGTTTCCAGCTTCTGATGTATTATAGAGCAGCAATAATAAAAACTGCATGACACTGGCATAGAAACAGAGTGGTGGATCAATGGACTCAAATAAATGATCCATAAATAAACCCACAGACTTATGGACACCTGAATCTTGACAAAGATGCCAAAACAATACAATGGAAAGATAGCATCCTCAACAAATGGTGCTGTTCTAACTGGATGTCTACATGCAGAAAAATAAAAATAGATTCATACTTATCACCTTATACAAAACTAAAGTCCAAGTGTATCAAAGATCTCAATATAAAAACAGGCACACTAAGCCTGTTAGAAGAAAAAGTGGGGAAGAGCCTTGAACTCATTGGCACAGGAGACAACTTCCTAAACAGAACACAAACAGCATAGGCTCTAAGATCAACCCTAAATGGGACCTCATGAATCTAAAAAGCTTCTATAATGCAAAAGACACTGTTGTCAGAACAAAACTGCCTCAGACTGGGAAAGGATCTTCACCAACCCTATTTCTGACAGAGGGCTAATATCCAGAATATATAAAGAACTTAAGAATTTAAACAGCAACAAATCAAGTAATCCAATTAAAAAACAGGGTACAGACTTAAACAGAGAATTCTCTGTAGAGGAATATAGAATGACAGAGAAACATTTAAAGAGATGTTCGACGTCCTTATCCATCAGAGGGATGCAAATTCAAATGACCCTGAGATTTCACCTTACATCCATCAGAATGGCTAAGATCAAGAACTCAAGTGGCAATACATGCTGGAGAGGATGTAGAGAAAGAGGAACCCTCCTCCATTACTGGTGGGAATGTAACCTTGTACAACCACTTTGGAAATCAATCTGGCACTTTCTCAGACAATTAGAAATAGTGCTACCTCAAGATCCAGCTATACCACTCCTTGGCATATATCCAAAAGATGATCAAGTATACTACAAGGACATTAGCTGAACCATGTTCTTAGCAGCTTTATTTGTAGTAAACAGAAGCAGGAAACAACCCAGATGTCCCTCAGTTGAGGAATGGTTTCTTTTATATTTTAAGAAATTATTTTCAATTATTTTTTTCCTTTAATTCTGGGGATTAGAGTTTGTGAAATCCTCTGGGGTAGTAAAATGCACATAAGGCATACACTAGCCTTAATGTTAGATTATAAATCACTTTTTGAATTATTTAAACATTCCATTGTAAATCTACCTAAATTAGTATTTTCTAGCCTATAAAATCATAATTCTAGCATTTATTCATCTTTATGACATGCCACTGTTACTTAACACTTAATTTACAAGTCTTTTTGAATAATAACACATGGGCTTATAGATGTTCTATTATTTTATGCCCATCTTACTTGAATGTGTAATGAGAAAAGATAGATATACAAATTGTTTAATTTAATATTTTCCTTGCAGAAATATTGTTATTAAAGTATGTGGGATTTTCTGAGACTCTGAGCCTCAACTCTTATATTTGCTTGTTAAATTTGGAATGCCTGTGTCATCTATGAAAATAATAAGCAATCCTAGGTGGGTAGAGGTAAAAAGATCTTAAGGGACAAGAGTTAATAAATACAGTGATTTGAAAGTGGACGAACTTAAGAATAATGGTTAGGGTTTAGAAATGGAGATATACAATGTTAGGTCAGAGGATGAGGTGGAACGATAATTGGGTATTATAAAAATACATATGGAAATATATTTTTATGTTTCCATTGCCTTACCAGAGTTTGACTGGAGTCATCCTATACAGGAAATTGTTCTCTCCATAACACTGTAGGCTGTCACACCAAACGTCCAATACCTGGTATGGGTTATCTGTTCTTGAGTTGCTGGTCTGAGGTATCACAGAAAACCCCCATGGAGTACAGGGTATTTCCACTGCCTTGGTTGCCAGCGAGCATTCAATAATAAAACCCTACTGAAGAAAGCACAACACACATTGATCATAGAACAAGATTAAAGCAACACATTACTTTTTAGATGCTTCCTCTTTGCTATCTAGCTTTCACATTGTAGGATAGTGCTGTGTTGCTGCAGAGGTCATTATCAACAGTATCAACAAACTGTGAACTACATACAATGATACCCATCACAAGAAGATATGTCATGGTGCAATAATGACATTAATGTTATGGGATATGAAATCAATTTCTGATTGGATTTAAGCCAAGAGTCTCGAGTTGGAAAATTCAGAAACTCCAGGTGTGAAATTAGTATTATTATTCTGCTAAAAAAGACATAGTCTCAAACTGTCTTCTAATTTTGCCTCTTAATATATATTAATATGTATAGGATTCAGATCTCATCAGAAAATTTTCTTTGTGCAGTGGACAAGTAGCTAAGGCAAAAACTTTTCAAGTGGTCATAAAGCAGAAAATATGTGCTGTGGAGATTTCAACCAAAAATAGCACTGCTATCACATGCTACACTCAAAACTCAGGAAAAATTGTGAAAAACAGCATGGGAAGACTGAAAAGCCAGAGATTTTGAAGAACAAATGCAAGAACTAAATTCTGAAATGAGATAACAACTACACCCATAAACTCAATATAGCTATGGCTTCCTGAACAAGATCTTCACAAAATTAAGGAAGTCAGCATTCTGGTATAGAGGACAAAGGAGTTAATGAACACTTATCACTAATTGAGAAATGATCTGAAATGGTCTGTTTCCTTTAAATAGTGATTATACATTTGTGTTTGGATATTTTGCCATGAGAATGTGACCTGAAATGAAGCTGTTTCAGTGCCACACCACACTGAGTGTCTTCTTATTTTCACATGTAACAATTTACAATTTTATATATGATTGCATGTGCAAACATGGATTAATCTATTCAACTGGTTTAAATAAGATTAGGGAAATTTTTATTACTTATGGATTCTGAATATTTAATTTAAATAATTGAGTTCTTACTTTCTTGGAAATAATGTCATATTCTAACCCCAGGGCGGGTGCTAACTTCCAGGGGGGTGCTTCCATACATTATTAAAGTTTATTCCTCCATTTCCCTCTTCCAAATCCTTTTATATTTAGTTTTTCAAATTTATGCACTCCTTTTTAAAATTATTTTAACCTGTTTGTTCTGTAGTTTTGTTTGTGTGTCACAGTACACTGTTTGACTTTATGAGCTCAGATCTTTCCCTGTAAAATGTTCAGCAATAACTCACTTTAACTCAACATTTACATGATTTTCCTAGAGAGTAAATATACCTGCTACCACCACTGAAAAGATCATTATGCAGTACTCATGGAAAAAACCCTTAGTACAAATCAGACTCAACTATGACACAAGCCTCATAGAGTTTAGCTTTGGTTTTTTGTTTTTTGTTTTTAATGGTTCACTTTTGTTCTCTACCCCATGAGCAATACGTTTTAGCATTTCTAGAAGGCATGGGCTTGTTTCCTGTCCATAAGCATTAGTTTGAATTCCACACAAATTTGAATAGACGAACTGGGAATAACTCAAACTGAAACAGGTTAACTTTCAGAAGACATGACATTTAAGTAGAAAAGAGACAAAAACAAGTGAGTCTGAAATGTCTAGCGATAAGAAAGTGCAGTCTAAGGGAAGAGCACACAAAAGCTTCAGAAATAACTTTGGAATTATTAAAGGATGTGAAACATTTTCCTGAATGAAATCCAAGAAGTGTTTTGGCAAATCAGGTCAGAGATAAATGATGAAACCTAACAGTATAGAATCCCACAGGCTTAACAGAGTAGATACAATGCACACTTGATACCCACATGTGCAAAAATGAGAAAGTAGTATGATCAAAGAATGCTGAAATGGTGCTGTGGTTTTATTCAGCAAAAGACTTACATAGCAAATTATTTAGAGCATTACAGCTAAAGCACACAGGGACTAGGGTAGAGGTACCTGAGTTGATAGCACATACAGTAGCAGGATGCAGCAATGAAATAGAGAAAATAAGATTTTTCCCCCATTACATAAAAGTGTTTACACTGAGCAGATGAGAACAGCTCACAGGGGTTTAAAGAGACTGAAGGGACAATCACACAGCCTTCATGAGTCTACACCGGGTCCTCTGCATACATGCAGTGGTTGTTTAGATTGTTTTTTTTTTTATTTGGACTTCTAACACTGAGTGGGTGTGTCTCTGATTCTGTTCCCTGCTAGTGAGACCCTTTTCCTCATACCAATTTGTCTCATCCACCCTTCATATGAGGGTGTGTGTCTAGTTTCATTGCATCTTGTTATGCTGTGTTCCGTTGGTATCACTGGGGGACCTTCTCTTCCCTGAAGGGAAACAGTGAATCTTGAGGAGCTAAGAGATGAGGGGGAACTGGGAAGATGGGAGGCTGCTGTCTGGATGTATTGTATGAGGGGAGAATTAAGAAAAAGGAAAAAAAATGAATAACATTCAGAAGCCAAAAAATTAAAAATAAAACAAATAACATCAATAAAACCAAACAAGTGTTTGGCCTTAGCTAAAAACTTCATCATGATGAAGATATGGGAAGTTAATTACATATTAAAGTGTGGAAATCAGAGAAATTGGGACAGACGTTGATCCTGAATGGTAACTGAATTCTGATACACGAAGATAACAGTAAGGAAAAAAGAGTGAAAGGTATAATAGGTCATAGTTCTTAGCACTACATGATATATTGATATCAAGCAAAACAAAGAAATCCAGCCAATGCCACTAAGAACAAAATAAAAAAGTGTAATGTTGAAAGCAGGTTAGGAAATCTTTTTTTATTTTTGAAAAAATTCAAAGAACAGCTGAAACAAACACACTGACTTTAGGACCTCCTGGAAATAGATACTCCATTTGGCATTTAGTAATATCTAAACACATACAAAATTCCATCAATTAAGGAAACATCCAACACAGTAAATTAAGATTCTGAGGCATCTTGTTTTGACATTTGTTTTCAAGTACTTTGGAGCAAATCTTGTATACTTACTCAGTTTTTGAAAAAAAACATGTGTTCCCTCTCCTACTCGTTGTACTGCCATTGTCAAGAAAAGAGTTTTTTTTAAATATAAGTAGCCATTGTTTAAATTTTATCTGATCCTCTCAATCAAATCATCTAGGGTGCTATTATTGTTATTGTCACCTGAAAATTGGAAGCACCTAACAGAAGCTTAAGTATCAGGGGTTAATTTCCATTCTGACATGTTGATACTGGATATGCAAAAAACCATGTTTTTCTTGCTGTCTGAAATGCCTGGCAATTGATGCTCACCAAGAAATGTTTTGCTCATGGGATACAGAGATATGAAGGAATCAATAGATAGGATGCTTAACTCTTTCCTTTCTATGGGCTGCTGAGCCATAGTAGTATATCTTAGCACTGGAAAGAATTATGCTTGGAACACTGGGGCAGGAAGTTCAGAAATGTAACCTTTTGTGTTCCTTTTTCTGGAATTTCTTGTCCTTACTCCCTCCAAATCTATAAGTTTGAAACAATCATCTCTATATGTTACATCATTAAAATTTGGCTTCAATTATTCTGTTTTTGGTTATATAAATAGTAAAACAGAAAAAATAAAGTAATCATGAAAGATTTGACCCCTTTTTGTCCATCCCCATATGAACATACCAGAATACAAAGATGAAAAGTTACCTTGACTCCCCAGATCTGGAAATTTCTCCCCAATGCTGCTTCTCCTGTTTGTCAATGCATTCTGTAACTTATTTCGTTATATTAGGCAATTACTTCACTGCCATAATATTCAACATAGCTGATTGAAAACAAACAAAAACAAGAACAAAGCAAAAACAAAACAAACAAACCAAGAAACAAAACTAAACAACCAACCAATGAACAAAAATCTTGAATCAGGAGGCAGGAGCCTAAAATATACTTTCCATCTGGTACTTTGGTTCAGAGAAATCTAAGAAACCTGATACTTCAGTTGTTTTCCACATTTATATAATAACAAAATTGTATCTTACTTGGAAACCTCATCAACATTAACTGTATCTGGATGTCCCTGTCATGTTGACTCCACTTACCTAAGAGTATTTCAGGCATATACTTATTTACTCCCTTGCTTTCCCTTTGTCCTATCATTTCGTGTAAGTTTTATAAATTGTAACTGCGATCTTGTAACTTAAGCTCCCCTGACATGTTATACATATTGAAACTGTATGTGAGGTGTATCCAGGAATTTTATACAACTAAGTTTATGGGTATAAATTACATCGTAATCTTGAGGTGTCTCTGTAGCAGAGGAAAACTATTTCCTACTACATTTCAAAGACATAATTTTAACTATATGATCATGTCTACAATACATGGAATAATGTTAATATAACATGTCACACAATAATTTACTTTTATCCTAACATGTACAATCAATAAATGATGACATTTCATTTTCTAAACCCATCTTAGATTTCTCTTTTTCAAAAGAGCCTTGAGTGTTTGGGATAATGCCTGTATTATAGCTCCAAAAACTTTATATTACAGTTTATACCACAAGATAATGAGAAAAACATAGACTATTTCAAGTATATAAAAATCATTTCAGCAATGTTCTATTCCAGTCTGCAGTATTTATTTAAAGCTTGTAATTTAACCAGTTTAAGGACTATATGCCCCTGCAAAGTTCATTCATAGTTAGCATATAAGTTATAGAAAGTTAGCATATAAGTAATAACGGAGTAGATTTATTGTACAGAACTTAGGCAACTGGTGATGAATAACAGAAAAAGTCAAATTAGATATTTTCACTTACATTTTATTAAATTTTTCATTTTAAATATTACATTGCTTTCAGAAAACAATATAAAGGATAGTAAAGTTTTTATAACCTTTATTATTTGATTTAAAATGAAAGCTTCTTAATATTTTTAATAAATTCTGCCAGATTAAGGTGCAAATTCATTAACCATATTTCATAAAATTCTACTACTAAATACGTTCCTCCACAAATCCTCGTTAATCATCCTGTGTAGTTCTCAATAAAGAAATTATTTAATAGTTCTGATTTTTGAAACATCGTAACAATAGTTTGCAAAGTATGAACCACCAGTTTACAATATCCTGCTATATAAGAAATGCAATATAACAAGAGAGGACAGTACTTAGAGATTGAGATACAATTAATTAATTGAGAAAATCTTATCTTGTTCTATATGAATTTTGATATCACATAGTGGCACTACACAGTACATTGTACTACTTTCAAAGCCAGCAGTCCCCCACCCAGATTAACCTTGGGATGTGACTAGAGTCACGTAGCCATTAAGGAAGCCTATGGAATGTGTTAACTCCCTCCCTCTTGCTACAACCTAACCTGCATGTAACAGGGCAGGTGTCCCCAGGTAGCCAGATCTGATCATTTGCAGTTTGGGTGCCTGAAAACAAACCAATAATTTTAAGGTCAGCTCCCCTAGAGACCCTTTCACCCAATCCTGTATTGCCAAGACTTACACTTCCCTACTTTCATTTTTGCCCCCTTAAAAATCCTGTTTCCCCAGAGTTGGGGGTCGCTTGCCTCTTTGTTCTTGCAGAGGGCAGCCACCCAGCTCGAGTTTGTAATAAAGGCCCTCCTGTGTTTTGCATCAGAAAAAAAAAAAAAAACAGTTACTTTGAAATAAGTATAGATTCAGAAAACCTACTAGATAATTCTAATTAGACACATGGGAATGACGACAAGCTGTACATTATTTCCCCAGCAGTAATATTTTCCACATCAACAGTTTGTCTAAGACTTTGATGTCTTAAAAGGTATGTTAAATATGCTAGAGAGGATATGGAGAAAGGGGAACTCTCCTTCATTGCTGGTGGGAAAGTAACCTTGTACAACCACTTTGAAAATCAATCTGATGCTTTCTCAGAACATTAGGAATAGTGCTACCTCAAGATGCATCTATACCACTCCTAGACATATTCCCAAAATATGAGCAAGTATTCAACAAGGACATTTGCTCAACCATGTTTGTAGCAGATTTATTCATAATAGCCACAGTCTGGAAACAACTCAGATGTATCTCAGCTGTGGAATCGAGACAGAAATTGTGGTACATTTATATGCTGGAATACAATCCAGCAATTAAAAACAAGGAAATCGTGAAATTTGCAGTCAAATCATAGGAACTAGAAAAGATCATCATTAGTGAGGTAATCCAGAAGTAGACACACATGGTGTATACTCACTTATATGTTGATATTAGCCATATAATATAGGGCAATCATACTAAAATCTGTATACCTATAGAAGCTAAGCAAGAAGGAGGACCCTCAGTAGGATGATCAATTCTTATTCAGAAAGGCAAATGGGATAGACATCAGAAGATGGAGAAAACAGGCAACAGGACAGGAGCCTACCACAGAGGGACTCTGAAAGACTCTACTCAGCAGGATATTAAAGCAGGTGCTGAGACTCATAGCAAACTTTGGGCAAAGTGCAAGGAAACTTATGAAAGAAGGGGGAGTTAGAAAACCTGGAGGGGACAGGAGTTCCACAAGAAGAGCAACAGAACCAAATAATCTGGGCACAAGGGTCTTTTCTGAGATTGATACCCCAACCAAGGACCATTCATAGAGATAACCTAGAGCCCCTGCACAGATGTAGCCCATGGCATCTCATTATCCAAGTAGATTGCCTAGTAAGGGGAACAATGGCCATCTCTGACATGAAGTCTGTGATTGGCTCTTAGATCACCTCAGCCTTACCAGCCCGCATAAGAAGACAATGTTTCCAATCCTGATGAGACCTGGTAGGCTAGGATGAGATGGAAGGGGAGGAGGACCTCCCCTATCAGTGGACTAGGGGAGGGGCATGGGAGGAGAAGAGGGAACAGCAGAGTTATTGGGAGGGGATGTGGGAGGGGCTACAGCTGGAATACAAAGTGAATAAATTGTAATAAATTTAAAATTAAATTTAAATAAAAATTAAATATTAAAAATAAGATATGTTAAATGTGGTTTACATATATTCTGAATTTAACATGTATTATGCATTCTTGCATCTACCACTGAAGTTAACACAAAAACAATAATCTCAGATGGTTCAGATGTTAAGAACACTTGCTGTTCTTCCAAAGGTTTCGAGTTAGATTCCCAGCAACCACATTGTGGCTAACACAGTCTTTTATAGTGAAGTCTGGTGCCCTCTTCTGGCTCAGGGATACATGCAGGAGGAACTCTGTGTAAATAATAAATAAATATTAAAAACAAACAAACAAAAACCCAATAATCTCCCAAAGATTCTTCATGCTGGTATGTTTTAGGCCCAAGCTACATCCTTTCTTGATCTCAACTCTTGACCCCTTAGACAACAATAATATTTTCATAATCACTTAATTTATCTGGACAACCCTGTAAAAATAAAAATACACAGTATAAAGATTTGTAGAATGTTTTTGTCACTCTTCTTTATTCAGTTGTGGTAGTTTGTTCCTTTATAATGCTTTTTGGTATTTTTTGGTATTCAAATAATAGTTTCCTTATTCAAACTTACATCAAAAAATATTTTTTCTCAATATTTGTTAATACTAAAAGTAAACTGAAAACTGAAGTGAGTGTTCATGGGCAGGTTTTATTGTGGGCATACATTGTAATTCTCTGGGATAGACTTCCTACAAAGACGTTTTAATTTCCTCAGATGAGGGGATGAGAGGAGAATCATTCCCAAGCTTAATGAATACACAGCTGGGCTGAGCCCAGAGCATTTCAATATAAGCCTAGGCCTGGAGGATTCCAGCTTTATGCAATACAAACTTCTCCAAGCCCAGATCTTAAAGACTTCAGGTTCTAGCCTCCATCAGGCATAGAATGTTTTTATCCTTTAAGGCTTATTGCTGAATAAGTTCTCTCTTTCTAGTTATTTCTGAAATCTGGCCTGCTTGTTCAACTCAGATTCTCTGGATCAAAACTCTTGTCCAAGCTGAATGACTCAAACTGGCTTCTGTAGCTTCTCACTAAATATCTCTGCTGGTAAAACTACTGCTGAATTCCATTGAACTGAACTGCAATGACTGCAGGAACTGAACATAATGGAAGGAAACTATACAAACTCAAGAACATTGAACTGAAGTACACCAACCTACACCAAACTATACTGTACTCTTGAACACTACTTTACTGTCTTCATGAACTCCCTGCTCTTTCTCTGCAGTGTTCTTCACTAACTTCTATTTCCTGTCTCTTCTGAGAGTTGAGAGCATCCTATCTCTGACTCATTCTGTCAAATATTTCCTTGATTAATCTGTCTGCCCCTTAATTAGACATCATTGCTTGATGCACATAGTGTGTACTGTAGGCTTGTCTGTATTTCAGCTGGATCACACAGACTTTTGTCTTTGGATGTGATCTCTTTTCAGAGTAACCATGTTGCTGGATTAAGTTCCTATACATTCCCAAGACTCAGTTGTTAAGTTCCATAAGTAGATTGTATCCATTTTCATGAGATACTAGATACTGCTATTCTTTTACAGAATACTGTGTGAGCTTGCTTCTACACTGACAATTTGAAACAAAGTCAGGATTGGTTGTTGTCATCAATTTTAAGATTGTAAATTAACTTGTAAATTTTAAGACTTGTAAATAGTGATGATTAACTGAAGTTTTTATTTATGCTTAGCTGGTGGGTAATGATATTAAAGTTACTCACATGTGATTACTTGATACTCATAGAGTCTCTTTAGTGAAATACCATTCCATGTTTTTCATTTGATTTGCTTTCAGAGTCTTATGCAATATTTTCTAAATTTGGAGTAGTAGAAATCAAGATAACCCTTGATCATACAGGTTGGTATTAAAGTGGCTTTGCCTGAGTCCCACAGTTTCAGAAACTGGCAAAGTCTAGGGGTGAACTGAGATTGATACAATAGATGTCTGTGATTCATAATGAAATAGCAATCAAACAAACTTCGATATTGTAAGGGACTGAGTGTGCAATATACAACACAGATACGTTGTTTGCTGAAGTTGTAACCTGTGTGACTACAGTAGCTCCATATATGAAACATTATTCAACTTGATGTGTTTATGGGGAAAGATCACTAGAAGATCTTACTTGGTTATTACTTTGTTTCATACATATTTAATAAAAGCTTACTTAAATAACATGGTGTTTTCTATATACTTGTACAATAATTGTAGTCTATAAACTTTCAGAACAAAACTGGTGACCTCTCGTATTTTTATGTTTCCACCAGAGAAAGCATAATTTATCGTAATTACCATATTAAATATTTTCATATTTCAACAGTATTTTCAGTACAAATATTAATATTTTAACAATTTTGACTTATGCTATTGAATATGAGCTGATATTCTTATGATTAAAATATAATCTCTTAGAGGAAGAAATAGTTTTTCTGTACCTTGTCTCATGGAATGGCCATGAAATAAATCAAACTCTGAGGAACTTTATTTTTAGTCCCAACATTTTTAAAAAATATTTACTTACTTTTTTCATTCATGAAGATCTCTATTTTTAGAATACTGATCAGAATCATAGGTAGGTTCATGTGTTAAAAATTGAAAAACATTTTAAGAGAATATTAGTTTTATGGCATTACATTTGATTTGATTTTTTCTATTAAACTGATAAGTATGTATAAGTAACAGATGAAGCTTTCATTGCAATGAATATCAAAATGTTATATGAGGGCCAGCAAATGGACAGGGAACATGGTGCTGTTGTTTGGGAAAGAGCTGGCATTGGCTGCATAGTCTGAGTGATCTTTGTTCTGGGACTCCATCACATCAAAATAAATTTGTTCATTAAACAATGCTTTAAAACAAGAATTACTTTATTATGCCTCCTGGAAATGCAGGAGGAACATTGTTTTGTTCCAAATAATGTTAACTGTGTTTATTTGGGGATTATTTGCTATCAGATATCCTACTATGAAAAAGTTACAGTGCTTAAAAATCACATGCTTCTGTCTAAGAACCAATGGGAAAGCCCTAAAAGGGATTACATATTACCATGGGTTCCAGGAAAGTGAATAAAGGGTCATAATTGTGGCTAAGGTCTAGGCCTGTAACTACTGCTTCATATATATAAAAATTTTAGAAAGATTGTTTACAGAATGCTATCAAGGCCTCCATGGCACTGTGAACTAAATGTATCTTTAATAACTAATTTAAATCCAATAAATATTCAAAAAAGTCACATGCTTCATGTTGTCAGTGATGAAAATAGGCAGGATAGACACAACAGGCCTTTCTTGTACCACATTTCCTCAGGGATTCTCATCTCCTACCTTGACTAGAGATGTTGAAATGGTTGTACAGCAGTAAAAATACCCCCAATGAAAAAAGCAAAATATTGAGAATATTTATTATCTGGTCTACTGTGTGGCTAAAAGTAGTAGCATGGTCCACAAGAAGACCATGCATTACATAGAGATTTCATCACTCTCTTTTAAGAGTCTCCTTTTATTCTCTTATGTGTTTGCTGTCTTCACATAGGCAAGTGTTCATGGATTTGTTTTAATTATTGATTCATGTTGGAAGGCACACTCCACTGAGCAAACCAGAAGAAGCAAGCCAATAATTAGCAATATTCTATGACTTCTGCTTAAGTTCCTGCCTCCAGGCTCCTGCATTGAATTCCAAATGTTCACTTCTCTCTCTCAGTGAACTGGGATCTGTGACATATATGTCAAATAAATCCCTTTTCTCACAAGTTGTTTTAGATATGCTGTCTTTAATATAGCATCAGAAACCCAAGATAAAACAACCTTTTTTCTCCCCTAGAGCATGCGCTACAGAAGCTTTTAATACACATCAGATTGTACTACTTAATCTGAAAATTGTAGCATGGAGATATTAATTTATTAATCCAGATTAGTTGCTGAAAGCTTCTAAATGAGTATATGTAAGAACTAAGCTTCTACATTTTGTAACACAGGTAACAGAGCCCAGACTTTTCATTGGGCAGGTGGAAGGCATTAACTTGGGATTAGGACCAAAAGATTATAAATCTGTAGCAATTTCAATTTGTTTTATTGTTCCTGATGCTTCATTTCCAGAACACTGCATTTCATCAAAGACTTCAGGGCCTTTTATGGTGGGAATGTTTTAACATAGATTTATTTGTAAGGCCTGTTGGGATTTTTAAACACAGAATTTTAATTGTTGTTTTAAGACTAGTGTACTATGACTGCTGTTTTCTCTGCTTTAATTCAATAAATCTTCATGTTCAGTTTTCCCAGATGTATGGTCAACCATTTTAATACAGAGAACATGATTCCTTCTGGACATTGTGTAAAAAGCTACATTGAAAATATAAAATATATTAACTTTCGTGGGTATTTGTTTTATGTTAGAAACTAATACAACTTTAAATTTTAGTTTTGAAAGAGACACATCTTTTAAAAGTTTTGATATAAATAATTTCAATGTTATTTAGCATCCTTTAAAATATTAAGAAGTAATCTTTTTACATTGCTATTTTATTCACATGAATTTTATCACTTACACTCATTTTGTTTTTCAAAGCATTGAATTATACACTAATATTTTCAGAGTGTAGGAACAAAATAGACTTTATACCATCTTGATATTTATAGTAGGACATAGAATGACATCCAAATATTTCATACATTATATTGAATATATATGGGTTATCATAAGAGTTTTCACGAAACACTTCATTAAAAATATCCATATTGCCCAATAAAGTTGATCAGTAATTTATAGCACACTTCAATGAAAATTAATTAATAGGCAGATTGGTTTCAGTGCAGTATTATGAGAATGATGTTGTTGAGGGTTAATAGCAAATAATCTACAATACGACAGATACTAAGACACTTAATACAACAGATACTCATACACTTGATTGTATTCAGTCTATACATTGTATATGTGTATATGTCTATGTATGTATGTACATGATGTATATGTAATGAATGATTATATGCATTTCTGTACACAGATACATATATTGGGTGGATATGCATATAATCATTTTATATATGACACCTATATAATCAAAATTGTCTGGTTATGAAGTACTGATAGATTTGCATTTTGAAGGTGATTATTCAGATACTGAGAACTTTTTTGAAATCTATAACTGAAATCAAATCATTTTGATGAATATTAAATATAACTTTTGGCTTGTGGAATCCAAATCCTTTTTGTACATTAAAAAGTCCTCAAGATTGAGCTATACCCTCCTAGGCATATATCTAAAAGATGCTCAAGTACACAACAAGGACATTTGCTCAACTATTTTCATAGCTGCTTTATTTGCAATAGCCAGAACCTGGAAACAACCCAGATGTCCCTCAGTTGAGGAATGGATACAGAAATTGTGGTACTTTTACACAATGGAATACTACTCAGCAATTAAAAAGGAGGAAATCATGAAATTCGCAGGCAAATGGTGGGAACTGGAAACGATCATCCTAAGTGAGGTATCCCAAAAGCAGAAAGAAACATATGGTATTTACTCACTTATATAGACCTATAAGATAGGATAAACATACTGAAATCTATACACCTAAAGAAGATAAACAAGAAAGAGGACCTAGGGTAAGAGGATTAATCCTCACTTAGAAAGTCAAATAGGATGGACTTTGGATGTAGGAGAAAACAAGTAGCAGGGCAAGAGCCTACCACAGAGGGCCTCAGAAAGACTCTTCCTAGCAGGGTATCAAAGCAAAGATTAAGAAACATAACTAACCCTTTGGCACAGTGCAGGGAATCATATGAAAGAAGGGGAAGTTAGTATGACCTGGAGAGGTCAGGAGCTCCGCAAAGTCCAAATGTATCAGGGCACAGGGATCTTATATGAGACTGTCTCTCTGACCAATGATCATGTATGGTTATAACCTAGAACTCCTGTTTGTATGTAGCAAATGATACCTCAATTCCCAAGTGGGTATACTAGTAAGGGGAACAGGAACTATTTTGGACATGAACTTAATGGCTGGCTCTTTGACCTCCCCGCCCCCGAAGGAGGAGCAGCCTTGCCAGGCCACAGAAGAGGACATTGCAGCCATTCCTGAAAAGAACTGATGAGCTAGAGTTAGATGGAAGGGGAGGAGGTCTTCCCCTATCAGTGGAGTTGGAAAGGTGCAGGGAGGAGATGAGGGATGGAAAGGGGAGATAGGGAGGGAATGCGGGAGGGGGGCTATGGCTGGGATACAAGGTACATAACCTGTGATTAATATAAAATAAAAGTGAAGAAAGGGACAAAAAAAAGTCTTGTTGGGAGAAAGAGGCGAAATACATACAGGATTTTATCAAACAACTGTATCTATATGAAATTTGCCAATAATTATGGATAGAAACTTCTTGGTAGTGAGGATCATCTCTAAGTAGGAGTCATTGTCAACAGTAAAATAAGTGAGCTTTAATATTTGAATTCATCAGAAATAATTCAGAGTATAATTGTACATAATTTATTATATGAACTAGAAAACAGGAGTTGACTTGAAAAGTTCTTACATCTTTCTCAGCTTAAAATAAAGCTTGTTTGTTTAGAAATAGTTGTTTCTCATTTCAAAATGAATTGCACATATATTACTTTGTAAGTATGATTAAGAAAACATTGCAAAGTGGTTGTGCAAGTGTGTCCTCCCACCAGCAATGAAGGAGAGTTTCACTGTCTTCAAAACATCACCAGCATGTGCTATCACTTGAGTTTTTAATTTTAGCTATTCTGATGTGTGTAGGATGGAATCACAGGGTCAATTTGATTTACATTTTCCTCTCAGCCATTAAAAATTCCTCAGTAGTAAACTCTCAGTTTAGATCTGTACCCTATTTTTAAATTGGATTACCTGGTTTGTCATTGTTTAATTTCTCAAGTTCTGTATATATTCTGGGTACTAGCTCTCTGTTGGATATAGGGTTGGTGAAGATCTTTTCCCAGTCTGTAGGCTGTCATTTTGTTCTGTTCACTGTGTCCTTTGACTTATAGAAACTTCAGTTTTGTAACATTTATTTATTGTTGATCTTAGAGTATGAGCTGTTGGTGTTCTGTTCAGAGAGTTGTCTCCTCTTCCAGTGAGTTCAAGGCTATTCCCCACTTTTTCTTCTAACAGATTTAGTGTTTCTGGTTTATTTTGAGGACTTTGATTCACTTGGAAATCAATCTGGAACTTTCTCAGAAAATTTTGGAACAACTGTACCTCAAGACCCAGCTATACAGCTCCTGAGAATATACCTAAAAGTTGTTCCACCATACAACAAAGACATGTGTTTAACTACGTTTATAGTGACTTTATTCATAATAGTCTGAAACTGGAAACAACACAGATATTCATCAACTGAAGAATGGATAAATAAACTGTTTTACATCTACACAATGGATTACAATTCAGCTATTAAAAAGCAGTACATCATGAAACTTATATGCAAATGATGGATCTGGAAATGATCATCCTTAGTGAGGTAACCCAGACCCAGAAAGACTTGCATGGTATATACTAACACATAAGCAGAGATTAGCTATCCAATACAGGACAACTATACCACCATGCATACACTTAAAGAAGCTAAGTAACAAGGGTTATCCTAGGTAGGATGCTTAATTATCATTCAGAAGGGCAAATGGAATAGACACCCAGAATCAGTTGAAAGGAAGGAACAGATGGAAGTCTACCATAGATGTCCTCTGAAAAATTCTAACCAGCAGGAGATCAAAGCAGATGCAGAGACACACAGTAAAATTTAGGGCAGGCCACAGGGAGTCTCATGGAAAAATAGAGGATAGAAGAACAAGGAGAAGCTCCACAAGGGGACCAACCAAAGCCAACAAATTGGAGCCCAGTGGGGCCTGTGGATACTGATACACTGACCAAGGACCATGCATGGAGAGGACCTAGGCTCCCTGCTTAGATGTAGCAGATGGATAGCTCAGTTTCCATGTTGGTCCACTAGTAATGGAAGGAGGGGCTGTTTCTGAAATAGACTCTGATCTATGCTCCTCAGTCACCTCACCTGGGTAGGGTAGCCTAGCCCGGTCACAGAGAAAGAGGATGCTGTCAGTCCTGAAGAAACTTCATTTTTAAGCCAGTTGGTACTGGAGGATAGCTCCCCCTCTCTAAAGTCTAGGGGAGAGGGAAGGAGGGAATGTGGGACTGTGAGGAGATGAGAGATAGGGCTACATTCAGGAGGTAAAGTGAATAAATTTAAAAAACATATTTCATTCCATAAGTAATTAAAACAGAGAAATTTATTTAATGATTCATAAAAGTTTTGAGATTGCACATTTAAATAAATTCTGCCTCCAAAGTATTCCACTAAAATGTCTACACTGTTTGCTGCAATTCTTTGTCATTTTTCAGTCTTTGGAAATCTAGATGTATTCAAGTCTCCACTTTTGGTTAGGATTCTTTCTTTAATTTGAATCTCTTGAATCTTTTTTCTTGTAAACTGTTATCCAAGCCCAGTTAACAAAATAATCTTCCTTGATGTAATAGGAGGAGGCTTAAAACCATTTTCTCACACATTGATACACGTGACAGCTAGGTTCACACAGCCACAAAAGCCTTTACATAGAGAGGAGGGAAAATCATAGCAAGCTGTGGAAACACAAGCTTTCCAAATATTGTCCTCTAGTGTCGATATAGCACCACAACATGAAAATGTGTCAGCCTGGAGTGTGGCCACACTCAGTATTTCAAAAAAAAAAAAATACACACAGCTGTCCAACAAAGATGCCACTTCTTTCTCTGGCACACAAATATCTGTGGATGTCTGATGGGGCACTTGGCTGAGATGGGATAGAGTGTTGGGTTGTTATTCCCTGACTCAGTCCACTTCATGCTAAACTGAAATGTCGGGACATCTGGCTACCATCCTCTGGTGTCTTAGGGTTGCCTCCCTGCTCTTCTGATTAGCAACAGTGTTGAACCTATAACATTTTAGGGAATTTCTGGTGATCTGCAGTTGTAAAAATGTCTCTACACCAGTAACAAATATGCTTATTTTACATGAGACATTCTAGAGTTAATATACTTGTTCTTTACTAGTATTTCCCC
>CM053766.1:67529299-67563435 GCA_028658305.1 Pachyuromys duprasi
TGAGATTTCACCTTATACTCATCAGAATGGCTAAGATGAATAACTCAAGTGACAACACATGCTGGAGAGGTTGTGGAGAAAGGGAAACCCACCTCTACTGCTGGTGGAAACGTAAACTTGTAGAAGCATTTTGGAAATCAATCTGGTGTTTTCTCAGACAGTTAGGAATAGTGATACCTCAAGATCCAGATGTACCACTTCTAGGTATATATCCAAAAGACGCTCAAGTATACAACAAGGATATTTGCTCAATCATGTTTGTAGCAGCTTTATTTGTAATAGCCAGAATCTGGAAACAACCCAGATACCCCTTGTTTGGTGAATGGATACAGGAATTGTGGTACATCTACTCAATGATAAAAAAAGGAAATCATGAAATTTGCAGGTAAATGGTGGGATCTAGAAAAGATCATCCTGAGTGAGATTTCCCAGAAGCAGAAAGACACACAGAGTATATACTCACTCATAAGTGGCTACTAGACATATAATATAAGATAAATATACTAAAATCTGTACACCAAGGAAGCTAATCAGGAAGGAGGACTCTGTCTAAGATGCTCCATCCCCATTCCGAAAAGCAAAGAGGATAGACACCGGAGGAGAGAGAAAACAGGGAACAGGGTAGGAGCCTACCACAGAGGGCCTCTAAAAGGCTCTACCCTGCAGGGTATCAAGGCAGATGTTGAGTCTCATAGCCAAACTTTGGGCAGAGTACAGGGAATCTTATGAAAGAAGTGGGAGATAGTAAGACCTGGAGAGGACAGGAGCTCCACAAAGACAGTGACAGATCCTAAAAGTCTGGGCACAGGGGTCTTTTCTGAAACTGGTGCTCCAGCCAAGGACCATTCCTGGAAATGGCCTGGAACCCCTGCACAGAGGTAGTCATCAGATTAATTTTAAAGGGTTATTCTGTTATTGAAAGGATGTACTATTAGTAAGAGTTCTCATATCTGTCTCTCTCACTACCAGCTCCTTTTATTTATTTTATTTATATCTTGCCTTTTATTATGGCTTATTTGCTACATCTGATAAAGGACTTATCATCAGTGAAGTCTATAGTTATTGATAGGATTTCCTTTTGTATTTTAAAACTTTATTAGTATTGGGCCTGAAAAATGGTTCAACAGATAAAGGTATTTTTTGCCAAGCCTGGCAACCTGAATCATATCACTTAGATCCGTGAGATGGAAGGAGAGAATGAGCATTCCCTGAGCACTCCCTGTTGTACTATGATCCCTACATGATTTGACATGGCTATGCCCTTTTGTGCACAGATGTATTAAAAGAAAACAAGCAAACAACTAAGTAAATTACAGCTAATGTGCAGAAAGTGAGAGATTGCATAATGCTTAGCCTTAAATGGATCATCTTCACCTCCCTTCCTCCTAGCACGTTTCAGAGACTACTTCAGAAAAGCTGGCAGGATAAGCATAAGAGCCAGAGGTATTGGAAGAGTACATATGGGCAGTGCCACAAGTGAACTTATAGTTCTGATACCATGCAAGCCCCAGAACACCAAATATAGGCATGAAGAGGGAACTTGGCACACAATCTTACCTCTAGTCAGGGAGCATTTCACAAATGTTATCTACAGGAAGAAAGAGAGAGCAAGTGAGCCAGTGAGAGTTTTTCTAAGAGTGTAGCCCCTATTGAATCAACTATGCTCCAGCAGACCACACAGCTAAGAATATCTAAGAAGCACAAATCTAACTTGATGTTAAAAACAATCAAAGATACCAAAGTGATTGTGTAGGTAAGAGGAGTTTGATATAAGAGTTCTTGGGGGGGGGTGTTGATATATAAACATATGACATTCTCAAGGTACTCATAAAGATATCTACAGATGTCCATATAATCTTCTGGATTTTAAATTAAATATTTTAAACTAAAATTTGAAAACAATAAATGAATCATATTAAAAATTTGATACAACTGTGACAAACTTTGATCCTATGATAATAGTGTTAATGAATAAAGAATACTTGCACTTCACTTCTCTTTCACCTCATCTGGCTTCAATGTGTTACACATTTGAAAACATACACTATATAAACTTTCAGTGTGGCTTCGTTTTTCTTCTTGAACTATATTTAATATCCTACCATAGACCATCCTGTATCTTGATAGATCCTTTATTAATTAGATGAATTTTGATAGACAAAATATTAAAATGTACATAGTATTGGCACAATGTGATGTTTTACTATATAATGTATTATATACAATATATAGCATATAAAATGCATATTGTAATAATGTATATAGTATATATAGTAAATTTTATATAGATAAATTGTGTTGTGTGTGTGTGTGTAGAGTGTTCATCAGGATGATCATATCTATCTTTTCAAATATTTATCAGATTTTATAGTTAAAAAATGTTCACTTTGTTTCAGTTACCCTCTTTGTCTGAACACACTGGGGTCTCTTTTTTCTATTTATTAGTAAATGTATTATAATTTCATTGCTTGTGTGTTTTATATGTTATATGTGTGTTTTATATGTCCAGCTTAGAAAATGTGAAATGACTCTAAATATATCCATGGTACATGTTCATATCTATTATTTTATTTGTGTAGCAATTTTCTATAAGCTTTGTGAAAATACCATGGAAAGTGGTTGCTGAGTCATATGAGAGGTATATGAAAAAAATCCTGTAGCTTGTAAGTCGCTATGGTATTCAGTCAAGGCTGAGGAGGTCAATGTGCAAGGAAAGCCAGGATAAATACAGAAGAAAAGATATATGCTTTTACTGGAAAATCAGATTTGAAGGGGCAATGATAAAGTAATATACAATCCTGAGGCATGGGTAGATGGGAGGGAGGGACAGAGGGATAAAGAGAAGGATGGAGGGAGAAAGGGAGGGATAAAGAAAGAGGAAGGAATGCAGAGAGCAAGAAAAGCAGGGAACAAAGCCATATGAGTACAATATGGAAGGAAAACAAGGTTCTTCAAATACCTCTTGGATTTTTAAAGTCATTATTACTAAAAAACAAAACAAAACACCCCTATGTGATCAAAAACAAAAATAAAAATAACCAGACCACCCCCCCCAAAAAAAAGCAGGCATGGTGATAAACAGGTGGTAAGTGCAATTTTATTGTAGGCTACCTCGTAAGTTTCAGGTCAGTTGGGATGCTTGTTTTGCAAGATTCTGACTTAAAAGAGAAAAGACCAAAATTCGACTTAAATACTGAGTTCCTGAGTGAAAACACAGATTTCTATATAAAGTGCACTCTTCATAAAGATCAATGAGCATTTTAAATCCTTAAGTTATAGTAAGTTAGGGAATAAGAAATGATCACTAAGAACAATGAAGCATTGCTATTTAAACAATCTTTCAAAATGTTCACTCTAGCTTCTGTCTTTTAAGGTAATATTTTCCGGATCAACTTTCATTAATGTTTCCATAATTCCTTAGGGTAACTTGCTCCTTTTCAAACAGAATTTCACTAATGCTTCAGGAAGAGGAACACAGAGAGACATAATTTCAAGTGATTATAGTAAGTGGACCTTTAGATTTTGCTGTTGTTTATTTTTGAGATTGTATTTTAATTATACTTTTCCTTTCCCTTTCTTCCCTCCAAATCCTTCCATCCATCCCATCTGGTTCCTTCCCAAATTTATGGCTACTTCCTTAACCATTACTACATGCATATATGCATTTGTAAATGTATACATATATATTAGTATCATTTATGTAAACATATCATCAGATGAGTCCATATAGTGTTGTTTGCATGTGTTTTGGGGCTTGACCATTTGGCACAGGACTCCCAATTGGCGTGCTCTGTCTTGGGAAGGGCTGCCTCTCCAGCTCCCAGCTTCCCTCATTGTCTATAGTTCTTTGTGTAGGGCTGAGACACATATTGCCAGTAAGATATGATGGCATTTTAATTCATATTATTTTGGAAACACATTGAAGTCATGTAGCATATCAAAACACAAACTCATTTACTTAATATTTGAACTTTAAATGTGAGTGTAAAAAAACTAAATTATATTAATTTATTTATATACAACTATTGTCATATAAGAAATCTGGTAGAAAAATCTTGTTTTACCTATAAAATAAGCTAAATGCTGTGTGAGAAAAAGCAAAATAAATATAGTGCACTGGAGTGAATTAAATTTGATTTAAGCATTATGAAATATTTTAGTTTAATTAACATTATACAAAAATTGTATTCATATATCTGGAAATTATTTTAATGACAAGATTTTGTCATTTAATCTTTATATATTGACTTGAGTATAAATACAGTAATTTTTATATAAGGTTTTTAAAATATAATTTGAATTATATGTATATATATATTTGAATTGTTCCAGCATTTTAAAATTATTTTTATTTTTATTAATTACGGTTTATTCAGTTTGTATCCCCCTTGTAGCTCCCTCCCTCATTCCCTCCCAATTCTACTCTCCCTGCCTCTTCCCTCCCTGTGCCTCTCCCCAGTGCACTGATAAGGGCCACCCTCCTCCCCTTCCCTCTGATCCTAGTCTATCAAGTCTCATCAGGACTGGCTGCATTGTCTTCCTCTGTGGCCTGGTAAGGCTGCTCCCCCTTCAGGGAAAGGTGATCAAAGAGCAGGCCAATAAGTGTCTGTCAGAGACACAAAATTTGAAAATCTAAATGAAATGGACAATCTTTTTGAATTATATTTTTAATTAATTCAATTTATATCTTGATCATAGGCCCTCCTTTCACTGTTTTTAAATCATATTTTAAAATTATATTTTAAAGCCTAGCATAACAAAATGGTCAGGCAACAAATAATATGAGGTAAGAATATCTTCACATTACACCATAAAATATTGAATGTTTAATGTTTTGTAAATGTTTCATCCTATCTTGAATGCAATTATATCATTGCAGAAATAGTTTTCTCCTCTTTGGACAAACCCAGTAATCAGATTATTTATTATCATACAATATGTTTAGAAAATTTAATTATTTAGTAATATTCCATGTTGTTTGTCAAATATTTAAAAGATGAAATAAAATAAAACAAACTTTAAATTTCTGCTGTCAGTACTGGGTATATGTATTCTATTAGTGAATTTTAAGTAAAGAAATCAATATTCTTAGTAATATAAAATACACATCACAGTTCAATTATCTGTTATCAATATTCTCTGCCTGAACCCACCTGAGTTTGCATCTTATTAATAGTAATCAAGGATTGTTTCTTTTTATGGGTTTATCACATTTTCATATAGTCCAACCTATGGCTGGAAGAAACTGAAGAAGTTTATATCTTCTGTAAGAAAAATAAATGTATTAGAGCATTTAAAAATAATTGTAAAAAAATTATATGGAAAGATAAAGCATTACAACATTTTTCATTAAGCCTTTTATTTTATTTTATTTTTTCTTGAGAAGCTGTTGCGCTTTTGGCTTCATTCATATTTAGTCACATGATGATCTTACATAGGAAATAAAACAGAAATATTGGAAGTTAACGAGTTTATCTTTCTTTTTTTCTTCTCTACTACATTCATAGTTTTCTCTCAAAATAGTAAAAATGTCTTTCAAGGAAATAGTACTAATATACATTAAATAAAATAACAGCAAAACATTCTTCAATAAGTAAACTGTTTTGTGTTATTATGTTAGGCATCTATAGTCTGATATGGAATATTTATTCCAAAGGGAGAACTGAATTTGCAAAAAACAAAGGACATAAGTTAATTAATTGAGAGATTTAGAGGAAAGAGTTGATGACATTGATATTTAATTACCTATTCATGTAATATTTCCTTTTTTCTTTACTTGGCTCTTCCCTCTCTTCGCCCCTGACCCTGGCTTTCCCCCGCCCTAGTTCCGTTTCCTCCTCCCTCTTTTTTTTCATTACCTTAAAGAATAATTGAGGGTATATACTCCCTCATAAGTGGATATTATATATATAATATAGGACAAACATACAAAAATCTGTATTCCTAAAGAAACTAATCAAGAAGGAGGACTCTGGCTAAAATGCTCAGTCCCCATTCAGAAAGGCAAAGAGGATGGACACCAGAAGAAGGAGAAAACAGGGAACAGGACAGGAGCCTACCACAGAGGGCCTGTGAAAGGCTCTACCTTGCAGGGTATCAAAGCAGATGCTGGACTCAGCCAAACTTTGGGCAGACTGCAGGGAATCTTTTGAAAGTAGGGGAAGATAGTGAGACCTGGAGAGGACAGGAGCTCCACAAGGAGAGCAACAGAATCCAAATATCTGGGTACAGTGGGCTTTTCTGAGTCTAATACTCCAACCAATGGCCATTCATGGAGTTAACCTAAAAGCCCTGCACAGATGTATCTCATGTTAGTTCAGTGTCCAAGTGGGGTCCATAGTAATGGGAGAAGGGACTGTCTCTGACATGAACTGAATGGCCTGCTCTTTGATCACCTCCCCCTGAAGGGGTAGCAGCCTTATAGTCCAATATACATATAATATGTCCATTTTAGGAATTTGTATATGAACATGTCAAAGAACAACTTTCAAATTTTTGAAAGTAATTATTTGTGGTTAAAATACTCACTCTTTTGATGCTATAGCAAAAGAAAAAAAATGACCTTTATTTTCCCTTGGCAGTGTTCTTGTTTTCTAAAAGAATTTGGCTTCTAGCTTGCTACATACATTAATTTAATATCAATAAAACATGAAACATAACCAGAACTGTCAAACACAGAATTCTGCCAAATATAACATCTTAATATGAAGCCTGCATTAGAAACTCCATAAAATATTCATATTTTCTTATTTGAATCATATTTCATTTTCTATCCATGTGGCTTAGATTATGAATTATAAGAGAACCTAAATTTATTGAATCAATATAATTCATGCTATGATTTTTAAAGAAGCATACAAAAATTCTCAAATAGTCAAAAATATTTCTGTTTATCTCATAGGCCCATAAACATCTATTCAGATATAGTAGTACCATCTGTATAAAATATAAATATATTTTATTGATTTCAGAATATATGTAACATTATTTATATTTTCAAATATGTTTTACCATCTTATTTAAATGATATTAATTACTGTATTTCCCTTTAACAGGTGAAACAAATTCAGTACATAATAAACACACAAATATATATGTTTGTAACGAGGATCAATAGTTCAAAGTTTGCCAAGTACAATTTACAATGTTCACACTCCATTGCCTCATTTTTCTGTCATAGATGTTTGAGTGGTAATACAGAGCAGACTGGATTAATTGAGCAAATTCACAGTACTTGCTTCACTGAAGATATTTATGGGACAGTTATAAGTTCTATGTCACTAGATATAAAATTATTCAATGCAGACAAAACTCTTTCCTTTAATTCCAGTAAAGTAACAGGATAAAATATTATCATTCAACAAGTAGTAGTTATTTTGTATCTTTTGTTGTTATTATTACTATTATTATTTACAATTAGTATCCCAGTTATAGCTTCCTTCCCTCATCACTCTCTTTCTCCCCTATTCCTCTCCTCTAGTCCAGTGATAGAAAAGAAGATTTAAGTAGTAGTTTTGATAAACATGAAAAACAAACTAGTTGAAAAAGAAATCAGGAATTATATGCAACCATGTGAACCTACAAGGTAAATAAGTATTAAATTAAACAAAGAAGTACAAGCCCTAGACAATGAAAACTTTAAAACTTCAAAGAAGCAAGGTAAGAAGATACTAGATAGTTGAAAAACATTCCATGTTCCTATAGTGGTCAAATCAATACTGTGAAAGACAGACTAACAATCTTCAGCAAAATTCTAAAAGCATTCTTCACAAAAATATAGGAAAAGAAGCCGATTCTAAATTTACTATGGAAATACATAACGATCAATTCAATGACAAACAGAAAGAACAGTCAAAATCATCACATCACATGTCCCTAAGTGATCCCACAGAGACTTAATGATAAAAACACAATGGCATTGACACAAAAACAGAAGTATAAAACAAGAAAATCCAATAGAATACCCAAATATAAATACACAAATCTATGGATATGTGATTTTATTCAGAAATTTTATTCATGAAACCTTAAATGAGCACTGGGGAATATTATTTTATTTATTTAAATTTTTTTTGAGATTTTCTTATGTGAGTGTTTAATTTACATCATTTCTATTCTTTCCTCTTCCTACTTGAGCTCTTTCTGTGTCCCCCAGTATATCCCAACTCCATATCTCGTCTTTAATTGTGTGCGTGTTTACAGATGAGCGCTTGATATTAGATGACAAATTAGGGGCTCATATCCAAAGAAGATTGATCTTTCCTTAAATGGCCAAATTAACTGATCTACATTTTCTACTCTGTATCACAATTCATTTAAAGCAGGTCAGAGAATTGATTTAAAATGGAGTGCTCAGCAACTCTACATTTGGTCAGTTATGGTTTTCTGTAATGCTCTCCATCTAATACAAAGAGAAATTTCCTTTATAAGTTGCAAAGTTCCATTCTAATTAATACATCTACAATACAACTGCTGAAGCTATGTCTCAGGAATCATTGTGGAAGAGTGACAGGAAGATTTCATGAGTTGTAGGAATAGGAACTTTACTGCACAATTGCTTATCCTAGAAATGTCTGAAAATTTCATGAAGTTCACCAACAGGACTACCTAAATATGACTTGAATGTTGATAAAACTAATAAACATACTAACCTGGAAGAGGAAGAATTCATGAAGTCTCAACTTCCAACAAGGAACTACAGGCAACTAATGATTGTGGAGAGTGAAAGAGCCCACCACCACAGAACAAAATTATAGAAACTAATTTCTGAATAGAACCCCCAAAGCATAGAAAATATCCCTAAGATCTGACAGAAGGAATTATATGAAGCAAAAAAACACAAAAACCTACACAGAAAAATGAATAAATAGATAGTATACAGAAGCAGAGAAACATATTAGTCATCTATGCATTAAACAAGGAGGTAATATTTAGAGTATGTTTACAGATCTTTAAAAAAATACAGGAAAGAAAGAAAACTGCCAACTAGTAACTGGGCCAATGATATAGTTTTACAAATAAAAATAAATAAATAAAAATGGCAGATAAATAGTTTCACCAAGGAGCTGATTATTAAAAGGAAAAAAAGAGAGAGAGAAACAAACCAAACCAAACCAAAAGACCATTCTTATTTTAAAGGGAATGAAAGGTAGTATATTCTGAGTTCATTTTGTGTGGCCATGGCTCATTAAACACAACCTTAGCTTACCTCAATTTCCATGTTCCAGTGTGGAAACACTTTAATGAAGTTTTATAGTTTTAGAGAACAAAAAATTCATAATTCAAGGCAAGTTTAAAATACTTCATAAATGAAGTTAGAGCACCACGTGAGCAGCTTTTCTTCAAGTCCAGGGTGCAGTCTGATGAAGTGCTTATCTTGGGTTAGTGATTTACAAAGTTAATAGGTTGAAAGCTTTTTATCTGTTATTACAGGACATTAATTCTGAGGCAGATGTAGGTGAGAAATTGCTCTGGAGATGGGTATAGGGCCTTGAAACTAACTCATGATAAGACAAATAGCCTTTGGGCTTGAAACATCTCAAATTCAGCACAGTTCTGTATCTCCAATCAATCTGTCTGTGCAGTCATGGATTTTTTCCAGGAATTCTTATTCATAGCTCTAAGAGAGGGGTTGGGAAAGCAGTTGAGTAAATTGAAAAAGGAGAGTATTGTTTGTAATGGATACACGGGTCAGGAGGAGGCAAAGAGGGTTTTATAGGAGGGGGAGAAACAAACAAAGACAATGTGTATGTAAATAGTTTTTGGAAACCTATTTCTCTAAAAATAACTTTAAAATTAATTTAAATTTAAAATGACATTTTAAAACCATTTCTGTTCAAGAAATGTGCATACAAATGTCACCCTGAGAGCATAATAAAGAACAAAATAAAGTCTATATTGTACCAGTACTGGGCTTAGATCTTAGAATAAATCCTGTAACAATACCATACACTAATTAATTTTTTCATATCTTAATTAGTGAAAAATGAGATGGTGGCATGTATCATATGTTATATTAAAATCTCTATTTCCATCTCTGTAATCAAAATGTTCACTCCTATTTTCTGTACTGTGTTTATATATGAATATTTTAAACCTAGAAATCTACTTGATATATGAAGTTCAAGATCCTTTCATCTTTTTTGACTGCCATAAAATTTAAGTTTGCACCTATAAAATAGGTTGGTTTACTTAAATTAATTTTAGTCGATCTACCTTGAAATATGCATAGATCCAAATACACCACAAGCTTAAGTAATGACCTTAAGTTAATTCAACATACACCTTGTCAATCATGTTTTCTTTGTGTGTAATTGCCCTGCTTGATCTTTACATCAAGTCTAAAGGGTTGATAACATTAGTAAATCCATTAGGATAATGAATTTCTACATTTGTAGAATTGTAGAAAAGTCTACAAATTCATATTCCCTAAAATCTCATATCTGAGCTTATGTGTATATGGGACTTTCTATATGTTTTGTTCTAAAACAATTAGAGAAACAGAGTCCAACTCATACTTTTTACCCTTGAGCAAATTACATTTTTTCTTTGGTTTTAAATGTATCTGATATGGAAAACATACTCTCATGTATGCCCTTGCTCAGATGTTCATTATGCATTTCAATAGTACAACAGGAGTGCCCCATCACATTTTATTGCACTTGGTTATTTTAGCTGCTAAACCGCTAGCAGGAATTGTGCCTATAATGATTTTTATTATACCTCAAAAATGCAGTATCATTTTCATAATTTAATCATAACCTTTGTAGGATGTGACTGGTTGAGTAATATCTAAATATGTGGAAATAATTGAATGCCTAGGAATTTGAGATAGGCATATTGCTTATGTGGTATAAAGTAATTAAAGAACTGTGCATACACTAAACTTTCCCCTCACCTTCATTGAAAGTAGATTCTTTTCTCAAACAAAATATACTGAATTTAGTTTCCCATTCCTCTACTCCTCTCAGTTCCTTCCTACCTTTCCTGTCTTTTGAATCTACTCCCTTACTGTCTCTCATTGAAAAGAACAGGCTTCCAAGAGACAGAAACTAAACATGACAAAATGAAATATAATAAGATGAAGCAAAAACTATCATATCAAAGTAGAACATGGCAACTAAACAGAAGGGAAAGAGTCCTGGGAGCAGAAACAAGAGTCAGAGGTTCACTTTTTCTCACAGTCAAGAGTCTCATAATAATTCTAAATTAATAGCTATAATGTATACGCAGAAGACCTGGCACATGTAGGCCCTGTGCTTCTGCTTCTGTCTCTGTGAGCTTGTATACACCTTGCTTAGTTGGTTCAGAGGGCCTTGATCTACTTGGTGTCCTTCAAAATCTCTGTGTCTTAAAGTCTTTTTTGCCTCCTTTCTTTATCTGTTCTTTTGGTGAAGGAGATCTTGGTTGTTTCAATACTCTGGGTATTATGAATAAATCAACAATGAATATGGTGTTCTTGTGGTAGGATTGAGTGTCCTTTGTGTATTCCTCAAGAATGCTGTAGCTGGATATCAAGGTAGACTGAGATGTCTCTACTCCCAACACACTCAGGAGAGCTGGCCCCACCCATCACCTGGGCAGCACAGTAGTGATGACCCTGGTAGCAGGGGAGCAGGGAAGGCAGCTTGAGGGTGAGTATAGAAGAGTTAGCCCTACTACTCATCTGCTTTGAGGTGGCATGGGTAAGGGAGAGGCCTTACTCCCTTGTTGCTAGACATCTGTGGCAGGTGAGAGGGTAAACACAAGACCATGTGCTGGAGAGGTACCCCACCCACCCCCTTTCAAATACAGTACTCTGAAGAGCAGACCATGTACCTTGCCTGGGCAGCACAGCAAAGTTGGCCACAGTGGCAAAGGCATGGGAGAGTTGGCTCAAGGATAAGAGAGTGGGAGAACTGGCCCTGCTCCTGGCCAGCTGCAACCCTTGGTGAGCCAGCTGGGGAGGGCTGGAGAGCTTACCCTGGTGGTGGGGAGTAGAAGATCAGGCTGACAAATTCAGCCACCTCCCAAGCTTTAAGTTGGCCCACCCCACCTATTATCTTCTTGAGTACGTAAGGACAGTCATGCAGAACCAAAACTGAAGAATCTTCCTTTCACAGGACAACAGAATTTTGAAGAGGAGTCCCAGTAAGGAACCAATATCGATAGTATAGTAGAAGCTAGAGAGATTGAAAAAGACCTGTGACTCATTGCAATGAACATTTGCAAGTAAAGATATGTGCATAAGAGGGTGTTCTGTGGGACACATTCTGACACTCTACAGCTTCCACAATTAGGCGGGGTTTACGTTGTTTGGTTGGCTAGTTGTGGTTCTTTCAAAAGTTAGGGTTTCTCCTTGTAGCCTTGGCTGTCCTGGACTTGCTTTGTGGACCAGGCTGTCCTTGAACTCACAACAATCTTTCTGCCTCCCTGGTTTCTGAGATTTAAGCCATATGCTCCCACCCATGACTTGTTAATTTGTTTTTTATTCTATCATATTTTACTTTATTTTGGGTGTAGGTTGTAACAGCAGAGAGACGATAAGTAGGGTCAAGGAGCTGAGTGGAACTAGAGTGCATGGTGTGAAACTGAATCAATAAAATATTTACTTAAAAAAGTGTCAACTTGGTGAATATTTTCCTTTGATAAATATGTGTTTTCCTTCCCTGTTTGTTTTGATTAGTTTTGGTTTGATGTCTGTTTCATAGGATATTAAAGAGAAAACACCATATATCTTCTTAGGTCCATTTTCTTGGAATATATTTTTCTAATCCTTAGCCCAGAGGTAACATCTATCCTTTATATGGTGTTGTATGTCTTGGATGCAGCAAAATGATAATTATCTTTTTTTTGCATCCATTCTGTTAGTCTTTGTTTTTTATTGAAGAATTGAGACTGTTGATATTGAGAGATATCAATGATCAATAGTTGATTCCTGTTACTTTGTTGTTGTTGTTGGTAGTGGTAGTTCTAGTTGGTTGCATGTGTGTCAGTGAGTGTTTGTGGGTGAGTGTGTGTGTGTTTACATGTGTATGTGTGTGTATGAGAGAGAGAGAGAGAGAGAGTGTGTGTGTGTGTGTGTTTGTGTGTGTGCCTGTGTGTATGTTTCCCTTCTTTTGATTTTGCTGGTATGGGATTATTCATTTTCTATGTTTTTATGGGTCTAGTTAACCTCCTTCTGTTGGCAGTTTCTTTGAACACATTCTATAGTGCTGAATTTATGATAAATATTGATTAAATTTGAGTTTATCATGGAACATCTCATTTTTCCATCTGTGGTGATTGAAAGTTTTGCAGGGTATAATAGTCTGGGCTGGTGTCTGTGGTCTCTTAGAGTCTGCAGCACACCTGTTCTGGACATTCCGAATTTTACAGTCTCCATTGAAAAGTCAGGTGTACTTCTAATAGGTTTAACTTTACCTGTTTCCTGCTTTTTTTTCCCTTGCAGATTTTACTATTATTTCTTTGTTTTGTATGTTTAGTGTCATTATTATTATGTGGCATGGTGTCTTTCTTTTTATTCTCCCATTTTTTGTAATGTTCTGTATGCTTATGGTACCTTAATAAGCATCTCCTTCTTTAGATTAGGAAAGTTTTCTTCTATGATTTTGTTAAAATATTTTTAGGACACCTTCATATTCTCTCAGAAGCCTAGCCTGTCTTAGAGTTGACTCAGATCACAGTTTCTTCTCTTTCCATGCCTTCTGTCCTTTTTACCCCATTCCCTAATCTACCCACATCAAATACCAACCATCTCCCTCCTATCCTGTTCCCTCTCTTTGAGTGCTTCATCTATCTTTTCTATTTTTTTTCTCAGTGAGATTCATATATCTTCTCTTAGGCCTCCCTTGTTAGTTAGCTTCTTTGAGTCTGTGAATTGTAGGAGAAACCTACCAGCAGGAGACCTGGTGAATAAAGAGGCCACCCCTATCCAGACAAAGCAGTAGGTAGATGGAGGGGTACACTAACCCATCTACAAAAAATTCAACCCAAAACTTACCCTTCCTACAATGTGTTCAAGGATAAGGACAGAGCAGAATTTGAAGGAACGTCCAACCAATACCTGGAGACGCCATGGGAGAGATCCAAACCCTAACACTCTTAAAGACACTCTGCTAAGCTTGCAGACAGGAGCCTAGCAAAAGCTGTCCTTTGAGAGGCTAAATCGAACATTGGATTGAAACAAATGCTAAGACTCACAGGCAGACATTGGGCAGAATGCAGGGAACCTTGTGGAAGTGTGGGAGGAAGGATAAAAGTACCTGGAGGGAACAGGATCTGCACAAGAAGACCAACAGAGCCAACTTACCTGGGGAAAAAGAGGTATTTCAGGGACTGAAACATCAACCAAGGACCAAGTATAGAATAGACTTAGGCCCCCTACACATATGTACACAATGGACAGCTTGATCTTCATGTGGGTTCCCTAGAAAGGGGAGCAGGGCCTGTCTCTGTCAAAGATACTCTTGTATGCTTTTGATCACTTCCTTCTGGCAGGGCTCCCTTATCAGGCTACCATGGTAGAGGGCATGCTCAGTCTTGAAATGGCATGATGTTCTTGGATGGATAGGTGGGGAGGAGGGCTCCCCTTTTATTAGATTTGGTCATTTCATAGTGTCCACAATATCCTGGATGTTTTTTGTCAAGAGATTTTAGTTAACATTTTTTTGACCAATTGATACATTTATTTCATAGTATCTTCATGGCTCTTATATATCTTGTATATTGTTGGTTGTTTTCCTCTGTAGTTTCTTTTCTAAATTCCCAAATTTTCATTTTTAAAATTCTCTCAGTTTGTGCTTTCTTTATTGACTGTATTCTAATTTTATTCTTTCAAAAGTTTTCTTCTAGTGTTTGTGTTTTCTTGGATTTCTTTAAGAGATTTATTCATCTCAAATTTTTTTCCCGAATGTTTTTAAAAGATTTATTCATTTTTCTCTTTGATGATCTCTGTCATCTTCATATGCTTGGTTTTAAAGTTTTTTTAAAGTGATTTTTTTCTTGTGTTTTAGCTGTGTTAGAATATTCAAATCCTGCTATGGTAGGATAGCTGGGCTATAGTCCTCCTTCATTCACTCCCACCCTCTCCCTCCCTCCCTCATGTCCCCCCGCCCTGCCCCCTCGAAGTCCACCAACAGGGGAGGACCTCCTCCCCTTCCATCCAACCCCAGCTTATCCTGTCTCCTCAGGGCTGGCTGCAATGTCCTCCCCTGGGATCTAGCCAGTCTGTCACTCCCCTGCATGTATGGGGGAGGGTCAAAGAGTCAGCCATCAAGTTCATGACTGAACCAGTCCCTGTTTCCCTCACTAGAGTCTTCAGTCCGACAACGAGCTATCATGGGCCCCATCTGAGGGGGGGGTTCCAGGCCACATCATGGTCCTTGATTGTAGAAACCAACTCATACAAGACCCCTGTGCCCTGCTCAGTTTGGTATTTATGGAGCTCTTTTTCTCCCCAAGTCTCACCAACCTCCCCCATTTCTATCATCACTTCTCGCTCTCTGCCAAAGACTTGATCACGAGTCTTAATATCTGCTCTGATACATTGCTACATTGACCCCCCCAGAGGTCCTCCATGGCATGCTCCTGTCCTGTTGCTTGTTTTCTCCTCCACTCAATGTCCATCCCATTTGTTCATCCAAACGAGCATTGATCAAACTTTGTCTCCTTAAACCAATTCACATTCTAATATTTTGGGATAGCTAGAATAAATTCCTACCTATAAATTAAAACTGCATAATTTTTATAATAGTATTTCATATCTCTTAATATAATTTGTATACTTCATATAATAATTTTTCAGACACATAAATTCACATATAAATGACCCAAAGATTACAATGAGGTTCTTCCTTAAAAATCATATTTTAGGAATTCATAGCTCATCCCCATATTTTCTTCTAACAGATTTAGTGTTTTTGGTTTTATGTTGAGGTCTTTGATCCACTTGGATTTTAATTTTGTGCAGGATTGATAATTATGGATCTATTTGATTTTTTTTTTACATGTAGACACCCAGTTAGGCTAGCACCATTTGTTGAAGATGCTTTCTTTTTTCCATTGCATGCTTTTGGCTTCTTTGTCAAAAATCAAGTACTCCTTGGTGTGGCAGGGAGGTCAAAGAGCCAGCCACTGAGTTCATGTCAGAGATAGTCCCTGTTCCCCTTAGTACAGTACCCATTTGGATACTGAGCTGCCATAGGCTATATATGAGCAAGGGTTCTAGGTTATATCCATGCATGGTCCTTGGTTGGAGAATCAGTTTCAGAAAAGACACTTGTGCTCAGATATATTTCGTCCTTTTGGGGCACCTGTCCTCTCCAGGTCCTAATAACTCTCCCTTCTTTCATATGATTCCTGGCAATCTCCCCAAGGTTTGGTTATGAATCTCAGCATCTGCTTTGATATACTGCTAGGTGGAGTCTTTCAGAGACAATCTATGGTAGGTTCCTGTCCTGTTTCTTGCTCTCACCTACTTCCAGTGTCCACCCTATTTGTCTTTCTAAGATTGGTCATCTTACCCCGGGTCCTCCTTCTTGTGAGCAGCCTTGCTAGGCCACCGAGGAGAACATTGCAGCCAGTCCTGATGAGACCTGATAAACTAGGGTCAAATGGAAGGAGAGGAGGACCTCCCCGGGCAGGGAGGAGGTGAGGGAAGTTGGGTGGGATTGGGAGGGGGCTACAGATGGGATACAAAGTAAATAAACTGTAAATAATATAAAAATCAAAAATTAATTTAAAAAGAAAAAAATCAAATATCCATACGTATGTGGGTTTATTTATGGCTCTTCATTTCAATTCCACTGATTCACCATTTTGTTTCTATGCCAGTACCATACAGTTTTTACTACTATTGTTCTGTAGTATAGCTTGAGATTAGGAATGGAAATACCTCCAGACAATCTGTTGTTGTACAGGATCTTTTTTGGCAATTCTGTGTTTTTTGCTTTCCATATGAAGTTGAGAATTGTTCTCTCAAGGTCTGTAAAGAACTGTGTTAGTATTTTTATGGGAATTGCATTGAATCTGTAGATTGCTTTTGGCAGGATTGCCATTTTCACTATGTTAATCCTATTGATCCATGAACATGGGAGATCTTTCCATCTTCTGATATCTTCTTCAGGTTCTTTCTAGACTTTTTGATTACTTCTCCCTGATGGGGGATTAGCCTTGCCAGGTCACAGAAGAGGAAGGTGCAGCCAGATCTGATGAAACCTGTTAGGCTAGGGTCAGATAGAAGGGGAGGAGGACCGCCCCTATCAGGGGACTTGGAGAGGGACATGGGAGGAGATGAGGGAGGAAGGGTCTGATTGGGAGGGGATGAGGGAGTGGGGTACAGCTGGGATGCAAAGTGAATAAACTTTAATTAATAAAAAATAAAAATAAATTAAAAAGAAAAAATCACATTTTCTTGAGAAAACAGCATAAGTTATACATACACACATATATCTAACATACCAAATGTCACAATTCATCCACTTGGTGCATAAGAGTTTCAGTTGTCAACATGTTTGTCTGGCTGACTGGGCTTGTTAGCCCATACTGCTGCAAGAATAGACTGTAGTTATATAAGTATAATAACATATTTTTTTATTACTTTACTCTGAAACTTTACATTCTTCTTTGCTTTCAGCATTATCTTCCCAGTTCCTACAGAATAGCTCACTAAGCTTCTAATATTCAAAGACTTTTCCAGCTCAAAAATTAAAATGCTTCTACAAAAGTCCCCAAAACATCATGTTCTGGTCTGGAACAATAAGACCTGACATGTTGGTATCAACTTCTGTTTTAATTAGATTTCTATTGTAATAAAACTGTCATCAAAAACAACATAGGGTCAAGGTATGGTGTCACACAACTTTAATCACAGCACTTGGGAGGCAGAGGTTGGCAAATATCTGTGTGTTTGATGTTATCCTAGGCTACATAGAAAGATCCAAGGGTCAGAGCTACTTAGTCAAATCTTATTTCAAATACCAACAATATTCAGATTGTAAAATGGTTTACTTAGTGTATAGTTCATCATCAGGTAAGGCCAGAGCAGTAGTTTAAGGCAGGAACTGGAGGCAGGAACTGATGTAAAGAGCATGTAGGAACACTGCTTACTGTACAACATCTAATGACTTGCTAAGTCTACTTTTATGTATGTCCCAGGACCACCTGTCCAAAGGAAGCATGAGCCACAGTGATACGGGTTCTCCAGGAGCAATAATTAATCAAAAAAATGGTCCATACTGGCACTGGAAACCATGTGACAGTTTATATCCCATGCTGGCATCTATTATGGGCAAGGAAACATCTTTTGTAGGTTAATAATTGAGAATGAGAGACATCAAAGGCTTCTGTGACAACTCACATCCCCTCTTCCCAAAAACATGCAAATAAGACACTACAGAAAAGAATTCTTTTAAAGTGTGATAAAGATAAGTATATGTCTTTACAAGTGATTGCTTCTGGAATGGGTGGGAGGGCAGTCAAGCAAGAAGGCAGATAGCTTTAGGGAGCAGGCCACTGTGTGTTTGGATCATGCTCCAGTGAGTGAAAGGACAACTCAAATTAAATTAGTTTTGTTTGTTTGTTTGTTTTGAGGGATAGCATAAGGGTGAAAATTTGGAAGAAGGAGGAATTTAAAGAAAGTGTGATCAGGGTGCATTATATGAAATTCCCAAATAATTAATAAAAATATTATGTTGGGGGGGAAATGTGCTATAAACTTACATACAGGACAATCTGAGGGAGGCAATTTCACAATTAGAGTTTCTCTTCCCAGGTGAATCTAGGCTCTGTCAAGCTGACAACAACTATCAAGCATACACATGGTATACAAGTATTGCTATATCACAGGATATGCCCATTTATATATTAATATGAATATATATTTTGTTCTTATAGTTCAGTTACATATATTTTCCTTTTTTATTTCAAGTTTTTCCAAAGCTTATTGAGTTCTTTTATGTTGTATAAAAATATAAATTACATGGTAGATGAATTAAAAGTATGAATTAGATTGAAAGTGTGAACTAAATTTTATATTATATTAACATATGAATTAAATGAAGCAATGTCTCAAGAAAGATTATATCTGCTATACTTTTCTTCAGATGAGAAAAGTTGTATTTGCATGTTAAGGTCATTTTAAATGGTCCTCTATAAAATATCAGTAATTAGTGCAATAGAGCAGGAAGCTCTTCTTTTTAGTTCTGCGGCTCATTTGTGACCTTTCATGCTAAAAGTTTTAGTTGGAGCATTTAATTCTTTCATTCCATATGTAATTATGAAAGAATTTTGACATTTTAATACTTTCTTTTTCCCATACAAAAACTTTAATTCAAACTTTTAAATTGCATTCATACAGGACACATGATAATATTTTTTCTTTTTATTAATTACAGTTTATTCGCTTTGTATCCCCCCTTTAGCTCCCCCCACCTCCCCTCCTAATCCCACCCTTTTTCCCCACCCATATCCCTCTCCCAGTCCACTGATAAAGGAGGTCCACCTCCCCTTCCCTCTGATCCTAGTCTATCAGGTCTCATCAGAAGTGGCTGCATTGTCTTCCTCTGTGTCCTGGTAAGCCTGCTCTCTCCTCAGGGGGAGGTGATAAAAGAGCAGGCCAATCAATTCCTGTCAGACACAGTCCCTATCCTCATTACTATGAACTCACTTGAACACTGGAGTGTCATAGGCTACCTCTGTGCAGGGGTTTCAGGCCATCTCCATGAGTAGTCCTTGGCTGGAGTATCAGTCTCAGAAAAGACCCCTTTACCCAGACTTTTTGGATCTGTTGCTCTCCTTGTGGAGCTCCTGTCCTCTCAATGTCTTATTATCTCCCCCTTCTTTCATAAAATTCCCTGCACTCTGCCCAAAGTTTGGCTATGAGTCTCAGCATTTGTCTCAATACCCTGCAAGGTAGAGTCTTTCAGAGGCCCTCTGTGGCAGGCTTCTGTCTTCTTGTCTGTTTTCTCCCTCTTCCTATGTCCATCCTCTTTGCCTTTCTGAATGGGGATTGAGCATTTTATCCAGAGGCCACCTTCTTGATTAGCTTCCTTGGTGCACAGATTTTAGTATGTTTATTATATATTATATGTCTAATATCCACCTATAAGTGAGTATATACCCTGTGTGTTTTTCTGCTTCTGGGATAGCTCATTCAGAATGATCTTTTCCAGTTCCCACCATTTACCTGCAAATTTAATGATTTCCTCATCTTCTATTGCGGAGTAATTTTCCATTGGGTAGATGTTCCACAATTTCTGTATCCATTTTCAAGTCAGGGGCATCTGAGCTGTTTCCAAGTTTTGGCTATTACAAATAAAGCTACTACAAACATGGCTGAGCAGATGTCCTTGTTGTATACTTGAGTGTCTTTTGGATATATGCCAAGGAGTGGTATATCTGGATCTTGAGGAAGCTCTATTGTATGAGAAAGCGCCAGATTGATTTTCAAAGTGGTTGTACTAGTTTACATTCCAACCAGCAGTGGAGGAGGGTTCCCCTTTCTCCACATCCTCTCCAGCATGTGCTGTCACTTTAATTTTTCATCTTAGACATTCTGATGGGTGTAAGATGAAATGTCAGGGTCATTATATATATATATATATATCATAATATATATATGCATATATAAATTAGAATGTGTATACAATCAGTAATGCACAGAGCTACTTAAAGGAAAGATGTTAATGATTGTTTCAGGTTACTTTCTTGTTACTTTGGTACCCTGTAAACTCAGATTAATAGAGGAACAGGGTATTTATCTCACAATTGAAGATGCAGTCCACCATGGCAGAAAAACCAAAGCAGCTGGCCACATTGTATCCACAATCAATAAACAGAGTAGGGTAAATGAATTCTAGTGCTCAGCTTTTTACTTATAGCCCAGGTTTCTCTACCTACAGACGTGTTCCATCTGTAGGGAAGGAGAGCCTTCCTGTATAGTCAACCTAATTAAAATAACTCCTATTGATATGTCCAGGGGATCCTCTCCCAGACAACTGCAGATGCTGTCAAGCTGACAATTAGCACTAACTACTTTCCATTGCTGACAAAAATACCAGAAGATAAGATAGCCTGAAGATATTTTATTTTGCCTAAAATTATAATGAATTCCAGCCCAAGATCATGTAAAAAATACTGCCCCAGTCTTCTAGTTGAGGGAAGAGAAGGGAAGTACATCACCACATTTGATGGAAAGGAAATCAGAAAAAGAATTCAATGTAGAAGTCCAGAGTCAGGAAATAAAGCAGAGACAAAGGGGTCATGCTATTTACTAGCACATTGTTAAAGTACTTGCTTCTCTATTTAAAAACAAAACAAAACAAAAACAGGCCTTTACAATCTACTTTGTTCTCAGAAATTTTGCCTCCTAGACTTCTACTGGGATGCTGTATTAATTGCGTCTTAAAGCATTCAAAGCTAAGATAATCGCATGAACACATATACACCACAAATGATAATAGGTGCTACATAACAACATAACGCATTATGGAACCATCCTCTGTATTAGTTATGTTTCTGTTGCTGTAAAACACCAACACCGTGAGCAATGCAACTCAGAAAAGAATTTATTTGAAGTCTTAAGTCCGAAGGGTTGGAGTCCATAATGGCCAGGAGAGCATAGTAGCAGCTTTTTCAGTAAAACTTCACCTCCAATAGCATCATCCACTGGGGGATCAAGTGTTCAAATACCGAAGCCAACCTGGAACATTTCCTATTCCAAGCAAGCATAGTATAGTGACCTGGCAAGAGACACCGAGAATGAAGACCAAGACAGGCTGTCTGACCAAGGTCTTCGGTTTATTCAAATTCTTCATACAATTTATAAGGAGAAGGCAGAGAGGAAGGAATGTAATTACCTTTGGCAAGGTTACTAAGTGACACAGGATGACCCACCAGAGGAGTCACAGCATGTGCTAATGATAGTTGCTAGGAAAGTTCCGCAGAAGAGTTACTTTGGAAGCCCCAAGTGGGGAGGACAGTTTAAGGTATTTCAGGAAGGTGATCTTATCCCAAGCCCCAGGTCAGCCAGTAATGCACTACTCTATCCAAGCAGTAGCCCATTAAACCAGGTCAGGCCAGATGCCAAGAATTCGGGAGGCAAGATACCAGAAGGCTTCCCACAATACAGCAAGAAAAAAAATAGGGTTCACTACATTAGAGTGGATTCGAGAAGAGAAAATGGAGGAGAGGATGATATAATTATATTCAAGTACTGTTTCTATTGTTGCTCAATTTTGTGAGTAGACTCAAAATTTCTAGATTCTTATTCCAAATTAAAGTGGTATTAAGAGAACTAGCTAGGGTCAGTTGGAGGAAGAGGAGGCCTCCCCTCTCAGTGGACTTGGAGAGGGGCATGGGAGGAGATGAGGGAGGGAGGGTGGAATTAGGAGCAAATGAGGGAAGGGGCTACAGCTGGGATACAATGTGAATAAACTTTAATTAATATAAAAATATTTTTATACTTTTTATTAATTATACTTTATTCACTTTCTATTCCCCATAAACCCCTCCCGCCTCCCCCCCTCCCAATTCCACCTTCCCTCCCCCTTCTCCACACATGATCCTCCCCAAATCTACTGATAGGGGAGGTCTTCCTCTCTTTCTTTCTGATCCTCCTCTATCAGTTCTCAGCAGGAGTGGCTGCATTGTCTTCCTCTGTGGCCTGGTGAGGCTGCTCCCCCATCAGGGTGAGGTGACCAAAGAGCAGGTCAATCGGTTCATGTCAGAGGCAGTCCTTCTTCCCATTACTATGGAACCCACTTGGACACTGAACTGCCATAAGCTACATCTGTGCAGGGGTTCTAGGTTTTCTCCTTGCATGGTACTTAGTTGGAGTATCAGTCTTAGGAAATACTCCTGTGCTCAGATTTTTTGGTTCTGTTGCTCTCCTTGTGGATCTCCTGTCCTCTCCCTATCTTAATATTTTCCACATCTTTCATGAGGTTCCATGCACTCTGCCCAACAGTTGGCCATAAGTCTCAGCATCTGCTTTAATATTCTTCAGGGCAGAGACTTTCAGAGGCCCTCTGTGACAGACTCCTAACTTGTTTCCTGTTTTCTTCTTCTTCTGATGTCCATCTGCTTTGCCTTTCTGGTTGGGGACTGAGAATTTTAGCCGGAGTCCTCCCTCTGTACACCAAAAGATATCCTTCTTTTTTATTATTGAATAATATTCCATTGTGTAGATGTACCACAATTGAAACACTTAAAGAAATGCTCAATGTCATTAGCCATTAGGGAAATGCAAATCAAAATGACCCTGAGATTTCACCTTACACCCATCAGAATGGTCAAAATAAAAAATCAAGTGATAACACATGCTTGAGAGGTTGTGGAGAAAGGGGCACCCTCCTCCACTGCTGGTGGAAATATAAACTTGTACAACCACTTTGGAAATCAATCTGGCACTTTCTCAGACAGTTAGGAATAGTGCTTCCTCAAGATCCACCTATACCACTCCTAGGCATATATCCAAAAGAGGCTCAAGTACACAATAAGGACATTTGCTCAAACATGTTTGTAGCAGCTTTATTTGTAATAGCCAGAAGCTGGAAACAACCCAGATGCCCCTCAACTGAAAAAATAAATTTTTAAAAGAGAGCTATGAATCAAGAAAAAGAAGTGTTGACATTGGTCAGCTAAAGGGTTAATAAATTGTGTGTGTGTGTGTGTGTGTGTGTGTGTGTGTGTTGCACTTGAAAGCCTGGTTGGGGAGAGTGCTTTGAAAAGAGCTGGGATAATAGGAAATGTTATGTTAGTTTGATGTTTTAATAATATGTAAGGGCTAAGATAATCAGTCCCCACTTAAAAAGTCAAATGGGATGGACATGGGAAGTAGGAGAAAACAAGAAACAGGACAGGAGCCTACCACAGAGGGCCTCTGAAAGACTCTGTCTAGCAGCGTATCAAAGCAGATGCTGAGACTCATAACCAAACGTTTTGTAGAGCGCAGAGAATCATGATAAAAGGGAGAGTTAGTTTGACCGGGAGAGGACAGGAGTGCCACAAGGACAAAACATATCAGTGCACGGGGGTCCTCTATGAGACTTTTTCTCCAACCAAGGACCATGTATGTATATAACCTAGATCTCCTGCTCAGATGTAGCCCATGGTAGCTAAGTATCCAAGTTTTTACTCTTTACAAACGTCTTACTGAGAATAGTGAAATAAAAATTGGAATTCTTTCAAACACACAAAACTAATTTTCCCTTTTATAATACCCAACACTATAGGTGAAATGTAAATTCTCTATCATTTAGGACAAAAAGAGCTTCTAGTAAATTCTAGTAGAAATCTAATAACTAGAAGAAAGTTCAAAGCAAGCAGTGCTGGCACGCACACACACACATTCCCCTACACATACACACACTCATTCTGATTCATCCTCTAGAACAAAAATCATCCTAAGTAAAAACAATGCAGAGTGAAAGCTGGGGGTGTTTGCTATGCATGATTTTAAGAGTAGCCCATCCAGATGTTGAATCTAGAACTCTAAAAATCTTCAGGTCATTTACAATGACCTACTTGGAAGTGACTCAGTAGCTTTCAAATAGCTTTATCTATGGAGATCTATCTTAACTGAAGTCCAGCCTGGGATGAAAAACACAATGACATATTTTCATATTATCATGTCGGCATCATCATGCTGTGACTTTCTGCTTCCAATAGAAGCAAACTCAATCAATTAAAGGTGATTCAGGGAGCAAACACCCGATAATCATCTATATGCCTCCTGATACTTCCCCTTACTAATAGGAACAAGAATTTCAAATTTGGTCAAATGCTAGATAGTTTCTGCAGATAATTTCAGTCTAGTGGGAAATCAGTTTCTAGTTTTAAAAGTTAATAATTGATATTTTGGTATTATTTCTGGTAAACCTATAATACCACCTCGCACCCTATATCAGTTTTTGGTCAGAAAATATCATAGAGAAAATAAAAATAATTACTCTCCATTTTTGGATATGACCAAAAGGCTCATTTACAGAGGCAGTAGGATGGGGATGTGTTTTCTATGTACCATCATTTCCTTGGGAGTAGTTGAATTTCAAAACTCTTTCTATTCTATCCTTTATTTTGCCATAAGGGATCACACAGGTCTAGAACATTAAAAAGACTGTGAATGCAATATCAAAGATGACTTTTCACCCCATTACTAATAATTTACACTGTGAATTAATCATGTACTAATATTCATTTCTGCCCAGTACTATTCAAGAGATAGTAAATTACTATATTTGTGTTTTCAAATAATCAGTATTATGGATAATATACTATATTTAATAATGTTGTTACCCATATACTATCATAAACAATATTTTGTTGATAATATTGATAACTTTAATTACTGATTCATTGCTTTTGCTGTAATATAACATATCATTTTTATTAAATATATGTATAATTCTTTTCAATTTCCACCCAGTAGCATATTTATAAGAGGCAGAATTTTCAGATCTATGATGTGTTTATATATATATATATATATGTGTGTGTGTGTGTGTTTTGAGATGTAAGAAATATGTTATCTGTAATACAGTAATACCAACAGTTGTTAGTTACTTGTCTGATATGTATGATTTGCCTCAGTCACCGAAGCAAGTCTGTATTGGTATGTATTATTTTTACTTTAACATATCAGAAGACTTACTAAGAATGGTCAATAATTTCTAATGTTATATATTTCAGTAAGTTGCAAAAACCTATCTAAAACACCTTTTAAGCCTATCAATTAAATATATCCCTCTACTTAAACAGAGACTTGAGACATTATATAAGGTATTTCAGCATAATGCATGCAATAAATCTTACCAGAATGGTAGCTTTTTGTTGTTGTGAGTCATGATATGACATAAAACTAACTGAAGTTCAGATTCTGAAGTTCTGTTAAGATATGGCAAGGCTTAAATTTCTCATGAGATTCATAGGCAAATAAAGCATTGGAAATGATGCATCAGCATTTCCTTCTGAGAAAAACGGAGTTATTACCGGCATCAGACAAAGAAGTAAAATATAGAAATTTTCTCCTACAAGTACGTAAGAGACAAATATACCATTCAAATTTCCACGATCATTTCCAAACATCAGTACCTCAGACAAGGAAGAGCATTAGAAGTCAATACTTGAGGATCTAGTACACATCATTCACCTCCTCACCATTAGATGGAACCACTTCTGTGTTTCCACAAATGACACCTCTTTGAGATAGAGTACCTTCGTAGACCTAAACATTTGCTTCAAAACTTTAACAATGTTCTCATACTTCTTCAAAACCACAGAAAATATTCCCAGCTGAAACCACATCTCCATATCCCAACTATTTGTTTTATTAATTCAGGACAATTGGTGGTAAAACACAATTTCCAAAAGTTTGCTAAAATAGAAATGTTCTTTTCCATTTATGTTAAGAAAAGTACTGAAAGTTTTTAAACATTTTATTTTTCAGTGTGAAATTAATGGTTTTCAAATATCCTACATGTCTTGCAAATTGAAGGTAAGTGTGTTTTAAGGTAATTTGCCACACATTGCTAATTTTGCTAAACAGTTATTCCTTGAGGAATCTAAACACGTGTTTCTAACTAAACTGATTACTTTACAGGCTTCACAAGCTGTAACAGTAACAAAAAAAAATCTTAAATCTATAGGCTAATTGGCCACAGTTGTCCCTTGGGTCAGAAATCACAGCAGCTGTGCATATGCATTAAGCCAAAATATGAGGCAAGAAGAAGAGTTATCAGCAAATAAGTCTGTCATTTTGTGCTGAATGCGATGAGAACTTTTGACTATTTTTTTTTCTCTCCTTCCTTCCATTCTTAGATATATAGCCTCTTTCTATGAGTAATGAGATGTTATTTCTTAGGCGTTTGTTTTCATTTCCTATTTCTTTTAAACTACCTCATGATAGTTCTTCCCAATGTCTACTCATGTCCTTAACACATTTCATACAACCATTCAGAGACAAATCAGGGAAACAACACAGTTCTCCTGAGACAGGGTTCTCATTAAATCTGAAAGATCTATTTCTATATAAAAATGTTGTTTTCCTGAGATTCATTTTTACTTTTATTTACATGCATGTGTGTTCTACTTGTGTGCTGTGACTGAGTGGGTCAGAAGAGCATATTGGATCCTCTAGAGATAGAGAGAGTTATACGGTGGTTATAACATGCCTGACATAGGAGACAGAAATTAAACTCAGGTTATGTGGAGAACCAGCAAGTACTCCAAAACCACTGAGACATCTCTCTAAGCTCTTGGTCTACTCCTGAATCTGGAGATGTTTGTCCTCTTTCTCTTTCCTTTGCTTCTTTTGCCCCCTTATCTTTTATCTTTCTCCTCTTTCTTTCACTTCCTTCTCTTCCTCTTTATCCTCTTACTCCCTACCTCCATCTCTCTCTCTCAAAATATCGCATCATATTCTTGTCTCATTTTATACATACCTGCAATTTGGCTACTTATATAAAAGCAAATGCACTTATAGTAATGAATTGATTAATACTTTGTAAGTAATATTCAAACTAAAATGGCTTCTCTTTTCTTATCATTATTTCCCAAAAAAGACTGCTCTTCTCTGAAGAGAAATGCAGGGGATTGAAAAGGGGTGAAGCTGATAGAAAGAGGAGGTGGGGGGAGGAGCTGGAAGAAGTGGAAGGAGGGTAAACTTTGGTCAAGATATATTGTTTGAAAGAAGAAAGAGGGTTAACATGAGATGAGTAATTTCTGAAATTACCCGTATACTTTCAGAGAAATATATTTAGGTGGAACCAATATTGCTTGTTCATAGCATAGTGAAGTGTGGCTTTTATTTATTACAATTTCACTAGCACCCTGTGAACCATGACTGTAGAAAGTGTGACAGAAGAGTGTTGCACACAAAGAAGTCTGAAGACCAATGCCAAGTACAACCATATGGTTATTCAAGACATGTTTTGCTGAATGCTATTACCTTAGTTACTTCTTGGCTCAGTGTATAAATATCTAAGTCATGTTTAAAAACTGGTTTTGTGCCTACTTACACTAGCACCACCCTTCAAATATGAACATACAACTGGAGATCATGCACTAAGAGACAAATTAGTAATTCCTTGGGTTTATCAACTGAAAATGAGCATTCCTATCTGTTGTTAAACTTAAATGCTTTTTGTTTAATATTCATTTTTGGTTTTTTAACATTTTTATTTTATATTAATCACAGGCTATGTTCTTTGTATCCCAGCAGTAGCCCCCTCCCACCTTCTCTCCCTATCCCTCCCATCCCTCCCTAATCTCCTCCCTGTCCCTTTCCAAGTCCACTGATAGGGGAAGACCTCCTCCCCTTCCATCTAACTCTAGCTTATCAGGTCCCTTCAGGACTGGCTGCAATGTCCTCTTCTGTGGCCTAGCAAGGTTGCTCCTCCCTGAGATGGGAGGGGGGGGTCTAAGAGCCAGCCATTGAGCTCATGTCCGAAATAGTCCCTGTTCCCCTTACTAGGGTACCCACTTGGATATTGAGCTACCGTTTGCTACATTCAAGCACAGGTTCTAGGTTATATCCATACGTGGCCTTTGGTTGGAGAAACAGTCTCATAAAAGATCCCTGTGCCCTGATATATTTGGTCCTTGCAGAGCGCCTGTCCCCTCCAGGTCATACTAACTCCCCCTTCTTTCATATGATTCGCTGCACTCTGCCAAAGGGTTGGTTATGTTTCTTAATCTTTGCTTTGATACCCTGCTAGGAAGAGTCTTTCCAAGGCCCTCTGTGGTAGGCTCTTGTCCTGCTACTTGTTTTCTCCTACATCCAATGTCCATCCCATTTGACTTTCTAAGTGAGGATTAATCCTCTTATCCCAGGTCCTCTTTCTTGTTTATCTTCTTTAGGTGTACAGATTTCAGTATGTTTATCCTATCTTAACTGAAAATGAGCATACCTATCTGTTGTTAAACTGAAATGCTTTTTGTTTAATATTCTTGATTTAATTTTATTTATTGGTAATTGGAAATGAACAATATGTTATATAAAAAATAAAAAATGATCTTGAATAATGGAGATACCTTTGAGGAGTAAATGGAATAAATAAAGTTAAATAATAGGCCCCCAAAGAGTATTTTAATGGTGTTTTCAGTAAAAATATAATGTTATAGAACCCATACAAATGGTTACTGCTAATTAGAAAGAAAAATAAATACAACAAACAAAACAATGTACACCTGATTACTTCAGAATACAATGTATAGGAGATTGAAGGATGGTGCACAGATGGCATGCTATAATGAAATCATTAAATCAATTAAGATAAATTAAGGTAATAGATATGAATCACTTTATTCTACTGGTAAAAAGTAGTGAAAATTTTAGATGATATTTCTAATATAAAGCACTAAATACATTCACAAGAATACAGATTAATAAAACATTTGGAAAAACTAGTTAGAATCACTCCAGGGAAGGCTCACCTCAATGTCAAGATGAGGTTTGAATAAAGTCTTTGCAACAGTGATTGACATTCTCTCATGTTACAGCTGGAGCAACCTCCTCCTGGTTGACCCAGTTTCACATTGCAATTCTTTATTACTTTTTTAGTGTCCAACGAGTCTTTCTAGTTATTGAACATGGTATTGCATGCTTCTGATACAATCAGTTTTGGAAAAGTACCATAAATTTGGTATCAGAGAGCAAGCTTTATTTTATTTTGTTTTATTAGTTTTTAACTTATGAGAGCATATCTGCCTTCACGTAGATGTATCTGGCAATATAAACTTAGGAGAAATTTTAAAGCTAAATTAAACCTTAAGTAAAAACAAAATTATAATCCCTATATTTATCCATTTAAAACTTTTAATAAGAAAAAATAGTGATAATTACTCAAAGGCAAAACAAAGACTTATCCGCCATTTTAGGCTTATCAGATCTCAAAGTTATTCAGAATTGTCCTATCTATTACTAAAACAAATAAGTATTATATACTGTTTTCCTGTTTTATTATGTAGTTCAACATCATTTAATGGTATTCATTTGTATACATTTTAACATTTCTAATGTAATTAGGTCAAGGATAACGAATTGATGCAGAAAATCACAGCATCAATTGACATAATATAAAAGCTTAAACTACAAAAAATTAATTCCTTAAAAATTTCCATGATTAAATACTTTAAAGTAATTTAAAGTACATTAAAATAGAATCTTTCAAAACCACTTAATCAGTAGAGTCACTAAGATGATTGAGGGTCAACATTCCATATACTTTTTCAATCTTTTTTCAAGTAATATATTTATTTTTATATGAATCACAGGTTACATACTTTGTATCTGGGCTGTAGACCCCTCCCTCATTCCTTCCCACGCTCCCCATCCCTCCCTCATCTTCTCCCTGCCCCCCTCCAAGTCCAGTGATAGGGGAGGACCTCCCCCACTTCCATCTGACCTTAGCTTATTATGACTCTTCAGGGCTGGCTGCAATGTCCTCTTCTGGGATCTAGCTAGGCTGCTCCTCCCTCAGAGGAGGAGCGGTTGACAAGCCAGCCATTTAGTTCATGACAGAAATAGTCCCTGTTCCCCTTACTAGGGTATCCAGTTGGATACTGAGCTACCAAGGGCCACGTCTGAGCAGGGGTTCTAGGTTATATCCATATATGGTTCTTGGTTGGAGAAACAGTCTCATAAAAGACCCCTGTGCCCTGATCTATTTGTTCTTTGTGGGGTTCTTGTCCTCGCCAAGTCTTACTAACTTGCCTTTTTTTCACATGATTCCCTTTCAAGCTTTTGACATGTTTTATCTCAGTCAATAACTGAAAATTTCATTTTTGTGGGATTCTCTGGAGGCTAAAAAAGAGAGTTACGTTTCAAACTCATTCTACTATGTGTGATAAACTTAGTGATATTTTCAAACATATGACTGATATGAAACTGAAGGCTCCTACTAGTGGGTAACATGCATCATTTATCAGAGGGACAACTTTGCACAAATTTTACCTCATTTTTCAGCAATTAAATTACATAAAAAAAATCAATTTACCAAGATAATTTATAAAATTACCACAAACACAAGTGAGTTCAAATAACAAATATATTAACACATGTATATGTATGTATGTACACATATATGTATATATACACAACATATATGTATATTTATATATGCACATATATGTGTACAGACACACATCTATCTATCTATCTATCTATCTATATATGTGAACACAGGTGGGTTATGACATCATTGTGTATTTATTTCAGAGGTTAAAATATATTTAATATAATTATTTGAGAAAATTCAAGTGTAAATTCAAAGTCAATAAATGTATATGTGATTTTAAATATCAAAATAATATCACTTATTTAAAAACATATTGACACTGACACATAAAATGAAACAGGGTGACATTATTATTTGGGCTTTATTGTTTACATTAAATTGCTGTAATATTTTATTTCAATTTCTCTTTTATAATATCTTTGTAATATTTGACATGATTTCAAGAAGAGGTGAATAAAATAAACAATAATAGTGGATGAGTCCACTTCCTCTATGAAGAGAAAATTTTTAAGACAGTCTCTAATTGTTATAAATTACTGGAACTGGGAAAGGGAAGCAGATGTTAAATGAAAAGCAAGATTGACAATCTAAGTTAAAGGAACGTTAAATGTCTGAATATGTTTTTTCAGAAGAAATTTAAAATTTTGTCTCTCATTTGCATTTAGCAAAATCTATTTTCAGAAATATTTTGGGCCAATTGACCATCTGAATTTCTCTAATAATTTATTATCTTTTAATAATTACTGATAACAGTTAAGTAAAATAAAGCTTCTACTTCAATCTAAAGAAATGTGTGTGAAAATGGCCAAAAACCAATTTAAAATTTGTAGCCTATCTTTTGCTTTTTAGGTTGGGTCACTAAAATATTGGTAAGATTATAAATGCTCTCAAATTTTTCCATTTGATATGGACCCTCAAAATACCCATTTTTCATCATACATGCGTTAGTGATAATATTAACAGTACAACTTAGAGACATCCTACATACATCATTACCTTAATCCAACCTTGAAAACTGTATTTCACTTTGAGACTGAGCAGGGCAGTCTCTGACAGGAACTTGGTTGCATCCTCTTTGATCACTTCTTGTGGGCAAAGTGGCTTTACCAAGCCACAGAAGAAAAGGATTCAGGCAGTCCTGTTCTGATGAAAATTGTTAGGCTAGGGTCATATAGTAGAGGAGATGGACTCACATTTTCAGTGGACTAGGGTACCACTAAAGGGGGGAAAGGGAGGAAGGGTGGGACCAGGAGGAGATGAGGCTATAATTGGGATACAAAATGAATAAATAGTAAAAATAATACAACAGCGAAAATTTTAAAAAGACACTGTTTCTTCTAATACCCACTAAATACTGCTCTGTCCCTCAAAAAAAAAAAGCAAATAAAACATGATCCTATCCCCACATATTCCTGGACCTGCTAAGAAAGATGGGCTTTGAACATATTTCATATATATATATTATATATATATTATATATATAAACATTATTTTTAAATGACCAAAGAATATTGAAGATACAGTGAGAGAAAAATTCTTGCATGTCAGTGAAGGAAAGTTTTATAAACAAAATGAAAGCAGAAAATTAAAATCTAAATGGAATAACTTACAAGACAAATCAAGGAAATAGGCATGATTCAAGATGAGAAACAATCAAGAAAAATGCATAATCATGTTATTTTGGCTATTTCTCAGAGAAGAAAAATTAATTCTGGAGATTAAAGTGATTTAGGTGAGAGTTGTGGAGGTGGATAGAGCAGTACAGGATAGCCTCCAAATAGACTCTATCTGGATACATTCTCCTGGCCATGGTGTATCTAGCCTTTCCTGATTAACTCCTCCCACTTCCCACAGAAGATAGATATATTACAACAAAATGAAAGGGAATTTCATTACTGCATCTTTTCGTACAAACCAATCAATTTTCCCTATGAGTCAAATGGTGCTGAAAGTATCCATAACTACAATGTAAAGTTTTTCTTGTTTGTAATGGAGATCCATTGACTATTTCAAATAAGGTGAAGGACAGTGAAGTGATTCAGCAGATAAAGTTGTGTGTCACTAGGTCTGACAATTTGTATTAGATCCCCAAGGCAACACACATGTTGAAAGGTAAGAACAATTTCCAGTTATCTTCACACACATACACACACACACACACACACACACACACACACACACATTAATCCATTAGCTAATTTTAAAAATAAAATAAAGTATTTATCATATGTTTCTTACTATCACACAATGAATACACTGGAGAATATACTGTATTACTGTTGTGACAAAAATATAAGGATGTGGTTAAAATATGCATCATACATATTTTTAATTTTTTTCATTTGTAGATTACATATAGCTTTCATAATTACATATAATTATTATGAATAAAAGCATGTGACATTTGAAAAAATGTAATCTATTTTATTATTTTTTCAAGTAAGTCAGGGACTATCATGTGTTTAAGGATGGATATTCAAAACTGGAAAAATGTCGAACTAAATGAGAAAAATTTGAAATGAAAGTTTGTTTTTTTTTTAAACTGTTTAAATTTCTGTGTGAATTCTCCTTATTTTCCTTTGCAAGGTTACTACTGAGGACAGTAGTGATTGTTCAACAAGCAATTAAAGGCACCTGAGGTTCTTAAAGTGGTCCTGTATTTCACTCATTATACATAAATGACAGTTTACAACTCTCTGTATCTCCAGTCATAGGATAGTCACCCTCTTCTGGCCTCCAGCAACCTCTCATGGTACATATGTATACAAACAAGAGAAAAAAAAACACTCAAACATATAAAATAAAACTAAAACAAATTACTCTCCGGGGCCCATCAAACAGCTCAAGGAAACCATTAAGAACCAAAATAGCCCATAAAATAATGTGTCACTAGTCAACTTTGATCCAGTTCAGCTATGACTTGTATAACAAATTTCAATGTATGGAAAAAAGTAAAACACAAATGTGTGTACCTATCATCCTCCTTATGTTCTCATTTCATTTTACTAGATGGTCATAAATTTTTGTACCATAAAAATCTACTCAAGCCAATACTATTAAAATAAATTCTATAGTTTTGTAAAGGAGGGAATGCTTTGAAAGCAGAATTGATCCATGCATTAGAAGATGTTTGTTTTTTTT
>CM053766.1:67563935-67581680 GCA_028658305.1 Pachyuromys duprasi
CTCCCCCGTTGGTGGACTTGGAGGGGGCAGGGAGGAGATGAGGGAGGGCTGGGGAGGGTAGGACTGAGGGAGGGGGCTACATATGGGATGTAAAAATCCTAACCTGTCATTGATATAAAAATAAATAAATTTATTAAGAAAAAAAAGAATAGGAATAGATGAAAAAGAAGATTCCAGACTCCAAGGTCCGGAAAATATTTTCAAAGAAATAATAGAAGAAAAAATTCCCAAATTAAAGAAAGAGATGTCCATAAACATAAAAAAGGCCTAGAGAACACCAAATAGACTAGACCAGAAAAGAAACTCCTCACAGCACATAACAGTCAAAATACTTAATCTACAGAACAAAGAAAAAAATAAAAAGCAGCAAGGCAAAAAGGCCAAGAAACATATAAAGGCAGACCTTTCAGAATCACACCAGACTTCTCAACATACGAAAATCAGAAGGACCTAGGCAGGTGTTATGCAGACTCTAAGAGACCAGAGATACCAACCCAGACTACTATACCCAGAAAAGTTTTCAATCACCATAGATGGACAAAACAAAATATTCCTTGACAAATGTAAATTTAAACAATATCTACACAGCAACCCAGCCCTTTAGAAGAAACAAGAAAGAAAATTCAAACCCAACTAAATCAACTACACCCAAGAAAACACAGGATAGAGATAACTGAACAACAAAAAATTAAAAGAAAACAAGCAATGAAACACAGTAAAAACACCAACTCCACATTAAAAGGAATTAACATTCATTGGTCGTTATTATCAATCAACATCAACTAATCAACGCTCCAATAAAAAAAAAAAACATAAACTAACAGAAAGGTTGCAGAAACAGGATCCAACACTCTGCTGCATCCAAGAAATTCACCTCTACAATAAAGATAAACACTACCTCAGAGTAAAGGCCTGGGAAATGTTTTTCAAGCAAATGGACCCAGAAAACAAGCTGGGGTAGCTACCGTAATATCTATTAAAATAGATTTCAACCAAAATTAATCAAAAAGATGAGGAGGTGCATTTCATTCTCATCAAAGAAAAAGCCTACCAGTAAGACATCAAAATCCTGAACATCTATGCCTCAAATACAAGAGCACCTGCATTTATAAATAAAATATTATTAAAACTTAAATCATACATCAATCTGAAAACCTTACTAGTGGGAGACTTCAACACCCTAATATCACCAAGAGACAGATCATCTAGACAGAAGCTAAATAGAGAAATAATGACACTTACAGAGGACCGAAATCAAATGGACCTAAGAGATGTCTACAGGACTTTTCACCCAAACTCAAAAGAGTATACCTTCTTTTCAGGACCTCATAGAACCTTCTCAAATATTGACCATATAGTTGGGCACAAAGCAAGCTTCAACAGATACAAGAATATCAAAATAATCCATTGTATCCTATCAGACCACCGTGGCCTAAACTAGACCTCAACAATAAGAGAAATAGCAAAAAGCCTACATATACATTGAAACTAAACAACTCTCTACTCAATGACAACTTGGTCAGGAAAGAATTTAAAAGGAAATTAGAGACTTCCTAAAATTCAACTAAAATGAAGGCACAACTTATTCAAACATATGGTTCACAATGAAAGCAGTGCTAAGAGGAAAGTTCATAGCAATAAATGCCTCCAGAAAGAACTTTGAAACGTCTCGTACAAGCAATATAATGGCACAAGTTAAAGCCCAAGGGGGGAAAAAAAGAAGGAGATACATCCAAGAAGAGTAGATGATTGGAAATAATCAAAATCAGATCCTAATTCTATGAATTAGAAACAAAGAAAACAATTCACAGAATCAATAAGACCAAGTCCTAGTTCTTTGAGAAAATAAACAAGATAGACAAAACCTTAGCCAAGGGATTTAAAACTCATATAGAAACTATCCAAATCAGCAAAATCAGAAATGAAAAGGGGAACATAACAACAGACAACAAGGAAATCCAAACAATCAGTATGTCTTACTACAAACATATATATGCTGCAGAATTTGAAAATCTAAAAGAAATGGACGATTTTGGATACATATTCCATCTACTAAAATTAAATCAAGATCAGATAAATAGGTTAATTAGTCCAAAATCCCCCAAGAAAAGAGAAATAGTCATGAAAATCTCTCTTCAAAAAAATCGCAAGACTAGATGGTTTCAGAGCAGAATTATATCAGACCTTCAAAGAAGAGGTAACTCCAAAACACTTCAAACGATTCCACAAAATAGACACACAAGGAAGATTACCAAACTCATTTTGTGAAGTCACAGTCATCTTGATACCTAAACCACACAAAGATCCAACAAAAAAGAGAACTTCAGACCTATCTCTCTTATGAACATTGATGCAAAAATACTCAATAAAATACTGGCAAACCGAATCCAAGAACACATCAACGATATCATCCACCATGACCAAGTGGACTTCATCCCAGACATGCAAGTGTGGTTCAACATATGGAAATCCATCAATGTAATCCACCATATAAACAAACAGAAGGAGAAAAACCACATGGTCCTCTCCTTAGATGACGAAAAAGCATTTGATAAAGTCCAACATCCATTCATGTTTAAAAGATTTGGATAGATCAGGAATAAAAGGCACATACCTAAATATAATAAAGTCCATATACAGCAAGCCTATAGCCAACATCAAACTTAATGGAGAGAAACTTAATTCAATCCCACTAAAATCGGGGACAAGTTAAGGCTGTCCATTCTCCCCATATCTCTTCAAAATAGTACTTGAAGTCCTAGCTAATGGCAATAAGACAACTAAAGGAGATCAAGGGAATTGAAAAAGAAGTCAAAGTATCACTATTTGCAGATGATATGATAATATACATGAGTGACCCCCAAAATTCAACCAGAGAACTCCTTCACCTCATAAACACCTTCAGCAAAGTGGCTGGATACAAAATCAACTCATAAAAGTCAGAAGCCCTCCTGTATACCAAAGACAAAAGGGCAGGGAAACAACACCCTTCACAATAGCCACTAATAACATAAAGTGCTTTGGGGTGACTCTAACCAAGCAAACGAAAGACATGTTTCAAAAAAAAAGGTACAAGTCTCTGAAGAGACTCTGAAAAAAGAAATTAAAGAAGATATCAGAAGATGGAAAGATCTCCCCTGCTCATGAATTGGTAGGATTAATATAGTGAAAATGGCCATCTTGCCAAAAGCAATCTACATATTCAAAGCAATTCCCATCAACATACCAACACAATTATTTACAGGCCTTGAAAGAAAGATTCTCAATCATACGGAGAAATAAAAAACCCAGAATCTCCAAAATGATCTTGTACAACAACAGATCATTTGGAGGTATCTCCATCCCTGATCTCAAGCTCTACTACAGAGCAGTAGTAGCATGGTACTGGCATAGAAGCAGAAAGGTAGATCAATGTTACCGAATATAAGACCCACAAATAAACCTACACACCTACAAATATTTGATTTTTTAAAAAAGAAGCCAAAAACATTCAATGGAAAAAAGACAGAATCTTCATAAATGGTGCTGGTCCAACTGGATGTCTACATGCAGAAAAATGAAAATAGATCCATATTTATCACCCTACACAAACCAAAGTCCAAGTGGATTAAAGACCTCAACATAAAACCAGATACTCTAAATCAGTTAGAATTAAAAGCAGGGAAGAGCCTAGCATTCATTGACAAAGGAGACAACTTCCTGAACGGAACACCAACACCACAGGCTCTAAGAGCAACAATCAATAAATGGGTCCTCATGAAATTGAAAAGCTTCTGTAAAGCAGAAGACACTGTTTTCAGAACAAACCAACAGCGTTCAGACTGGGAAAGGATCTTCACCAACCCTACATCTGACAGAGGGTTGATATTCATTATATATAAAGAACTAAAGAAGTTAAGAAGCAATAAATCAAGCAATCCAATTAAAAATGGGGTACGGAACTAAACAGAGAATTCTCTGTAGAAGAATATAGAATGACAGAGAAACACTTAAAGAGATGCTCAAAGTCCTTAGCCATCAGAGAGATGCAAATCAAAACGACCCTGAGATTTCACCTGATACCCATCAAAATGGCTGAAATAAAAAACTCAAATGACAACACATGCTTAAGAGGTTGTGGGAAAAGGGGAACGCCCCTCCATTGTTGATGGGAATGTAAACTGGTACAACCACTTTGGAAATCAATCTAGTGCTTTCTCAGACCATTAGGAATAGTGCTTCCTCAAGACCCAGCTATACAACTCCTAGGCATATATTGTTGCTCAAGTACACAACAAGGACATTTGTTCAACAATGTTTGTAGCAGCTTTATTTGTAATAGGCAGAACCTGGAAACAAACCAGATGTCCCTCAGTTGAGGAATGGATACAGAAATTGTGGTATTTTTGTACAATGGACTACTATTCAGTAGTTAAAAAAGAGGAAATCATGAAATTTACAGGGAAATGGTGGGATCTAGAAAAGATCATTCTGAGTGAAGTATCCCAGAAGCAGAAAGACACACATGGCATATGCTCACCTATTTAGACCTATAAGACATGATAAACATAACGGAATCTATACACCTAAAGAAGATAAACAAGAAAGAAGGCCCCGGGGTAAGATGATCAACCCTCCTTAGAAAGACAAATGGGATAGGCCTTGGATATAGGAGAAAACAAGTAACGGGACAGGAGCCTACCACAGAGGGCCTCGGAAAGACTCTACCTAGCAGTGTACCAAATCAGATACTAAGATTCATAACCAAACCTTCAGCAGAGTACAGGGATCACATGAAAGAAGTGGAGTTAATATGACATGGACAGGATAGGAGCTCCACAAAGACCAAATATAGCTGGGCACAGGGGTCTTATATGAGACTGTTTCTCCAACCAAGGATCTCTGCTCAGATGTAGCCTGTGGTAGTTCAGAATCCAAGTGGGTATACTAGTAAGAGGAACAGGGACTATTTCTGACATGAACTCAATGGCAGGCTCTCTGACCTCCCCACCCCCCAAATGAGGAGCTAGGCCACAAAGGAAAACTTTGCAGCCAGTCCTGAAGATACCTGATAAAACAGGGTCTGGTGAAAGGGGAGGAGGTCCTCCCATATCAGTGGACTTGGAAAGGGGCATGGAGGAGATGAGGGAGGGTGGGATTGGGAGGGAATGAGGGAGCAGGATACAGCTGGGATACGGGGTTTAAAATGTAACTAATAATAAAAATTTAAAAAATAAAAATATACTTGCAAACCGAATCAACATCAAACTATAAGAAATTTACAGGGAAATGGTGGAATCTAGAAAAGATCATTCTGAGTGAGGTATCCCAGAAGGAGAAAGACACACATGGAATATACTCACTTATTTAGACCTATAAGACATGATAAATATGAAATCTATACATCCAAAGCCCACATGAAACTAAATGAGGAGAAACTTAAATCAACCCCACTGAATTCAGGAAAAGGCAAGCTTGTCTGCTCTCTGTATCTCTTCAACATAGTATTTGAAGTCCTCACAGAGAAAAAGCCAACTAAAGGAGATCAAGTAGATACAAATCAGAAAGGAAGAATCAAAGTATTACTATTTGCAGATGATATGATAGTATACATGAGCAACCCCAAAATTCTGGGCCAGAGAACTCCTTCAGCTAATAAGCACATTCAGCAAAGTGGCTGGACATAAACTTAACTCAAAAAAATCAATAACCCTCCTCTATACCAAAGACAAATGGCTGAGAGAGAATTTAGGGAAAGAATACCCTTTACAATAGCCACTAATAACATAAAGTAGTTCCCTGTGACTCTAACCAAGAATGTGAAAGATCTGCTTGAAAAAACTTCAGGTCTCTGAAGAAAGAAACTGAATAAGATATCAGAAGATTTAATGATCTTCCATGCTCATGGGTCAGTAGGGTTAACATAATGAAAATGGCCATTCTGCCAAAAGCAATCTAGAGATTCAATGCTATTCCCATCAAAATACCAACACAATTCTTTACAGAACCTGAAAGAAAAATTCTCAGCTTCATATGGAGAAACAAAAAAAAAAAAAAACCAGAATCTCCAAAATGATCCTATACAATAACAGATCCTCTGGAGGTGTCTCCATCCCTGATATCAAGTTGTATTACCAAGCAAGAGTAATAAAAATTACATAGTACTGGCATAGAAACAGAATGGTGAATCGATGGAATCGTATAGAAGAATCAGAAATAAACTTACATATCTATGGAAAATAAAATTTTGACAAAGAAGCCAAAATCATATAATGGAAAAAGAAAGCATCTTCAACAAGTGGTGCTGGTTTAACTGGATGTCTAAACGTAGGAAAATGCAAGTACATCCATATTTATCACTCTGTATAAAACTAATGTCCAAGGGGATCAAAGACCTCAATATAAAACCAGACATACCAAACCTCTCAGAAGAAAAATTAAGGAAGAGCCTTGAACTCATTGGCACAAGGGACAACTTCCTGAACACAACACGAACAGCACAGGCTCTAATATTAAAAAAAAATCAATAAATAGGGCCTCATGAAACTGAAAAGCTTATGTAAATCAAATGACACTTTACAGACTGGGAAAGGATCTTCAAAAACCCTACATCTCATAGAGGGCTAATATCCAGAATATATAAAGAACTCTAGAAGTTAAACATCAAAAAATCAAGTAACCAATTAAAAATGGGGTCCTGAGCTAAACAGAGAATTCTCAAAATAAGAATATCAAATGACAGGTAAACACTTAAATAAATGCTCAACAGCCCTAGTTATCAGGAAATGGAATTCAAAACAACACTGACATTTTATCTTACACTCATCAGAATGGCCAAGATCAAAAACTCAGCTCACAACACATGCTAGAGAGGATGTGTAGAAAGGGGAACTCTCCTCCATTGCTGGTGGGAATGTAAACTTGTACAACCACTTTGGAAATCAATCTGGCGCTTTCTCAGTCAATTAGGAATAGTGCTTCCTCAAGATCCAGCTCTACCACTCCTAGGCATATATGTAAAACATGCTCTAGTATACAAAAAGGACATTTGATCAACCATATTCGTAGCAAATTTATTTGTTATAGCCACAAACTGGAAACAACCCAGATGTCCCTCATCTTAGGAATGGATAGCAAAATTGTGGTATATTTACACCATGGAATACTACTCAGTAATTAAAAACAAGGAAATCATGAAATTTTCAGGTAAATGCTGGGAACTAGAAAATATCATCATGAGTGAGTTATTCCAGATACAGAAAGACACACATAGTATATACTTAATTATAAGTGGAGAAACAAGGAGGGGGACCCTGGTTAAGATGATCTATCCTCATGCAGAAAGGCAAAGAGGACATTGGAAGAGAAAGCAAAGGGGCATGAGGACAGTAGCTTACCCCAGAGGTCCATTGGAAGACTTTACTGAACAAGGTGTGGAAGGAGATGCTGAGACTTATAACTAAACTTGGGCATAGTGCAAGGAATGTTATGAAAGAAGGGGAGATTATGAAAGATATGGAGGGGATTGGAGCTCTGCAAGGAGAGCAACAGATCAAAATATTTGGGACACAAATATTTTCTGTCTTTTCAGACACTGATACTCCAAACAAGGACCATGCATGGAGTTAACCTAGAACCCCTGCTCAGATGTAGCCCATGGCAGCGCAGTCTCCTTGTACTGAGAACTGGACTGTTTATGACATAAACTCAGTGGTTGTTTGATCACCTTGCCCTGATTGGAGTGCAGCCTTACCAGGCCACAGAGGAACACAATGCAGTCAGTCCTGATGATACCTGATAGGCTAAGATCAGAGGGAAGGGGAGGAGGACCTCCCCATGAATGGACTTGGGGAGGGGCATGGGAGGTGATGAGGGAGGGATCATAGGATTGGGAGGGCATGAGGTAGGGGGCTACAATGGGACTACAAAGTGAATAAACTATAATTTATAAAAATAAAAATAGTTTTTTAAAAAGTGTAAAAAACTTTGGCATCAATCCATTTATTTTTCTAATTTCAATTTTTGTTTTTGTATGAATTAAGTTTATTCACTTTGTATCTTAGCTGTAGCCCCTCCTTCATTCCCTCCCAATCCCACTCTCCCTCCCTCATCTCCCCCCATGCCCCACTTCAAGTCCACTGATGCGGGAGGTCCTCTCCCTCCATATGACCCTAGTCTGTCAGGTCTCATCAGGACCTACTGTATTGTCTTCCTCTATGGCCTCCATTTATAAAACCACTTAATCTTTAGTATTTCCTGAAGTTGTAGCCTTATGGTTAATAAGTTGTCACTAGAGATGATGGGATGCACGGTTGCTACTCTTACAGCTGACAAAAAGAATTGTAGTCTTCATTAATCTGATTCAGTCCTGAGAAGCCATTTTTATTCAAGAATGAGTTTTTTTTTTTTAATTTCCCTCAATATGTCCTTTTAGGCCTGCTAAAACTCAGGATTTAATACAGAATAAAGAATACGTGGGTCTCCAGAGGTGGTGCAGTCACGTGCTTAGACTGCAAACAGGAGCCTCTAGTAAAATTCCATCCCACTATGCAAAAATGTATGTGTGGGTACAAGGATGTGTAATCCCAGTACTGGGGAGGAAGAGATATATAGATATCTGTGAACTGATAGCTGTCCCGTCTAACCTGATTGACCGGCTCTAGGTTCATTGAAAGACCCGTCTCAAGATGAGGGGAGATTAAAGAACCCAGATTACTTTCAATTTCTAATCTCTGAGATACACTGGAACACACATGTGAATGGGCTCATATGCATGAATGCATACCCACACAAATATATAAACATATACACACATATACACATACTTACAAAGAGAGTTGGTATACACATTCATATGTACACACAAACACATCCATATAAATGCAAAATAACATTTACAAACATGGCTGTCACAGTCAAAGATAATTCATGTTGCTTATAAAATTGAAAATAAGTCATAATTATCTGTGTATTAAAGCTCAGATGTTTTAAATGAAATTGAATGTTTCACATGAAATATAATTTTATATTGCTACTTTTATTCTGTTCAAATATTTTTAATTTTTATAAGAGAGTTATATGAACATTTAACTTGTCTTTATTATCAAAACTGAAGTTTTTTGTTTAAATGGTTAGACAGACCATCAATGTACCTTGTAATTACACTTAAAGCACAAAACTTTGACAGAGAGAACAATTTAAAGCACTTTCCTATAATCACCATTATTTATAATAGAAAATGTCTCTTATTTTCACTAAGGTATGTGTAATAATCTTTTTAAATTTCCATTTTATTAGTCATAAATAATGTCATCAGTCATTGAAGAAACTAAAAATTTCTTCACCTATAAAACAGGGAAGTAAAAAAAAAACATTAATTCTTCAAGCATGTTCTTTTCAATGCTTTGGGTACTGACAAGGAAGGGTAGAGAGATTGGTAGGTTTTAATCAGAGAAAAGATTTTGGAGAAATAAAAGAAACAAAATTTGGGAAATACATTAAAAATTTTAAATGTGTCAGTTAGTTTACCTGATTAACAGTATGGTCCAATATTGAAAACATTCTTTATATAGGCTATCAGATCATTTGCTGCTTGAGTATTATCTGTATGAAGTTTGATTAAACATTTTAATTAGTCCTTGCATACTGAAAATTAAATTTTGAAAAATTATTGTAAATATAATTACAATGACAAGTATAGATGGGTATTGTAGTTAACAAAAAGATAGTTTCAAGCCAAACATGAGATCTAAAGCTTTACTCATCATTGAGTTTTAGGCCAGCCAGATGTGAATAGTTAAATATTCTTTCAAAAATTTTGACATATTTTAAAATAATGACAATCACTCTCAGGCATTAGTGATAGTACATAACCAAATAATGCGTTGGAAAATATTCCAAAATAATCTAATGATTTCTTTTGTTGATGTAGGCACCTTAATGCTAGTAATGTGTTTTGTTACAAACCTTTCTCAGAAAAAAATGTTATAAACAGAGTAAGTGATCAAAATATATGGCTTACATTGAGGTATTGCAAGTTTGAAGATGCTCCTCTGTTGTGATATACAGGGATAATGACCTCCTACAGCTAGTTGTACATGATAGCTTCAGGACTGCTTCATGGTGGACTACACCATAGTTGTATACTTTATCTCACTGTGGTGTGTTTCAGCCCACATGTCTTCCCTTGGGAATGATTTTATCTGTGTTTACACAACTGACATGAAACTTTCTGTACCAATGTGTTAACACTATGAAAATGAGCAAACCATACAATTCAGAATGTTATTCACCAATTATTTTTCTGCAGAGAGCCTACTGTTGAGAATTTCACAGCTTCAGTCTACAAGTTAGACAATTTTCAATTCTTTTTGTGAAAATTCAGAAAATTGATCTTTTTTTAAAAAAAAAAAAAACGAGTTACTTGAAGATAAGATTCCTCACTACTGGATGTTCACGTACAAGGCAAGGGACTTTGTTAGACAACTGAACTGTGATAATTACTGTAAGAGACTAAAATGAAGCAAAACTAACAGCATTTTAGTTCCTTGTTTTAGACTAGAGAAGGAAGGACATATTTGGAGTTTCCAAACAGAGTTATACAGATTAAGGCAAATTTTGAATATATATCTATATATTCAGATATATAGATATATATTCAGATATATAGATATATTTGAACATGAGAAGAGTTCTGACATAGTATCTTGAGAAAAAGGTCAGGTATCGTCAGACTACATCCAAGACATGTTTAAAGAGTATCACAGTTAGTTATCATTTTTTATTTTGTCTACAAAAGATGATGGTCTTTAAATGTCATTCGGAATATTTATCAACTCCACACCCAATGCATTGGAACTCTCTCTCAGGTCAAACCAATGTTACATCCAGAGAAAAATACACTGTCAATAGAGTTTCAATGTGTCTCAGGTGAGATTCTGAATGTGGCATTTCTATTCAGGCCACAAATTAAATATTAGAAAGATAAGGTGGGCAAGAAGCTAAAATGTAGAACTGCTATGACAAAGCCAGTAACTGGTGTATCTAACTTGAGCATGCCAAGATACTCCACATGGCTCTGATAATCAACAGTTGATAGATGACTGCAGGAAGCATGGGAAATAAGAGGCTACCTTGTAGAATATTGGAACACTTCTCTGTTTCTAATAAGATTGGTTTCATCAGGAGCAACACCAGTGGAGACTTTCCATTATGGTTCAAACACTATGTTTATTCTTATCCTCCTGAAAGAGAATAAAGCTGCCCTTCCATCCTAACCTTCCTCCTTAGAGTACTTCATCTGCAACTTTTGTGAGGACTACTGTGTGAAGAAACTCTCAGCAGCCTTTTAATGCTGATCTTAAAAGGAAGAGAAATTAGTTTTTAAGATTTATTCACTGTGTATGTGCCTGTTTATGTTCACTGGTGCAGGTACCTATAGAGGATAGAGGAGGATACCATGTCTGCTGAGGCTGGAATTGCATTCAGTTGTATGATACTCAACAAGGGATCTGGGAACTCTTTCTTAACTGATGAGCCACCTCTGTAGCAACCTCCCGACACTAAATTATTTTAATACAGGATGCCTACTACATAATATTCTAGAGAATTTCTGAAAAAATAAAGATGCAATTACAATAATCAAAAGTCCAACCTTAAGGGAGAAAACAGAATTACTCTTAACACTATCAGAAGCTTGAGGAGATTTGTGGCAGCCCTGTGTTATGGATCTGTGAGAAGTGTGCAGGACTCACCTTATATTAAATTTCCTGGGTCATCTGAGGGTCAATAAAAGGCTAGATTTCAGGTAAAGTAAGGAGTAGCTGACAAGATGAGTAAATGTTGCTCTCAGATACTGTCAGGAAAAGGAAGACAACAGCTGGGAATGTTCCTCTTCCTTTAAACAATCAGACTCACTCTAACATTTCATTTAGAAGAGCCTAACAGGGGGCCAATGGGCAAAAAACATGTGATTTGTTGTCACAATCCCTGAATCTCAGGAAGGTGGAGAATCACATGAGGGTTCATCAGAGATAAGAGAAGAGATTGTGAGGATCAGCAGAAATACTATGTGTACAAACACAGGAGCAAGAACCCAGATGTTTTTTTTTTTAATTATTTTATTTTATTTTTTATTAATTACACTTTATTAACTTTGTATCTCCACATAAACCCTACCTTCCCAATCCCACCTTCCCTCCCCCTTCTCCACACATGCCCCTCCCCAAGTCCTCTGACAGGGGAGGTCTTCCTTTCCTTCCTTCTGATCCTATTCTATCAGCTCTCATCAGGAGTGGCTGCTTTGTCTTCCTCTGTGGCCTGGTAAGGCTGCTGCCCCCTCAGGGGGAGGTGATCAAAGAGCAGGCCAATCAGTTCATGTCAGAGACAGCCCCTGTTCCCATTATTATGGAACCCACTTGGATACTGAACTTCCATGGGCTACATCTGTGCAGGGGTTCTAGGTTTTCTCCACACATGATACTTGATTGGAGTATCAGTCTCAGGAAAGACCTCTGTGCTCAGATTTTTTGGTTCTGTTGCCCTCCTTGTGGAGCTCCTGTCCTCTCCCTATCTTCCTATTTTCCAAATATTTTGTAAGCTTCCATGCACTCTGCCCAACAGTTGGCCATAAGTCTCAGCATCTACTTTGATATTGTCCAGGGCAGAGCCTTTCAGGGGGCCTCTGTGACTGGCTCCTAGCTTGTTTCTTGTTTTCTTCTTCTTCTGATGTCCATCTGCTTTGCTTTTCTGACTGGGGATTAAGCATTTTAGCCAGAGTCCTCCCTCTTGATTAGTTTCTTTAGGTGTACAGATTATAGTAGGTTTATCCTGTTTTATATATCTATATGAGTGAGTATATACCATGTGTGTCTTTCTGCTTCTGGGATACCTCACTCAGGATGATCCTTTCCAGTTCCCACCATTTACCTGCAAATTTCATGATATCCTTGTTTTTCATTGCTGAATAATATTCCATTATGTAGATGTACCACAATTTCTGTATCCATTCCTCAGTTGAGGGGCATCTGGGTTGTTTCCAGGTTCTGGTTATTACAAATAAAGCTGCTACAAACATGGTTGAGCAAAAGTCCTTAGTGTGTACTTGAACCTCTTTTGGATATATGCCTAAGAGTGGTATAGCTGTGTCTTGAAGAAGCACTATTCCTAGTTGTCTGAGGAAGTGCCAGATTGAATCCAGAGTGGTTGTACAAGTTTGCATTCCCACCAGCAGTGGAGGAGGGTTCCCTTTTCTCCACAACAAATTTAAAAAAAATTAAAAAAGAGGGTGAAAATCAGACTTGAAGAGATCAAAGGCAAGAGGACGGAAGGCCTGTAGAGAACAAATGAAACTGAGGGTGGAGACATTTCTGCGACAAGCTGGAGACCTAAGTTACAGTAAGCTCCTGGGAGGATATGACAGGGATTCAAGCAGAGACTCTTAATAGCAGAGACGATGGAGACTGAAAAGGACATCCTCTAACAAGACCAGTCTTCTAGTAAAGGGCTGGGAACACTAACCCACCCATAAAACTTTGATCAAAAATTTACCCTGCCAACAAATGTGTAGAGATGAAAATGAACAGATAGAGCAGAGTTTGAGGAAATGCCCAACTGATGGCTAGCCTAACCAAAGACCCATCCTATCGGACAGTACCAACCCATGACAACATGAATGATACTCTGCTAAGCTTGCAGACAGGAGCCTGACAAAGTTGTCTTATAAGAGGCTCTACCCAGCAGTACCTCAAAACAGATGCTGAGATTCACAGGCAAACATTGGTGTTTGTATCTCGAATCTTCCGGAAAAGAGGGAGGAAAGAGAAAAGGACCAGGAGGTAACAAGAGCTCCATAAGAATACCAACAGAGCCAACTAACCAGGGCTCAGAGGGGTTTGCTGAGACTGAAGAATCAACCAAGAACCATGCATGAACTGCACCTAGGCCCCTACAGAGATGTAGCAGGTGAGCAGCTTAGGTTTTATATGGGTCCTCTTGGAAGGGAAGTGGGAACTGCATTGGACAGGGACTCACTTGCCAGCTTTTAAATCACTTTCTCCTGGTGGGACTGCTTGCCAGGCCACAGGGGAAGAGGACATGCTCAGTTCTGATGCAACTTGATGAGCTGGCCTGAATGGGAAAGGGAGCTCCCTTTTTCTGAGAAAAAAAGGGGGAGGGAGAAAGAAGAGGGAGGAAGAGTGGGTCTGAGAAGGGAGGAGGGAAGAGTCTACAAGGATGTAAAGTCAATAAAATGAATAAATGAGATAAAAAAAAGAACCCAGAGTTTGCATTTTAGTTCAGTAAGTCTTATGGTATTCATTTTGGACAACATTAGATAATTAATTTACTACTTTTCTGGCAAAGGTACTCTTTTCTTTTTTGGCTGTGCTTATGATTTTTCCTAGTTGCTATTAGCCTAATTTGCACACACACACACAAAAGGTAAAGCAATAAAAATTTAGAGTTCAAAGGGTGAAACAATCAGGGTGCTAAAAGTTGTAGACAGCGATGCATATGTTAAAGATTATTAGCGTCTTTAAGGAAAAGCAACACCATTCACTGGGAAACATGCCATGGAGGCATTTTAGCAATTGGTGAGATATTCCAGGTACCACTAAGATAAATCCCTTATTTGTCTTTGGTAATAAATGGCATTAACTACCTTAAAAAAACAAAAATTGGCTTCTACATTTTCTTCTTTTTGAATTTATTTTTAAAATTATTAGTTATTCACTTTGTATCCCAGCTGTAGCCCCTTCCTTTGTACTCTCCCAATCCCACCCAACTAACTTTTCTCCTCCCACACAGTTTCCCCGGTCCACTGATGGGAGAAGTCCTCCCTTTCAATCTGACCTTAGCTTTTCAGGTTTTATCAGGACTGGCTGCATTGTCTTCCTCTGTGGCCTGTTAAGGCTGCCCTCCCTTTGGGGGAAGCTGATCAAAGAGCCAGCCACTGAGTTCATGTCAGAGACAGTTCCTGTTCCCATTACTAGGAAACACACTTGGAGACTGAGCTATCATGGGCCACATCTGAGCAAGGGGTCTATGTTATCTCCATTCATGGTCCTTGGTTGAAGTACTGGTCTTTGTAAAGACCCCTGGGCCCAGAATTTTTGGTTCTGTTGGTCTTCTTATGGAGCTCCTGCCCACTCAATGTCTTTCTAAGAGGAATCTGTGATGGAAATTTTTCATTGGGCCTCATAAGCATTTCATTGTTAGTAACTTCTAAGTGAATTTGTAAAATGACAATTTATATCCAGGAGTTTCCCAAAATACGGGTTTACATTCTCACCAGCAATGGAACAGGGTTTTCCCCTTTTTCCACATCCTCTCCAGTATGTGTTGTCACTTGAGTTTTTGATCTTAGTCATTCTAATGGGTGTATGGTGATATCTCAGGTTCGTTTTTATTTGCGTTTCTCTGATGTCTAAGAACGTTGAAGATTTGTTTAAGTATTTCTCTGCCATTCAATATTCCTCTATTGAAAATTCTCTGTTTAGCTCTGGTACTCCATTTTTTAAATTGGATTACTTGGTTTGTTGGTGTTTAAATTCTTAAGTTCAATATACTCTGGATATTAGTTCTCCTGTGAAGATCCATTCCCAATCTGTAGGCTTTGGAAATCAATCTGGTGCTTTTTGGAAAATTAGGAATAGTGCTACCTCAAGGTCCAGCTATACCACTCCTAGGCATATATCCAAAGTATGTTCAAATATACAGCAAGGATATTGGCTCAACCATGTTCATAGCAGCTCTATTTGTAATAGGCAGAAACTGGAAACAATCTAGAAGTCCCTTAATGGAGGAATGGCTATAGAAATTTTACATTTACACAATTGAATACTACCCAGTTATTAAAAACAAGAAAATGATGAGATTTTCAGGCAAGTGGTGGGAACTAGAAAATGTCATCTTGATTGAGGTAACCCTGATACAGAAAGACACAGATGGTATATACTCACTCATAAGTGATTACTAGACATATAATATAGGATAAACATAGTAAAATCTATACTCCTAAAAAAGCTAAACATCAAGGAAGAACCTAGGAAAGATTCTCAATCCTCAATCAGAAGGGCAAAAGTGATATAAATCCATAGCAGGACAAGACAGGGAACAGGACAGGAGACTACCACAGACGGCCTCTAAAAGACTGCACTGATCAAGGTATTGAAGAAGAGGCTGAGACTCATAGCAAATTTGGACAGAATCCATGGAATTTTGTGAAAGAATGAGGAGATAGAAAGACCTGGAGGGGACAGGAACTCCAATAGGAGAACAACAGAGCCAAAATACCTGGATTCTTGGGGTCCTGCAGATACTGATACCCCAAACAAGGATCATGCATGGAGAGGACATGAAACCCCTGTTCAGATGTACCTCATATTCTGTCTCTAAGTGGGCTCCTTAGTAAGGAGAGCAGGGGCTTTCTCTGGCATGAACTCAGTGGCTGGCTCTCTGATCATCTCAACCTGAGGGAGGAACAGCATTATCAGTCCACAGAGGAAAACAATGCAACCAATCCTTATGAGACCTGATTGGCTTGGGTCAGATAGATAGAAGGAGAGGAGGTCCCTGCCTATTAGTGGACTAGAGGTGGACCATAGAGGGAAAAGAGGAAGGAAGGGTGAAATTGGAAGGAGATGAGGGAGGGGACCACAGCCTAGATATAAAATGAATAAATTGTAATAAATAATAACAATTAATAAAAAGTAGTTGCTACACATATTATGTAGTCAAACTGGTTTATTCAGAAGTTATCTAAGAACATTTGGCTTGCCCAAGTGAAAATTACTCTCTTCAGGTACATTAGTGTCTGTTTGTGGGTGCTCATGAACAGGTATCTTGTAGTCTGACTGTCAGAAGAAAAGATGAGCAAAGGAAAATAAATCAAAGTACAAAATATTCAGAAAGCGACAAAAATGGAGAGAAAATGTATCAATGATGTTTGTGCTGACCACAAAATTTGTAGTTTTTGTAAACACTAAATGTTATGGCATTATTCCAGCCCTACCATAAAAAAAGGAAAAATACTCTTAAAGATACTGACATCAGACGATCCAAGATGGCTGCCACGAGAGAACACTGTGTCTGAGGAGTAGGAGAGCAGAAACAACGCAGCGACCAGGAGACTGAACTCTGGGACCTAAAACGCCAGCATTGTGAGTGCCAGGTGAGCGGAACTCCTACGGTGAGAAAATCACGTGGGAAAGCCCTAGGGACACCCAGTTATTACCTGGAGAAATTTCCAGGTGACCAGCAGCGCACAGCTCTGATCTGGACGAGCAGCTGCTCTGGGCGCCCGCACCCGCCATTATAGACTGTCTCCCGGGCAGTCTCAGGAGGAACCAGGTGCCGTTTTCACTGAACTGCGCCCTACGAGCGCACACTGCACCCGGGTTCTGCTTCGACCCACGGGTGTGCTGCGGGTTCGGTGGTCCCATCATCAGAACCACACCAGACTGAGTGGATTGGGGGACCTTTTTGACCAGTCCGCACATTGCCGGGGCGCAAGCCATATGCTCCGCCAGCAAAATCTCAGTCAGTGTGTGAGTCCGCCAGCGGATCTGGGAGGATCCCTAGTCCTGCACCAACCCATGGGTGTGCGGCGGGCGCGAACCAATCATGGGAACCACCACAGACTGAGTGGAGTGGGGGACATTTTGACCAGTCCACACACTGCTGGGGCGCGGGCCGAACTCTTCTGCCAGCAAAAACTCAGTCAGTGTGTGAGTCCCCCAGCAGCAAAAACTCAGTCAGTGTGTGAGT
>CM053766.1:67582180-67609667 GCA_028658305.1 Pachyuromys duprasi
AAAAAAAAAAAAGATACTGACATCTCAGTGTTGACCTTTCTGCATAGTGCCTCCTCGCCTGCTACTTTCATTGATAACTTATTATTTAGTACTGCAGTCACTTTTTTGGCTGGTAGAGCAAGGACACCTCTAAAGCATCAAGTAATTGATGCATGCATTTTGCATTCATTCTCTCCACTAGGTGCACTGCAACCAGCAGGTAAAAACATAAGATATTTGTCTTTCACACAGCGCTTCACCAAACTCATAGTAACTGAAAAGCATCAGATGATTGTGACCTTCATGTTGGGTTGTACTCACAGTGCCTGCAGTAACTTATACAAGGCAGGGTGCAGTGTAGGGACCAAGACCGTCAGTATTGAGAGTAGAGGAGGGATATCAGCACATTCTAATGCTGAAACTCATGCTGTGATCACTTCTCTATACTTTGAAGGACAAAATGAAATTCTAAGGATAAATTAGCTTATGTTTCAGGTCAGAATTTACTAGAACAATAATAAAACATCAAATTGAAATTATTAAGAACCCAGGAGTGTAAACCACTTCCATCCTTTAGGCAACATAAAAGTAAATTATTTATTTTGTTTGTCCACTTTCTAGTATACTAATATAATAATAGCAGACAAAAGTAAAATTTATATTCCTTTTTTAAATAAATAATGTCAGATATAAGAAAGAATTATAGACAGAGAGCTGAGGCTGCTATTTAAGTAATTTTTATTTAAATTGTTTTATGTTGAGTTACCATCTGAATTTTATCCAAAGGATGTTAATATTAAAAGTGCTGTGGGATTTAACAGTGGTTTAGAATACTTCTTTGAATCAAAAATCTTATCTAATAAATTTAATACACTTGGACCAAAAAACATATCCCTAATTATTAAATTATTCCCAAAGCATTAACATTACTAATTCAAGTGAAACTATTCTAGGAAAGAGCAATACCTTTTAGTGTGCCAAACATTTACAAAATGATGGCTTTGAGATACACATTTTAGAATAAAGTATCAAAACAGTGTTTATGGGCTTAGAGAAATTTTTGCTGCAGTACTTAACACTAATCCTAAAAATACTTTTCCAAAGTAAAATATAGTAGACACATTTATGTGTTGGTGTATTTTGTGTCCTAGAATATAGAGATAAATAGGAAAAATACCAGAAAATGAAAAGTGCACTTTTTGCAGTAATGCAATGGATCTATTCTAAGTTACTGCTTTGTGTGACATTCCATTCTTGTTGGTTCATTTAAGGTCCATAAAATACCCAGAAAGTATTGTCTTTCCAATGATTTATCACAACCATTTTCCACTCTATTTTAAATCCCTTGAAAGCACAAAATTCTCCAGAAACCATGCTACAGGAATGTAAGTGAAGCTATTTTCCCTTCACATTTTTCAAGACAAGTGAAAGAACTTTAATCTTCACTATCAATACTATTATAGCCTAAGTTTCTGACTTCTTGCCATCTTTCTTCTTTCAGTGTCCTGCTTTAAAAAGCTTGTCTCTGTATGCTTTATAAACTCTATATGTGTTTACACTGTTTTCTAGGAATTGAATGTGTTCTAGTCTTGTAATACACATGCATATACATCCATGAATATTTTAACAAAAGACACTGAATTTCACTAGAATATATTCATAAATGTATATCATATACTTTCATTATATTTTCCTCCCCATATCCATCTCTTCCAGTAAGATTTTTGCTTTTGTTTTTGTTTGTGTGAGATAGGGTTTCTCTGATTTCTTTCCTTTTTTATTGAGACGTTTAATCTGTTCCTTTATATTCAATATAATTATATAAAAATAAGAATTATTTTGGTATTTATTTAAACATGCCATTCATTTTTAAATATAAAAAGAACTAAAATAGTTACTTTATTCATAATGGATAGATAAGGGTCCTCCCTTTTTTCCTCCCAGGATCATCCTCCCTCCCTCTTACCACCAACCATGTCCCTCCCTTAGTCCACCAATAGGGGCGGTCCTCCTTTCCTACTATCTGACCCTAGCGTATCAGGTCTCATCAGGACTGGCTGTATCCTCATTCTTTGTGGCCTACTAAGGCCACCTTGCTAGTGGGAAGTGTTCAAAGAGCAGACAATCAAGTTCATACCAGAAACTCCCCCTGCTCCCCTTAATAGAACATCCCCATAGAGACTGAGCTCTCCATGGGATGCATCTGAGCAGAGGGTCTAGGTCCTCTCTATGCATGACTCTTGGTTGATTCATCAGTCTCTGCAAGACCCCTTTGGCCCAGTTTTTTGTTTGTTTGTTTGTTTTGCTTTGCTTTGTTTTGTTTTGTTTTGTTTTGGCTTTGGTGGTCTCCTTGTGGAGCTCCCTTCCCCTCCAGGTCTTTCTATCGCCCCCTTTTTCCATTAGATTCCCTGCACTCTACCCAAAATTTGGTTATGGCTCTCAGCATCTGCTTCTGTACCCTGCTGCTTTCAGAGGCCTCCTGTGGTAGGCTCCTGTCCTGTTTCCTGTCTTCTCCCACTTCTGATGTCTTTGCCCTTCTGAATGTGGATTAAGAATCTTTCCTAGGGTCCTCCTTGTTGTTTAACTTCTCTAGATCTGCAGAACTTAGTATGTTTATCTTAGATTCTCCTGCTCAGATGTAGTCCAAAGGCAGCTCAGTTTCCAAGTGGGTACCCTAAAAAGGGGAGCATAGGCTGTCTCTGACATGAACTCAGTGGCTGACTCTTTGATCACGCCCCCTCAGTGGGGGACAGATTTACCAAGCCACAGAGGAAGATGATGCAGCCAGTCCTGATGAGACCTGATAGGCTAGCATCAGATAAAAGGGGAAGAGGACCTCACCTATCAGTGGACTAGGGCAGAGGGGTATGGGAGAAGAGGAAAGAAGGTGGGACTAGGATACAAAGTGAATATACTATAATGAATTATAAATAAATAAAAATTTTTAAAAAGGAAAAAAAAACGGTTTCATTACTGCTGAGGAATGAAAAAGTACCGCAATTCATCAATTTTGAGTTGTGTGTATGTGTTTTAACACTGTAATATACGTGAAAATTAGTGTGTATGTTATCATCAATAGTGTATTGCACTCTCAGCCTGTTCAGTTATTAATGTCAGATTGCTATTGTCATTTTTAAATGCACTCAGGCTTGTTCTATGACTCCAATAGCATCAGAGCTTGTCCAAGAGGAGGCAGTGCCTTGGAAAGAAATGTCAAAGGTAGAGTTGAAACATTCTTTTCAAAAGCAAGGTTTCTATCCTTCTTCCAACTTTTCCACAAGACTCTCTACACTTTTTGAATGTTTAGCTGGAAGTCTTAGCATCTGTTTTGATCCCCTGCTGGGTGGAGTCTCTCAGAGGACAGCTGTGCTACACTCCTTTCTTCATGCATAGGAACCAGGATCTCAGCAAGAAGACCAACAGAGCCAACTAACCAGGACCTAGAAGGGCTTGTGGAGACTGAAGCACCAACCAAGGACCATTCCTGGAGTGGACCTAGGGCTTTCAAACAGATATAGCAGATGGGCAGCTCATATTTCATGTGGAATCCTTAATAAGAGGAAAAAGGGCTGACTCTGTTGCCTGTTTTCTGATCACACCCCAATGGAAGGGCTGCCTAGACAGTCAACAGGGGAAATAGTTGTATTCACTTCTGACGTGATTTAATGATCTGGGCTGTGTGGGTGGGCAGGGAGCTCATTTTATCTGAGGAATAGGGTATGAGGAATGGGTGAAGAGGGTGAGACCCAGAAGACAGAAGAGAAAGGACTATGATCAAGATGTAATTAATTCACTTTAAATTAATTAATTATTTTTTAAAAAGTTATCACCAGGCTGTGGTTGCACATGCCTTTAATACCAGCACTCTAGAACCAGAAGCAAGAAAATCTCTTTGAGTTCTAGAACAGCCTGAGTTCCAGAACAGTGAAGGCTACAGAGAGAAACCCTGTATAAAACAAAACAACAAACAAACAAACAAAACCACCAAAGTTTTCCCTGGCCTTGATGAATGAATGATTCTGATTAGGAAACAATGACACTCCAAAGCTGAAAATAATTTTAGTAAAATTCATGCTGGCATTTCTAGTAGTTTTAGAAACATTTTTATGCCTTTCTTTTTACCAACATTATTAACATTTTAATGTTATTTATGTATTTATTTCTTATATTTTATTCAATTTGTATCCCTGCTGCATTTCCCTCCCTGTTTCCTCCCAGTCATACCCACCCTCCCTCTTCTCCCCCATGCCCTTTCCCTAATCCCCTGATAGGAGCTGTCTTCCTCCCCTTCTATCTGACCCTAGCCTATGAGGTCTTATCAGGACTGGCTGCATTGTCTTCCTCTGTGGCCTGACCATCCTACACCCACCCCCAGGCGAAGATGATCAAAGAGCCAGCCACTGACTTCATGTCAGAGACAGCCCCTGTTCCCCTTACTAGGACACCCACTTGGAAACTGAGCAATCAATGAGCTTCCTTTGAACAGGGAGTCTAGGTCCTCTCCATGCATGGCCCTTGGTTGGAGTATTGGTCTCTGCAGTCCCCCTTGGGCCCAGGTATTTTGTCTCTGTTTTTCCTGTGGAGTTTCTGTCCCCTCTAGGTCTTGCTATCTCCCTCTTCTTCCATTAGGATTCCTGCACTCTGACCAAAGTTTGGCTATGAATCTCAGTATCTTCTTCAATACTCTGGTGGGTAGAGTCTTTCAGAGGTCCTCTGTGGAAGGCTCCTGGACTGTTCCTTGTCTTCTCCTACTTCTGGTGTCTATCCTTTTGCCATTCTGAATGAGGGCAAACCATCTCCTCTGGGGGCCTCCAGTTTTAAAATGAATTCATACATATGCTTCGTGATAAAATACTGTGTTTAAAAGAATGTCTGTTTCATATAATATGGCAAAGATATAAAATTAAAACTACTAAGCTACTTAAAATATGGAGAGTTATACATCATCACATAGTATAATGAGTTAGCTAAGGCAACAAGGCCCAGGTATATTTGAAGATAAAAACAACTATGAAATTGATCCCTTAATAAGAAGGTATTACATAGAGAAACAAGTTCTTTATGAACAGGAAGAGTGACAAAATGTTGCTCGTTTTCTAAAACCAGCATATAGTCATGTAAATATCCCATAGTTTTAAAAAAGAAACTATCAATATGAGTGGGGCCAAAGGAGTTCTTTGAGGGACGTAGCTAATGGGGTTGGAGAAAACAAAAAGAGGGGGAAAATTATATAATTCTATTTCAATTAAAATTTTTGAAAAAATGGTTTGGATATGTAAGTCAACAATGTTTAAATAACTATCTGTAAGGCCTACATGTATAAAATATGTAACTATACATAGAAGTTGATAATGCATTTCATTTCTAACATAGTTAAAAAACTTGAAGACAGGAATAATCTTTTTTTTAAGTATGTACTATAATTTTCTCATTGATTATCTTCCATAAAATGCTTTATCAAATGCACAGTTTGGGGGAGATACTATCAGGTATAACATAATGAATATTTAGTTTAATCATTGTGAAAATTATCATCATACTCTGGTAAGTACCTCATCATAAGATGAATACATTCTTTACGGTCTTATAAGTCACTAATATCAATCTCTGTGTTTATTTCACGTCCATCACTGATGCCGAATACATTATCATTATGTTCACAAAATGGATTTATTGTTTGGGTGTAAACCTAAGTATTAAGCATGGCTCTGCATTTCATTAAGTATAACATTGTCTAATGATGTAGCAGAAAAGGAGAAAACAAAACATGAATTCACAACAATAAAGGAATATTAGAAATCCTGTTCAAGTACACTGAGTCCAGGAAAGGGCTGACTATATTGTAGAAATCTCAGAGATGGAATTGATAGGTCTGTGCCCTTTTGATTTTTCATGATTTCTGCATGATATATGATGCTCTGAAATTTACCTTCATATTTTTTTTCCTTATAAAGAAAGTTAAAGGCAGAGTGAACATATGGGTAATAGCCTATCTGAAGGATTCAGTCATGAGGCTGACATGGTATCATCCTCATCCACCGAGAGGAGTAACAGCAGCTTCCATTACGAATGCATCCTTGGCTGTAATATTGGGAAAAGATCACCGGATGCTGTTTACTTGCGTTGGCAGCCGCTGACTTGCATGAGTGCCTAGCAACTGCACAATGGCAGAGTGGAGCACTATCCTGGAAAATTCCCAAAGGAATGATGTTTTTGTCTGATAACCTTGTTATTGTCCAAAATATGTTCACATTTTTTATGTCTATGAATAAAATCTTATTCAAGCTTCCTATGATTTCTTCCATATGTTAAGACCCTTTCTATGTTACAGAATAAAGGCCAAAACACTTAAGTACAGGGAAGTTTCAATAAAGCAGATTTCAAGGCTCTATATTAATGAAATATAAAACTATAGTTTTCATCATGTGATAGTGAATTCACTTTCTAATCTGCTAGATGAGATGTGAAATCTGTGAACAAAAACGAACTCTTTTAAAATGAAAGAGTTACAACACAACTGAAAATTTTAATGACTAACATAAGGACATTGTGGATGTAGTTGATGCAAAGGGAGAACAAGATTATTGCATAATTTCATGCAGAATAAATATGTAGTAAAATATCGCCACTTCTTTTTCAAAATTAGATCTCATAATAATATTAAGAGCTAACTATAAATGAATCTTTATTGTATTCAGGGTTAGATGAGATCATAACAAAAAAACACAATAAATTCCTTGTGTTTAATTACTTTGCAAATGCCTGATTTTTGTCAGGCAATACTCTGAAACCACTGTTTATTTCCTCTATTACCCAGAGTAAACAAATGGGAAACAAATCATTGATTTATATGAAAACTATAAGTTCATTAGTTGATGAGATCTAGCAACAACTGCCTGTCACTCCATTTTAGTCTGCTTCTGAAGCATTTGAAGGTGACCATTAGATTCTACCAAAGTCCCATCTGGACAATTGCCAGTATCTGGGTAGCCAATGCAATATACAACAAATCCTTGTATAAATCATGTCATCCATATCCCTTTTCACATTTCTTAAGATTTCTAATTTTTTGTGGTAGACTGGGAGTGAAGTGAAAGCCTACTAGCTCAGAGAGGCAGAGAAAGCACCCATCTGACCTTCCTTATCAGCGGACATCTCAGAAAGACACAGCCTCTTCTCCCTGTTCATTCTGTCTTAAAAACCCTTCAAACAGAATGTCCCTCCTTTCTACTTCCTGTAGGTCTCTCTCTCCATCACCCAGATTTCCTCTTCCTCATTATGGAAGGAATACTATGTGCATTTCTTGTGAACAATTTACTTGGTCCTCTATGGTTGACTTTATTTAATCCTGTTTATAATATTCAAGCAGAAAGCTCTTGAATTAAAGGTGTGTACAAAAGCTGAGTCATACCAAAACTAGAAACAGGTTTTTTTTTGTTTTGTTTTAGTGAGAAACACAATGTTGTGGTTCGCAGTGTGATCAAATATCCTTCAACCACTGTGCAAATTAAGCCACATCGCCAGACCTCTTCCAATATTTTAAACACTTGCATATTTTTTTCCTTTTTGACTGATTTTACTGGTGCAGATGTGAACAAATGTCTACTCAAGCCATATAGGGAGGCCCCAACTGACCAAATTATGGAGCACGAATACCATCAAAGTCCAGGTTGGAAAAATAATGAATTTCATTGGGGTAACTTAAAGGAATATAAGTGAGGAATTACTTACAAAAGCAGAAATGAATCAAAGATAGCTGTATCAGCAAAGCCCACCCTGTGTGAGTGTATAAAATCTATTGTGATCTTCACATCTCATATTAAATGGGAACTCAGTATTGTGGGACACAAAATATACACAGTTATGAATTAAAACTTCTTTAGATATTTTAAGCTTTGTATCTGAAATCATCAAGGAGTCAGAATTTATAGAACATCTATTATAATAACATCCATTGTAACTTCTCAGTTATAATACTTATAACATCAAAATTTCTATAGGATTTTTTACAAGAACATCTATATTATCTTCAAGTGAAGAAAAATAATTATCATTTTCCAATGTTTATGTCTATAAGTATCATATTTCATATAATACTACACTTGTAACATTAAAAGCCATTAAAACATTGGTGATATATACAACTCTAACTGGAACTCAAGAAAACATCTAACATCTGTGTTTTTACTAAAATTTGCAAATCTTTTTATTTGTAGTTTTGTTTTAATATATGTAAGGCATTCTCCTTCTAGACTTTTTTGTTACCTTCTTATTTTTATGAGAATATGCTAAATTTTTATTGATCTTAGAATTTGTTGAATTAGTCTTAGATATTTATATTTTAATTTAATAATAAAAAGATTCATTACTGCTGGGCTAAATAATTTTTACAATCATCCTTCTACTGGTTTTTCTGGTCCCACAAAACATATGCAACTTTTTCTTTACTCTATTTTTATGCAAGTATCTAATTTTCTACAACTATGTTGTGTTTTCTTTTTCTCCAAAAATATCTGCAGGAAATAGGTAGACTCACTTCTGCTCTCAAATTTTTACTTGGAGAAACTACTTTTTGGTTTAGTATTTTATTTTATGTTTCTGTGAGTGATCAACCAATACACAGTTTAACTTGAGACTCAGTCCATGAGAGGAAGGCCATGCAGAACATGACAAAAACCTGGAGTCTGCATAGTCCAACTTGATATCCCAGAAACCTAGGTTAGAAACAAACATGACTGGTAAAATAGATAGACAGACAGACAGATAAAATTCTTCCTAATGATATTCCGTTACACTCATAGATCAGTGCCTTGTCCAGTTGTCATTGGAGAGACTCCCTCTAGCAGCTGCAGGTGGAAGCAAGTGCAGAGACCCACAGCCAGACATTATGCTGGAGAGAGTATAAACTGCATATCTCAATCTGCTCCATTTAGGAGATCAGAGAACCTTGTCACAGAAGAGGGGGAGGGATGTCTGTCGGAGTCAAGGAGGATGGAGGGCATCATGAAAACAATGCTCACTGAATCAACTAAGCACAGCTCAAATGAGCTCACAGAGACTAACATGGCAAGCTCAGGCCTGCATGGATCTGCAATAGCTCCTTTGCATATGTTTTGGGGTTGTTAGCTTGGTGTTCTTGTTGGGTACCAAAGAGTGGGAATGGGTGTGCCTCTGACTCTTTTGTCTGCTTTTGTGACAATTTTCCTATTGGATTAACTTGTCCAGCCTCAATATGAGAGATTTTTGTCTTGTCTTATTGTACCTTGTTTTGTTATGTTTATTTTTTGTCTCTTGGAGGCCTGCTTCTTTCTGAAAGGAAATGGAGGGATAGTGCTCTAAAGAGAGTGTAGGTCAGTAGAGGGCTGGAAAGAGTGGAGGGAGGGGAAACTGTGGTCAAAATGTATTTTATTAGAGAAGAATATATTAAAATTAAAATTTATAGAACACATATACAAAGTTAATTTTGTTTTTGTTGGTCAGTTCCTCCTGTGCTTAAGGACTGCCCTGATGTTTGTAGAAATATCCATATATCCAGTGTGAGTTCATTGAAGAAACAAGGTTCTCTCTCTCTTAGAAAAGAAGCTACTAATTGCAAATAGATTATGTTTAGTCATGAGACCCTATTCCGAAATCTCCATCTTTATACTGGGAGATTGTCAAGCTCCTGTGAGTCTTATGCATACTGCCAAAATCTCTCTGAGTTCATATGTATATCAGCCCTGTTGGGACAGGAAATTTCTGTTTCCTAGAAATCATCCATCAACTGTGGCTCTTACAATCTTTCCTCTACTACTTTAAAGATCCCTGATCCTTTAGGGGAAGGGTTTAATAAAGGCATCCCAATTAGAGTTGAAAGGCTTTCATTTATTGGAAACATATTCTGAATTATCTGTGTTTTCAAATACAGCACATAAATCATTTAAATTTCATCCTATGAAAATATAAATAAGAGAATGGAAGGATTTGTGAAAGGTAACAGGACAGACAGAATTATCTGTGATTTCAAAGAGCAAATAAAGATATTTGTGAAATTATAAAATATAATGAATATCAAAGTAAACATTAAAAGTAATAGGTTTTCCTCTTCCTTCTCTTCTACCACTTATGATGTCTATCTTGTTTTCCCTTCTGAATGAGAATCAAGCATCTTCCCTAGGATCCTCATTTTCATTTAACTTCTTTAGGTCTGTATATTTAATTATATTTATCTTATGTAATAGTAAATTTTAGTATGTTTATTATATGTAATATGGCTAATATCCACTTATAAGTGAGTATATACCATGTGTGTCTTTTTCCTTCTGGGTTACCTCACTCAGGGTGATCTTTTCTAGTGCCATCTATTTGCCTTCAAATTTTATGATTTCCTTGTTTTTAATTGCTGAGTAGTATTCCATTGTGTAAACGTACCACAATTTCTGTATCCATTCTTCAGTTAAGGGACATCTAGGTTATTTCCAGATTTTTGTTATTATGAGTAAAGCTGCTATGAACAAAGTTGAGCAAATGTTCTTGTTGTATAGCTGAGCATCTTTTGGATACATGCCCAGTAGTGGTATAGCTGGGTCATGAGGTAGCGCTATTCCCAGTTTTCTGAGAAAGCGCCAGACTGATAGAAGAGGACCCAGATAGTCCTGGTGGGACCTGATAGGCTAGGATCAGAGTGTAGGGAAAGAGGACCTCCCCTATCATTGGATTAGGGAAGGGGGATAAGGGAAGAAGATGGAGGGAGGGGGTGCAGAGAGGAGATGAGGGAGGGATAATAATAATAATGCCAAATAAATGAATAAGTAAATGTTATAATTATAAACTGTTTCATGACCAAAAAATGTAATAGATTTTTCCTTTCTTAGACTAATTATTATAGAAGCAAGTGGTGATAAATAAAGGGAATTTGGGTTTGTCACTTTAGTAGAAAAATGCTGTTTGCTTTAAAAACTGTACTTTGCACACCCAATTTTGTCTGATTACTAGTATTTTGGTTCCTTAAATATAAAAGTTGTATAGGTGATGATTAAAAACAAGAGTTCTAGACTTTAAGCAATATAAATAACAAGTGTAGACCTTAGGCTATTGTTCACAAAGGTCCATAAGAGCTAGCTATTCTTGTTACTGATTCATGAACATGCTTAATGAATATACTAAAATTAATATATATGCCCAAGTGTTATTTGCAAATTTTTGTCTGAAGTAGATAACCCTCAATACCACAACCATAAGAAAAAATTTAAAAAAATGATTTATTAGCAGAATCCAAAAAACCCCAATTGATTAGATGATATTATTTTAAAATAATATAAAATAATAATGATATGTTTTGCTTCTTAGTAATAAGAGAGCAAGGGAATATGATTGTGGGCATAATTATAATTTTAATGAGAGATTTGAAATAAAACTGTATTAAAATTAAATAAAAATCTGTATCACCCTGTGGAGATGTCTGATAATCACGAAGTATTATTTCTTACTAGAATTTCTTACAAATTGTAGACAAAATAGACAGAACTGGAAAGTATTTTTTATATTGAAATTTTAAATTCTTTTTAAAATTCATATGGAATGTAGGTGGCCAAGGGCCTCTAAGACAATCAAATATTGCAGTCTAAGAGTGGAAGATATGAAATATATATTTAGGGAAAGTATGTATGAGTGTATGTGCATGCATATATGTGTGCATATGTGTGTGTGTGTAGATGTTTGGAGTGCTAAAAAAGTAGGTGATATAAACAAAGATGAAGTACTACTTCGTTTTTAAGAGCAAAAAGTGAAAATAATCTATGGAAAAAGTTATTATCATAGATCCTACTGAATATATAATGGTGTATACGAAAATCTTAAAAATTTCATTTTTTAAAATTTATTTTCCCTGGAAAAGTCTTGATGTAAATTACACATATACAATACAATATAATGATAGCTGGTGTATGAAGAAATCCTCACTCTGCTTTTACTAAAGTCAGTGAAAGTTTAGTATTCTTTAGATAACAGAAATATTTTCATGCTCTGGCAGCTTATCCTTAATACATGGTTCACCAACTAGATTTTAATGTAGAAATGATTAAATCTATATTTTAGTTTTAGAGCAAGGAGACAAAATGCTTCTGAAACAAAGAATCTCAGATTATTCCAATTCATTTATACTCATTCATATTTTCCCTTTCAAATAAGACTCTAGAGTGCTGAGTTGAATATATTGAAAAAACATAGTTCTAAACAGCAGTTATTTCTGTAAACATTGCTATTCTGCATTACTGAGTGAATGAATAGATATTAAGTCTGCATACCTAATTAAATTGTTCACTTACTGTTACATATTCCCCTGCTTTCCAATAATGATAAAAAAAAAACAGTGTTCCTTTCTTTATTGCTTTTTTTATAGAATTAGTGGAAAGACTGATTAGGAATCATCATAGTTTTCACCTTCTTTTGAACCTAGAATTTTCCAGTTTTTCATAGGTGCACAAAAATCTTTGTTACTCTCCGGCAATCATATCAAATTCCAGATGCCACTTAATACTTCTCCTTTATAGGTTTCATTTAATTCTTAAAAAATACAAATTTTATACCTACTAAATATTACCCATTTTTCTAAACACTGCAACCAAAGGATATAGAAACGCATAAAGAAGCTGGATAAGTGACATATTTTTTGTACTAATATTTGATATAATTATAAAATTTATCATCAGCATTGCTCATCACTAATCATTTATTAGTCTACATTCAATTCTATATTACCATTGAATTAATGATAATATCTTTAGAATCTATATGACATGTTATGCTAGCTCCTTAATTCTTCTATTCATATTTCAAATTTTCTCTACCCCATTAAGAACATGAAACTGGAGATCAACATGTACATAAATTTGATACCATTCACTCAATAACTCATACTTTTCATAAAATATGTCAATTAACTTTTGGACCAAAATCAGTTCTGAGAGAAGTAAAAGGAAAAATGTCTTTAGAGAAGCAACCACTAAATATGAATTTTTTAAAAATCAAAGGTTGAACATTAGTATACAGAATTATTTTCAAACATAAAAAGACAGGGCCTACATGATCATCAAAAGACTGTATAGCAAGATTTAAAATAATATGTATATTCAGGTTGTTACCACAATCGCAGAGGATTGAACGGAAAAAAACGTAAAACATCTGTTATGCTCTAGGAAGTCTTAACTAATTCTAAGCAATTGTAAAATGATTATTTATGATTTATGGAGACAATTAGGTGTTAATTACAGCAGAGAAGATATAAAGAAGACTATAAAATTGTCGTCACAATGAGTGAGTAAAAGGAGGTAAAAATGTGTTAAGAATAAAATAACCCTCCCATAAATTATTTTTAATTAATTTATTTACTTTACATCCTGATCAGAGCTTACTTTCCCTCGTCTCCTCCCATTCCTTCCCACTCATCTCCTTTGCCCTCCCCTCCCCTCTCTCCTGAGAGAAGGGGAGACATACCATGGATATGAACCAGCCTTGGTATATCAAGTTGCAGAAGGAGTAGGTGATTCTTTTACTGAAGCCAGACAGAGCCACTCAGTTAGAGGGAAAAGAGCCAAAGGTAGACAACATAGAGTCAGAGACAGCACCTACTCCTATTGTTAGGGATCCCATATGAAGATAAAGCTGCACATCTGTTACAAGTGTGTAGGGAGCCTAGGTCTATCCCATTCATGCTCTCTGGTTGGTGGTATAGTCTCTGTGAGCCCTTATGGGCCTTGGTTAGTTGATTTGCAGGTTTACTTGTAGTATCCTTAACCTCTCTGGCTCCTTCAATCCTTCCTCCCCCTCTTTCACAAGACTCCTGGAACTTGCCTAATGTTTGGCTGAAAGTCTCTTCATCTGTTTCTGTCAGCTGTTGGGTGAAGCCTCTCAGATGATAGTCATGCCACATATTCTCATCATTTTGTTTCTTCAGAATCAACTTTGAATACAAGTTGGACATCCTCATACCAGAAGTAGGGTTTAGAATCCCTGGACACTTTCGAGTACTCTACTTACCCTTCCTCATGGTTGCAAGTCCCAAAATGTGCCCTACACACCAAGCTCTTTCTGACCAACTACCTATGGGACAGCTATTCACCCACCTCATCAATATGTGTGTACGGTATGGACTATCCAGATATACTAGAATTGTTCAGTCACTATGTGACCTGCTAGTGTGCATAGTGAATAGGTTTAAATCTGCAAGAATTTCACCACTAGAAAGTCTCCTGAAATGATATCAAGTTCTAAAGGTCTTCCTCCCCCATTTATTTTCAAATATTTGTTATCTATGGGTAATATGGTCAGGTTCTCCTCACTCTTCCTTTTGAGAGGCCTTCATGGGTTTGGTTCCCTACTGAAGACTTTGTTTCTGTTATTTCTTCTGTGGCTTCCCCCCTCTTGTTTTTTGAGTAGGTATGCATGCAGGTGTGTGTGCATTTGTGTGTGTGCATATGTGTGTTGTATCTTCTGCTTCACCTGACAGCAGATGCAATCAGATCCATCTCTGCCCTAATAACTGCTCTCATAGCTAACGGTCTTCTTTATCATAATAGAAACAGGACAGACAGAAGTACATATATCTGCATTGATACCTTTCCTATAGGAGAGATACCAAGTCACAAGCTGAACACATAGTAACTTGGAAAGATGCACAGTGGGCAATGAAGAATGCACTGTAAACATGTTTTAGTATGTGCTTTTAGGAGCTGCCATGGCCATGTTGGTGTTTTTGTCCAGTCCAGAGAAAGAAATCCTAAAATTTGTGGGAAGTACAGAAATGTATAGTTATATGATTTTTTATTTCATTCATAACAATTCATATAACATTCATCTGAAACAGTAACATAGTTAGAAATTTTACTTTTCTGCATAAACTCACGCAGTCCTGTATAATTATAATAAAATAGTAATATACTTGCCATACAGTAATAGAAGTTGCTGACATCATCCTAGATGAGTTCTTCGAAGACTGCATGAGAAACTATTTCTACGCCCTGGTTAGATTTTGTGTGATTGTTCTTGCAAAACAATCATATATTCGATCTATTTTCTATGACAAATTTTGCAGATAATATAATTTTTAAATAAAATTTTCTACTATTTTATACTATCATTTTCTACATTAATACTACTATTCCCATTAATAGCTAGCATCTGTTGAGCAGTTCCTTTCTCTAATTATGGTTGTATTAGTCACTGAGCATACCATTTGTTCTCTTTAATTATTTTGTTATATAAACATTATTGGTTTTAAAAGAAAAGCAAATGGTCACACAAATGCTTGTGTAATATGTACATATTAATTTATTTATTTACAATATTGTTTCCAGTGCACCTGACTCTAGGACAGCATTTGAAAGCATCCACCCATGATATTAAGAACTGTGTAAGAGAGAGTAGCTCATCATGAGACTCCAATTTACTAGCTGATGAATATAGAGAATAAGAAATGTAATATACACAATATTTGAGAGAGTTTGTCTTAGTCTCTTCTGTTTTTCCAAGGCAAAACATCACAAATTGGGTAATTTATAAAGTACACAAGCATATTATTTATAGCTTTACATTCTAGGAAGTCAAAAAGTAGGTGAATAAATATAGAAAAAAATTTTGCTCTATCACCATCTGATAGTACAGAGGAAACAGAGACAGATAGCCAAAAGACAGACACAGAAAGAGAGAAACAGAGAGACAGAAAAATATCTTCTTTTGATAGAAAGCTACTTACTGTACCTACTCTAATGTACTTCTATAACAATTCAGGCAGTATTTACAAAAAGCCCATTAATATTCTTGCTACTCAATTTTGTTGGAATGACAAATTTCTAAATGAGTGATGAGAGGGACAATCATCCAAACATAGCAGTGACAAAGCAGTGAGTAAAGTTAGCCTACTTTGTAACAACTTAAAATTATAATAACCAGATTGTGCACACGTCAGGAATAAAATTCAAGTTGGCTCATATTGTAGGATAAATGAGTAAATTTAAGTGATGGCAGTTAGCTTCCATTTCAGAACAAACATGCAGAGAAGAAAGCAACCAGGAGTAGTGGTCTTGTAAACATTTCGAAGTTAAGTGGTACTTGCTTGGTTACTCACATATGATGTATACACACTTGCACCAGAAAACACTGTCTCTGAATGGAAATAACTCGTCACTTCCATTGTCTATAAAAGCCACACACACCTGTTAACTAATATTCTTATTATAGGTATAGACTTTCAAAGATATTCTTCCAAAAACTCCTATAAAAACATGTCCATTTTACTTTCATCATTGACTATGTACATTCTCAAAATACTGTTTCTCTTAAGAGAATTTTCAGTGTATGTATATTCAAGACACAGTAATTTTAAGATAGGACAATTTGATCTTAACCATGTGAAATTTATTTTTTCTCTTTTTTTCCTTCTTTGTTTTTTCTTTGTCTTTCTTTCTCTTTTTCTCTCTTTCTTTCTTTCTAATTTGTTTTTCAATACAGGGTTTTTCTGTGTAGCCTTGGCTGTTCTGGACACACAGAGATTGGCCTGCATCTGCCTCCCCAAGTGCTGGGATTAAAGGCATGCACCACCACACCTGACCCCTCTCATTTTTTATATGTTTTTAACTGAACAATTACTTATGTATGGGGAGAGAACCTGACGGCAAGATCATTACCTTATGTACATGTAGGTTTACAGCCTTTACATTCCTTCATGGCTTATCTGAGTTACTAATCATACTTTATTTGAAACACCCTTACAGTCATTGGTAAGTAGATCAACGTGATTAAAATTGTGGTGGTTTCCTTCAGACCATTAGCTTTTATTTTGTACACCTCCCCATTCTTCTACAGTCCTTTTCTATCATTTATATGCGCTTAAATAGAAAAATAAACCTTTATATTTCATACTGCTATAAAATGTTGTTTTTAATTTTATCCAAATAGTGTGGGTATATATGTGTATATACATATATATGTGTGTGTATACATATAAATATTTATGAAATATTTATGAACTGACATATAAATGATGATTTTTTAAAGTTAAAATTGAGTGATTACAAATATTAACATTTGAATCTTTTGTTCTATTACATTTCAATTTTCAGTGTGTGTATAAAAAAATGGAAATAGCCCGGATGTTGTGATAAATGTCTATAATCAGAGTACCTTGCAATGTGAAGCACAGAGATTTTTTTATTAAAGAGTAGCCCAAGGTGCATAACCATTTAATATCTGGAAAATATTTTTTCAGAATATAAAGATATTTTTATTTATTTATTTACTCTACATCCCTATGGGGCTTCCCCTCCCTCTTCTCCTTCCAGACCCTCCCTCTCACCTTCCCTTCCCACACTCCCTCTGCATCCTTATCTCCTCAGAAGAGGGAGGCTTCTCTTGGACCCATCCTGGTTATCAAGGTACAGTAGGACTAGGCACATCTTCTCCTATTGAGGCTAGACAAGGCAATCCATTTAGACAAAGGGGATCCAAAATCAGGCGACAGAGTAGGGTACAGCCCTAGCTCCTGCTGCCTGGGGTCCCACATGAAGACGACGCTACACAACTGTTACATGTATGTCCACCTGGGAGACACAATGGAAAATATTTTAAAAGTGTAGGTATGGAGTAAGTGAGATTAGAGCAAGTAGAAATCAAGGCAAATCAGAAATTTTATAAGTTTGTTAGTACTACATGTCTGCTCATAGTAGATCATTTAGACTGTTGTCTTTTCTGCTAACAAAATAATTGATTATTCTGCCATCACATTTAGAGAGCTCATTCTTCCCTTGGAGCAATCTAATGGGACTTACTTTGTACCTAAGATTTCCAAGCATATTTCAGTAGCCAAATTATCTTATAATGATAATTCTCTGTTACCTTCATGCCACTATATTTTGAACAATTTTATATTGATGTTTTGATGATGGTTAATGAGCCCATGGTTTTATACCCTCAGTTTATATTTTATATTCAGGATTTTTGATTATTCATCATCATTTCATTTACTATGAAAATACTGTTGAATTTGTCTCATAAAGCACTTTAAAATTTAATTAAAACTGAAATAATTTTGTCAATGACTATTGCCAAAATTTATGCCTTTATAAAATTTTCTAATATTTATGTATGCAATTTGCGACAACTTTGTGTCAGAATTATTACATTTTTAATAATATATGTTTTGTTTCTAAAGTTATAACAATATTGCATTTTACTAATAAATGTATTAATTTTATGAATTTAATAAAAAAAGAAAAAACAAACAAGACAAAGAATGTAAAAACCTTGGTCATAAAGATGTAAAAAAGACTTTTGGAACTATTTATGAAGAATGAGTTATTTTTGTATTATTTACGTAGCCCTCATATTTTTATGAGATAGGAGACATCATATGAATTTGTTAAGGAGGTGTAGAAAAATTGGATGGTCACATAGTAAATGCAGGATTCTTGTGTTTACTGTATGCTTTTATAAGAACTGATTTAATTGATTATGATTTCTACTGAAGAAAATGCAAACCCAGAGAATATAATCGTTAATGTTATTTGTCTGTGGTCTCCTAGAGTTCAGAAATTCACTATGTAGTATAAGAGACTAGCCAAGTAGATCCCAGGGGAGGACATTGCAGCCAGCCCTGAGGAGTCAGGATAAGCTGGGGTTGGATGGAAGGGAAGGAGGTCCTCCCCTATTGGTGGACTTGGAGGGGGCGGGGAGGAGGGAGTGGGAGGGTAGGAGGGACTGAGGGAGGGGGCTACACCTGGGATTCAAAGTGCCTAACCTGTGATTGAGATAAAAATAAATAAATTAAAAAAAAAAAAGAAACTAAAAAAAAAAAAAAGAGACTAGCCAGGAACTACTAGAGATTCTTTGGGGCTCTAGGGCTAAATTTTGCACCACCACACTTGGCTGAAGAAAAACATTGATTGTGTGGAGACTACAAGCTTAGGCAACCTCAAGCATATGCAAAACCTGCAGACAATTGAGAAATGTTCAGTGTGGGAAAAATGGTCTTTTTCAAGGAGGAACACACCAATTGGAGGTCCAGGGCCAGATGGTCAGCCCTGGAGGCATGCATTTTGGTAGCATTGTAGAGATTAAGCTGGTTATATTTAATGATACATATATACCTTTGTATACACAGATCTATATAAAAGCAGTTGATGAAAGAGGAGATCATAGAATTGGAGGAGAATGACAGAGGAAGATAATGCACCCACTCCTGATGAGAGCTGATAGACTAGGATCAGAAGGAAGGAGAGGAAGACTTCCCCTATTAGCGGACTTGGGGGGGGGCATGTGTGGAGAAGGGGGAGGGAAGTTGGGATTGGGAAGGGAAGAGGGAGGGGTTTATGGGGGATACAAAGTGAATAAAGTGTAATTAATAAAAAAGAATTGGAGGAGAGCAGTAAGGAGAATATAAGAAAACTTAGAAATAGGGAAGAAGGATAAAGAAGAAATAATTATATTATGATCTCAAAAATAATATAATAATAATTATTTCATGAATCAGATTTTAAAAGGGGAAGCTCTTTGAGGAATGGGAAGCTGAAGAGTGTATAATAAAAATTATAAAATTTAGTAATTTAAATTTCTATTGTTTTTTATTTTCATCACTTTGATTCACTGTTTTCTCATATGATCACCTTCAAGTGTTAGTTTCTATTGGAAATAAAAAGAGGGAATGAAAACCAATAAGCTATCATTATAAAATATTATTTAAATTGTACAGATTACTTGTGGTTTAATTCAACTGACCCAAATCAGGAATGAGGCCCAAGGAGCTTCAGAAAATACTGGTAAAGATGAAGTTTCCAGTTGAAACAAGGATAGGGAAATATGTCATTCAAATCTCCTTTTAGCTCAGATGCTATGAGAAGGAGAGAAAGTTCTTCAAGTGAAAGTGTTTGCCTTGAATCCCAATGACCTGAGTTCTGTAACTAGAACCCACTTCTAAATTGTCTAAAAAAAAAAACCCATACTCATAATTTTCATTTAGCATTCTTTAGTAGGTTTTCAAAAGTGGCACAGATGAATATAAGCCAACTTATATCCTAGTCCTTCAATCATAAAACTATCATTATACAGCTTCCTGGTTTGATGATATATGAAGTCTAAAGAGACAGCAAAATAATGGGATGCTCCCACAGTGGCAATTTGCTTGAACTCATAGCTGACATATAGACCCAGTAAACAAAACGTATTTTCCTTATGTCATAGAAGTCTTAATCAGGAGACAAAACAGAGTCTACACCGACTTGGGCAATGTTCTACGCACAACTACTTTAAATGAGTGTTGAAAGGTGTGCCTTCTTCTGAGTATGATGTATATTTGGAGTTCTCTCTCTGCTATATCTCCCCGGGGAGTTTGAGATGTAGCAATGATGAATTCTCAGGCATTTTATAATTCAAGCTTGTTTTCCAGAAATGGAATTACATAGCAGATTTCTATGGTCTAATTGCTTCCAGAAAATTCTGCTTATAGCAATCAAACCTAAGCATCAATTCTTGAAATAACATTAAAAACTACACTTTCTTATTAATTCTTTGGCTTCTGTTTTTATGCCTTGCACCATTTCCTTCATCTGTTTGAATGTGGATTCCTGTCTCTCTATGATGGTCTCTATTTTTTTGTTCATTTACTCTCTATATGCCGCTAATTGTATCTCAACTTGTGCTGCCTCTATTTATTTGGCTATATTTGCCTGTGTTTTTTTTTTTGAGAACTTTGTTTATTTCCTCTTTCTTTGTCTCCATTTAGGTGATTCATTCTTTCAGAGATTTGTTCATTTCCTCTTTAACTGTATGGATTTGAATGGCTATTTCTCAGATAGATTTTTTTGTTTCCCCCTTATGTTCCTCAAATAACTGGATAAGCATAGTTTCAAAGTCATTTTCTTGTGTTTCCGAGTATCCATTAATTTTGGAGGTTATTGGTGAAGCCATGATGTCTTGATTTATGTTGGATGTGTTCTTTTGCCAACCCCTTGCCATTTGGTTGTCCATAGCATTCAGTGTTTGTTCCTGGAATCTGCAGATCAGACTGGTCTTTCTCTGGTGTCTGGAGAAATCTTCAGGAAAATGAGAGAGGTCTAGTGGTTTAAGTGTGTGTTTGGTGTTTTAGCTGTACCTGTGGGAGGGAAGTCCACAGGCACCGAAGACCAGATGTGGGGTAGAAAGTGAGCCTGCCCGTGCATGGAAGTGTGCCCTGAGGGACAGGGGGCTAGAGAATCTAGAGGCCTTCAGTGCAAGCGAGGGGTGCCTTGCAGGCACCGAAGGGGTTGTAGGTGTTTAAGATATTGCAAGCGCTGTTGATAATTATGGGCTCGGACTCCCTGAATACATCTGTGCCCTACTTGCTTCTAGTATACTTTTCTAATTGAGTTCAGGGAGATAATTGTCTAAACTCCACTGGTAGATCCACAGAGCAAGGACTTCAGTGACTGGGCAGGAGGGCTCCAGCTCTGCTGAGGGAGTGCCCAGAGGGGCAGGATCTCCAGAAATGCAGGTGCTCTTCTGGGCTGGATCTCAGGGCGGAGGTGGGGGGCAAGAAGCACTCTGCATGGTGGGAGCTCTAGTGTGTGGGAGGCACTCTGCCAGGTGAGAGCTCCCTGGGCTCAGATCCCATGGGTCAGGAGCTCTGGAGTGGTGGGCACTCAGCAAAGCAGAAGCTCAGCAAGAGGGTACTTGGCTGTTAGGGGGTTCCTCGGACATGTGTTCCTTGGAATGGTGTTCAGTGGGCAGGAACACTGTAGCTGAGGAGCTAGAAGCCCTGACTCTGCTGTCTTGGTACCCAGGCAGTGAGCTTTGTGCTTAGCTCACTGGCACTGTTCATGGGCTCCCCTGAGGAGGAGGGAGGCCCAGACAAGGGAAGTGCCCCTCTCTGTTCTCAGAGAAGTCCATGCCTGATCTGACTCTGTAAGTGTTCTCCACTTCTGTGGTGTCCCCTCTTTTTCAGAAATCCAAACCATCTAAATTCTGGCTTTGATCGCCCCTCCACTCACAAATTTCAGAGATTCAGATCCTTTGCCTCTCAAAAATGGTGTATGCTGATGGCCGCCATCATGGATCCCCCTAGATACTCTTATGTAATAGAGATTTTTACGTTTTTATTTATTTACTCTTTCCTGTGTGTGTGTCTGGTATGTGGTGTGTGGGGTTTTTTTTTTTTTTGTATGTGTATGGTGTAGGGCGTATGTGTGTGTATTTGTGTGTATGTGTATGCATGGTGAGTAATGTGTGCTTATATGTGTGTATCTGTTGTGTGTGTATAGCTAAGAAGACTTCAACTTCCAGGAGTCAGTTTCCTACTTCCACCATGTGCGTTTTATAGGTGAAACTCAGATTGTCAGAAATGTGGTGAGCCGGGTCGTAGCTGCTTTGGCAGCTGTTTGAAATGCTAGTCTCAGCACAGGAAGACAGGTTTTTTCCAGGCCTTCCCTTGGAGACAGGGAAGGATTTGCAAGTCCATTCGCCTTTTGTTTGGTGACAGCAGGTGGGAGAGCTTGCTTGAGGTCTCAACTCTGCCTCACTTCCCTGTGAAAATTAACCCCTCGTGTAAACTGTTTGTATAAATAAAGAAGGCTGTCTGCTCTCGTGGCTTTTCGGATGCAGAGCGTATTGACGTTCTAGGGCTTATTAGGGCCATGAGCAAGCGGCCAGAAGCCTCTCGGAACATAATTATGTGTAGTGTGCATTATTAATTTCAATCCTCACTCCCGACTCAGAACCTCGTTCTGCTCTGCTGGCGGGCTCCGGCACAGATTGAAACCTTTGCTTGCTGAGTCTTTTCTCTAACCCATAAGAAGTTATATTTTGTAGTAAGAATTTAAATTTTCAGGTTAATAGATTGACGTAGAACAAACTTTATATTGATAAAGATAACTCAAGTATACAAAGTTAAGTGCAGGTTGCTCTCCCTTAAATATATATGGTAGATGTTAAGCTCTAATTTTGGGTTCAGTTTATACATCATGTAGTAGTCAGGGGTTAGGAAAGAGGAACATGGTAAGGGGATTTCCTACCAATTGGGGATAATAGAATATAGATAATGTGAAAGTAGAAAGAGGGATAATGGTAAAAGAATGATTTAAACTGGAAGGGTATTGAAGAGTAGAGTGGAGGCTGGGGAGATCAATTAAGAGGGCACTATGTTGGGAAGCCACGTGAATGCCTAATAGTGTGTAATCAAATTAAACAATGTGATTTATATTTAGGAAAGCTTTTGAAGAATGGTACCTGAAGAATTCCTTGACAATTATGAGCAAAGCCTCTGTAGGTTAATTAATATGCCAGCACCACGTGTATTACCTCCTTTTGAGCTGTTGGTCAGAGGGGCAGCAACCCCAAAACAATAGAATCTCTTGTAATTCCTCTTTTTCGCTTAGCAGAACAAGATGACAAGTCAGTGTTGTTAAAAACATCACATTTTTTTCTTGTTTATCGTGGAAAAATCCAGGCAGAACAAAACTGGAAGCCTCCTCAGTGATGTGTCACTTTGTAAGACCCAAAAAGCTTGCTGCTGGTGGCGAGAGGACACAAAGCATCAATACTCTTACTCAGCATGAAAACTAAGACGTGTGAGTTCAGCTCATCAGGAAAAAATGTGCCCATTTGTGAAACAGTGACACTACTATTGTATTTTTCACCCTAAGAGGCATCCACATGAAGAGGTACACAATTGCCTCTAACTCCAGCTCCAAGGTATCTGAGGTCTCTGGGATCCTTGAGTATCAGAACGCATTTGAATATATCCTCCAATCACATAATAATTAAACTTTAAAATAATCTTTAATCCCCTATCAGGGGTCTACGGAAAGGGCAGAGAGGGAGCAGAGAGGGGTTGGGTGGAACTGGGAAGAGACAAGGAAGGGGGCTACAGTGGGGATACAAAGTGAATACATTGTAATAAACATATAAACAAATAAATGGTATTTTAATAATTACATATTTTAAAAAGACATTATAAAAATTAAAAAACAATGAAAGAGATTTGACTTTTTAGACATAAAATATCTCTATATGGAAGTAAGAAATATCCTATCACCAAATATATACTATTTGTCATATTGTTTTCTATCACTAGTGCTAAGCTGTTGTCTACTTAGTAATTCAGACTGGGATATTTCATTAGCAGAGCAGTTGCTTTGTAGGTGCAAAGATCTGCACCAATCTGTAGCACTGGAGAGACAAAGATACTGACAGTCACCTACAGACAGAGAGTCACACTGAGAGACAGAGTGAGAGAATACCAATGAACGAAAACAGTGTATTAATATTAGCTGAATTTCCATGACTTGAACAACGGACCTGAAAGTCATCTTTAACTCTGAAAGTCTCAGACTTGTCAGTACACTATCACATTGTCTCTGTCATATGCCTGTGTCAGGGCAGAGCACTCTGACAGGGATGTCATAGAAGAGTAAAAGTGATCATCTCACAGAGACAAGTAGAGAAAGAACAAAGGATAAAGGCAATGCACACTTTCCAAAGTCATTTATTTCCACACTGATGTTATTCCTCCAACCAACTCCCATTGCCTATGATCCATTGAATTATTAATCTATTAGCATTATTAAGATCCACTTAATTGCATTAATTGCAATTAATTGCATTAATTGTAATGCAATTAGTTATGTGAGCCTTTGGTGCAATTTTATGTCCAGATCATAACATGTCACCAACTTCAACCTCAGCAGGTGAGAAGTGTATGCAATGGAAATTCAGAAGTCATAATTTTATGTTCAAGCTCTCTTCAGGAAGATTGCTGCTATGAAGTAATTGTACTCAGTGTGCAAAGTACCTGTATTTTCCTAGAAGAAAAGTCTATTTAGAAGTCTATTGGTTGTTGACACATAGTGTTTACCTAGGTTATAATTTGCTCACATTTTTGTAAGCAGAAAGGAATGTTTCCAAACATGCCTCCTCCTCCTGGGTGGTATTGGACTGCAGCAGAAAAAAAAAAAATGTTAGCAGATAAGGGAAGAATCAAACTAGTTTGAAAGTCCTAAAGTCTTGTGTATGTCTTCAGAATAAATTTTATTGAGAAAATTATTTTATAATAAATTTTAGTCAAAGTACCTATATATGGAAACATACTTAACAAAAATTTTTCAGAGTAAGAAATAGAAATTTGGTGTGTTTACTAATTGAACGAGCTCAGTACCCAAGAGGGTACACTAGTAAGGGGAACAGGGACTATTTTGGACAGGAACTCAATGGCTGGCTCTTCGGCCTCCCCGCCACCCAAGGGAGGAGCGGCCTTGCTAGGCCACAGAAGAGGACATTGCAGCCATTCCTAAAGAGACCTGATAAGCTAGAGTTAGATGGAAAGGGAGGAGGTCCTCCCCTATTAGTGGACTTGGAAAGGGGCAGGGAGGAGATGAGGGAGGGTAGGGACGGATGGGGAGGGAATGTGGGAGGGAGCTACAGCTGGGATACAAAAATAACCTGTGATTAATATAAAATAAAAATGTTAAAATTAAAAAAAAGAACTTAAAACTTCATAGACATGAATGCAGGTAAAATTAAACCTTGTAAAGTTGACATGTGCCACTGTCATTTGACTACACTGAAATTCTCAATTTTTGGTTATTAATTTATGTAAATTATAATTTTTAAATTTATTATTCTCTTATATAATCACAGTTTTCCTTCCCTCTAATCCTCCAGTCTGCATCCCTCACTTGGCCTCTCCCCAAGGATGACTCCTCTAGAGTTTCCAGTCAGAGAAGAGCAGGTTTCTCAGGGATATCAACTGAATAGGGAAAACAAGTTACACTAAGGCTAGGCACACACCCTCAGGTCAAGACTGAACAAGGCAACCAAGTAGGAAAAATAAAAGGGTTCCAAGAGTAGGCAAAAGAGTCAGATATACTCCCACTCCCACTGTTAGGAGTCCCACAAGAACAGCAAGCTACACAACCATAACATATATTCAAAGGACAGAGCTCAAACCCACATAGGCTCCTTAACTGTTGCTTCAGTATCTGAGTCCATATGAGCCCTGCTTAGATGATTCTATGGGCCTCATTTTTATAGTGTTCTTGAGCTTTCCACCTCTCACAATCCTTGTTCTCCCTCTTCCACAGGGTTCCCAAATCTCTACCTAATACCTGATAAATTACACTTTTTAAATAAGTGTTGTTCACCAAAATAGTATGGCCTATCTCACAATTTTCATTTCTGTTTTAAAGTTTCCTTTGTTTTTGAGGAGTTAGTAAAAAACAAAGCTGACTTAATTGTCTCATGTTTACTTCTTGTATTTTTTTTGTCAGAGATAAGATTAGTGATACGTCATTGGGCTTGGCTAAACTGTGGTTCCAACTATTACAGTGTTGAGTTCTAGACATTAGTGTGTGGTGTTTGTGTGTGTGTGTGCATGTGTGTGTGTGTGTGTGTGTTTGTAAGAGACAGGGGCTATGCACATACAGCAGTGCATATGAAGAGGCTAGAAAAAAAAGTTGTGGGGTTCATTCTCTTTTTCCACAGTTAAGTGAATTTCAAGAATTAAATAAACATAGGTTGTCAGGCTTCCAGGGCAAGAAACTATACACCTGAGCCATCTCACCAGCCCAGACATTAGTTTCTTTACATATTGAGACTTATGACTGAATTTGATCATGGGCCCCTCGCAACTGTGATACATCCACCATCTTAATTTGTTTTAAACACCAGAACTCATAGAATACATACATAGAAAGTGTGGGGTATCATGCTTGAAAGAAGAAAAATGATGGTGAACATCTGTTAAACACAGATTTGAGCAAACTATAGAAGATGTATAGTGTCTGCTCAGTTCTTAATTCCACCTAGTTAATAGGAAAGAAATGTAAAAATCATCACTAGGAAGACATTCTATAACTGGGATAAGTTTGACAGAAGTGAGTCATTGTTGGCAACACTATTGCAGATAAAATCATGTGTGTAGATGTCTTAACAAAGGAGAAGAAATACAGTGAAAGACTTCACAAAATTTGTTTTCACTTGGATAGCTGTCTGGATTGCACATAATAGCTGACAGAGACACAGTGTCTCATGATGTTGCCATGAAATTCCATCATTGTTTTCATAAAATTATGGCACGAAGAGCTAGCATTTCTCATCAGAGGGAGATTTTGGCATCACTGAAAAATAGTTTCTGTCTCTGTGATACAACTGATTACTTTGTTTAGGGTCATAATAGGCCTTCAGAATTCCAGAAATGGGTGACTTCTAGTTAAAGACTGATTACATGCTAAAAGCCTTTACTGAATTTCTGAATAATCTTAAATAGTAGTGTCTTATCTTTGCAGTGATTGATAATTTGTGTCAGATACTTTCTTATGGGTAATGCCGCTGCCATAAACTAAGTAATTTCTGAAAAGAAAATATCCCTTCTACGAAGCCACGGTCACCTTGATACCTAAACCACACAAAGATCCAACAAAAAAAGAGAACTTCAGACCTATCTCCCTTATGAACATTGATGCAAAAATACTCAATAAAATACTTGCAAACCGAATCCAAGAGCACATAAAAG
>CM053766.1:67610167-67642591 GCA_028658305.1 Pachyuromys duprasi
AAGAGACGGTTTCTACAATCAAGGACCATGTGTGGATGTGGACTGGAACCCCCGCACGGATGGGGCCCATGATAACTTGGTGTAGGGCTGAAGACCCTATTCAGGGAAACAGGGACTGTTTCAGTCATGATCTTGATGGCTGACTCTTTGCCCCTCCCCCATACAAGCCGGGGAGTGACAGACTGGCTAGATCCCAGGGGAGGACTTTGCAGCCAGCCCTGAGGAGTCAGGATAAGCTGGGGTTGGATGGAAGGGAAGGAGGTCCTCCCCTGTTGGTGGACTTGGAGGGGGCGGGGAAGAAGTAGATGAGGGAGGGAGCAGGAGGGTAGGAGGGAATGGGGGAGGGGGCTACGCCTGGGATTCAAAGTACCTAACCTGTGACTGAGATAAAAATAAATAAATTAAAAAAAAAGAAAATATCCCTTGATAATAAAAAAGTACCCAAAGTGTCAATTGCCCCCCAACCACCACACTGGGAATCACTAACTAAAAAACTGAGAGCAATGTTTGAATGCATCATATATTGATATCTCTCTTTCAATTTGTATATATATATATTGAATATATAAGGACATATTCAATATATGTATCTATATTGAAAAGATTATAGTTCATGTTTCAGAAAATGAAAAGCATAGTGCTTAAAACTTACTGCCTAACAAACTTACAAGTCACTTTAAGATGTTGCAGAACCAATTTTAATTTCATACTAAACCTCTGTATCTCAAGCCCACAGGTACTTTACTAGTTCAATTCCCACTTTTCTCTTTTGATGAAACTGTCAGATCAGCTAGTTTTCTGCCAATTCTGTTGAACATATTTAGAAATATTCAACTAAGAAGAAACATACAGTTCTACAACCAGGAAAAAGTAAGTAACAGACATATATAGCCATTTTAAGAGTTTATCAGAATGTGCTCACATTGACAGGTAAATAGAGGTCTTTCCACTTAAACTGGAAAAAAAAACTATACTTTTATTCACCTAACATATCTATTTCACTTGTTGCATATACAGTATTAAAATAGCAACGTTGCTTTCTACCATGTATTTTTGCATACAACAATATCCAGCCCTTGCTGACCTCAGCCAGAATGCATTGCATTTTCACCTGATGGTCTGCTCACTGTAACTCACTTAGCACTTCTGTAAGTTCAATAAATATATTCATGTGAGAATTGAACAGAAAGAGGGAAGGAAAGCATATGTATGGTATCCAGATGCAATTCTGCTCCTATAGGATAACTAATATAGTTTAGGTTCAGAAAATTTAACTTGGAAGACACCCAGACTCTTTGGAAACCGAGCCTGTTAGCAGGTAAAGTAAGCTTAAACTCTGATAGACCATACCCCACATGGGAGCTTTCTGTTCAATAGATACATTGATTTTGTTATTATGGTCTCAGAAAATCTGAGATCACCTAAGTACATGTTTTCTTCTCCTTGTCATTTTAGTTAGCTCTGTGAGTTATTATAATAAGGCACTGGGAAACTACCAGGTAGCTGCCATTATTATCACCTTATTCTATATCTCATTTCTCTCAAATGTCACATTCTTAGTCAGGCATTAATTTTCTGTTAAAAGTTTTACTCTCTTATTTTCTGAATAGATTTTGTTGGAGATGATCTAAAACTTCCAAAAATAATATAAGCGTGTTTTAGATCTAGAAAAAGGCAAATGAATATAAACAAATAATTATAGGTTTATAGTGCATATATGTCTACATAAAATTAGAAGATAGATGACTGATAGATAAATTTAAATGATATATTTAGAGAGAAATGATAAAATATATTTGAGTTGGTATTTTAAGTCATGAAAATTGTCGATAAAAATGTCAGTAAAAGTAATTAAATACTGTGGTGGTTTGAGTAGGTGTAGCCCCACAGACTCCTGTGTGTGACTGTGACATTATTGTAGTAGGTGTGGCTTTTTGTTGGAACTATGTCACTGTGGGGGTGAGGGTTTTGAGGTTTCCTATGCTCAAGGCTGCCCAGTAGAGCACACAGTGTCCTGCTGCTTCTGGATAAAGATGTAGAATGCTCAGCACCTTTTTAAGCACCTTGATGGCCAGATGATAACCTGTTTTCTACTAAGATAATGAACTAAACCTCTAAAACTATGAGCCAGCAATGATTAAATGTTTTCCTTTATAAGAGTTGAGGCAGCGTATCAAGGCAGATGCTGAGACTCATAGCAAAACTTTGGATAGAATGCAGTGAATCTTATGAAAGAAGTGGGAGAGAGTAAGACCTGGAGAGAACAGGAGCTCTACAAGGCAGCAACAGATCCAAAAAGTCTTGGCACAGGGGTCTTTTCTAAAACTGATACTCCAACCAAGGACCATGCATGGAGATAACCTAGAACCCTTGCACAGATGTAGCCCAAAGCAGTTCAATATCCAAGTGGGCTCCATATTAATGGGAACAGGGACTGTCTCTGACAGGAACTGATTGGCCTGCTCTTTGATCACCTACCCCTGATGGGGGAGCAGCCTTGCCAGGCCACAGAAGAAGACAATGCAGCCATTCCTGATGAGACATGATAGACCAGTGTCAGAGGGAAGGGGAGGAGGACCTACCTTATCAGTGGACTGGGAGAAGGATATGGATGTGGAAGAAGGAGGGTGGGATTTGGAAGGGAGGAAAGAGGGAGGTAGAAGGGGGATACGAAGTGAATAAATTGTAATTAATAAAAATTAAATATATATATATATAATGTAGCATGATCTCCTTTACAATTTCTCTTCATCGCATCACCTACTTGTTTGAATAGTATACAACAACATATGAAATGCCTCACTTGCTTGCTAGTTGATCTCCCAAAGAGAACTTAATTTTTCACTCTAATCCAAATTCCCCAAAGAGTGACTTTTCATGATTCAACTCTCAATAAAACTTGTAGAACCAGTACGAAAAAAAAAAAAGAATTGAGACAAATTAAAGACATCGACTACAGAATAAATTCTATTAGGAAACCATCCCAAAGACAAAGATATTAAATAACATGAAGAAAATATTACATGCAAAATATTACGGGATTATTAAGAGACTATTTCAATTATTAAGAAGTAAAATTCATGTGTGGTGAGATGGTTCAATGTAAAAGTACTGTTTGTAATGTATGTCTGAAGTTCTGTATTTAATCTCTCTAACCCTCCATAGAAGGAAAGAACTGATTGTTGAAGATGCTGTCTTTTTTCCATTGAATGGTTTTGGCTTCTTTGTAAAAAATCAAGTTTCCACAGGTGTGTGAGTTTATTTCTGGGTCTTTTATTCGGTTCCATTGATCCACTATTCTGTTTCTATGCAAATACCATACAGTTTTTTATTACTATTGCTCTGTAGTACAGCTTGAGGTCAGGGATGGAGATACCTCCAGATGATCTGTTGTTATACAGGATCATTTTGGAAATTCTGAGTTTTTTGTTTCTCCACGTGAAGTTGAGAATTTTTCTTTCAAGGTCTGTAAAGAATTGTGTTGTTATTTTGATGGGAATTGCATTGAATCTATAGATTTCTTTTGGCAGAAGGGCCATTTTCACTATGTTAATCCTACCAATCCATGAGAACAGGAGGTCTTTCCATCTTCTGATATCTTTTTCAATTTCTTTCTTCAGAGATTTGAAGTTTTTTTCAAAAAGGTCATGCACTTGCTTGGTTAGAGTCACCCCAAGGTACATTATGCTATTAGTGGCTATTGTGAAAGGTATTATTTCCCTAATTTCTTTCTCAGCCCTTTTGTCTTTGGTGTACAGGAGGGCTTCTTATTTTTTTGAGTTGATTTTGTATCCAGCCACCTTGCTGAAGGTGTTTATCAGTTAAAGGAATTCTCTGGTTGAATTTTTAGGGTCACTCATGTATATTATCATATCATATCATCTGCAAATAGTGATATTTTCACTTCTTCCTTTCCAGTTTGTATCCCTTTGATTTCTGTAGCTAGAACTTCAAGTACTATGTTGAAGAGATATGGAGACAATGGGCAGCCTTGCCTTGTCCTTGATTTCAGTGGGATTGATTTAAGTTTCTCTCCATTGAGTTTGATGTTGGCTATAGGCTTGCTGTATATTGTTTTTACTATGTTTAGGTATGTGCCTTGTATCCCTGATCTCTCCAAGACTTTAAACATGAATGGATGTTGGATATTGTCTAATGCTTATGGTGCTGGTCCAACTGGATATCTATATGCAGAAAAATGAAAATAGATCCATATTTATCACCCTGCAGAAAACTAAAGTCAAAGTGTATCAAAGACCTCAACATAAAACCAGACAAACTAAACCAATTACAAGAAAATGTGGGGAAGAGCCTAGAACTCATTGGCAAAGGAGACTACTTCCTAAACAGAACACCAACAGCACAGGCTCTAAGATCAACAATCAATAAATGAGACCTCAAGAAACTGAAAAGCTTCTGTAAAGCAAAAGGCACTGTCATCAAAACAAAACAACAGCCTACAGACTGGGAAAGGATCTTTACCAATCCTACATCTGACAGAGGGCTAATATTCATTATATGTAAAGAACTAAAAAAGTTAAAAAGCAACAAATGCGGTAATCCAATTAAAAAATTGGGTATAGAGCTAAAAAGAGAACTCTCTGTAGATGATTGTAGAATGACAGAGAAATACTTAAAGAAATGCTCAACATCCTTATCCATCAGGGAGATGCAAATCAAAACAACCCTGAGATTTCACCTTATACCTGTCAGAATGGCTAAGATCAAAAACTCAAGTGAAACACATGCTGGAGAGGTTGTGAAGAAAGGGGGACCCTCCTCCATTGCTGGTGGGAACGCAAACTTGTACAACCACTCTAGAAATCAATTTGGTGCTCTCTTAGAGAATTAACAATAGTGATTCCCCAAGACCCTGCTATACCACTCTTAGGCATATATACAAAAGATGCTCAAGTACACAACAAGGACGTTTCCTCAACTATGTTCAGAGCAGTTTTATTCATAATAGCCAGAACCTGGAAACAACCCAGATGTCCCTCAGTCAAAGAATGGATACAGAAATTGTAGTACTTTTACACAATGGAATACTACTCAGCAATTAAAAAGGAGGAAATCATGAAATTCGCAGCAAATGGTAGGACCTGGAAAGGATCATCCTGAGTGAGGTATCCCAAAAGCACAAAGAAACACTTGGTGTATAATCACTTATATAGACCTATAGGATAGGATGGACATGCTGAAATCTATACACCTAGGGAAGACATGCAAGAAGGAGGACTCAGGGTGGGATGATCAATTGTCAGTTAGATGGACAAATGGGATGGACAGTGAATGTAGGAGAAAACAAGCAACAGGACAGGATCCTACAATAGAGGGTCTCTGAAAGACTCTAACTAGCAATGTATCAAAGTAGATAATAAGACTCACAACCAAGTCTTCGGCAGAGTGCAGGGAATCCTATGAAAAAAAGGGTGAGTTAGTAAGACTTGGCAAGGACAAGAGCTCCAGAGAGACCAAATAGATCAGGTCACAGGGAACTTCTATAAGACTGTTTCTCCAACCAAGGACCATGTATGGATATAACCTAGCACCCCTACTAGGATGTGGCCCATGGTAGCTCAGTATCCAACTGGCTACCCTAGTAAGGGGAACAGGGACTATTTCTGTCATGAACTCAATGGCTGGCTTGTGGACCATTCTCCCCCTCTTCCCCTGTCCCCAAGGGAGGAGCAGCTTAGATAGATTCCAGATGAGGACATTGCAGCCAGCCCTGAAGAGACATGATAAGTTAGGGTCAGATGGAAGGGGGGGAAGGGTTCCTCCTCCTCTATCAGTGGATTTGGAGGGATTAGGGAGAAGATGAGGGAGGGATGGGGAGAGGGGGAGCGAATGAGGGAGTGGGCTATGGCCGGGATACAAAGTATATAACGTGTGATTAATATAAAAATAAATAAATTACTTAAGAAAAAGAAGGAAAGAACCGACTCTCAAAAGCTATCCTTTGTGACCTCTGTCCACATGTAAACCTTGACATCTGCTCAGCAGGAAGGGAAGCATTTGGCTATGTAAAGTACTACATATAAAAGGAAGAATGGCTGAGTGGACTTTACATAAAAGTAGCCATTGCTTTAGTATTGAACAGGGTGAAAATTTTCTCACCTTTGGCTTCATTACCATCTAAAAATGAAGGGAGTCTTTTCTTGCCACAGCTATCATCTTTGTAAGCAGTTCAGATCACCGATGACTTAGAGTAATCAATAGCCTCCTTTACATTTTTCTGGGATTGAATTATGTTTGATGTATTTGTTTCTTGCTCTTTCCCAAGTACAGTTATCCTCAGACAGATGTGGTTATTCTTGTGGATGGGTGACAGAGATTATTTTCACTGCTTAACTGGTTTGCCCTAAATTTCCAGATCTGCAGATCCACATGTCTTTATTTCAAGTTAAATGAGCTACAAGAAGAACTGAGAGTCTTATAGTGCATAAAAGATTGGGTCCAGAGAAAATAAAATGACTATTAATTTTTCATTAAACAAAAAATTTTCTTTAAGTCTTTGGTGTCATATGAACCCGCAGAGCTCTACAGTTAAAAGAGCACTACAATCAGCTTTCTCTACTTTCCTAAAGCAACAGAATATAGTGTCTAGAAACATATAAGATTTGGTGAAGAAGAAAATTATGGAATAAATATTTATTATGTACGCGAACTAGGTGTGTGTATACCAGTATCTGTATTTTAACTTCCCTGTGTACGTTAACAGCTATATTTTATAGCTGTTTTGGCAGAAAACAAACTTAGTCAATGATCTCACAGGATCTGTCATTTTGAGACTTGGTAATTATAAACAAATAGGTAATTGGGTCATACAATAGTAGAATTTTGTTGGAGATACAGTCTCGTAAAGACCTCTGCCCTGATATATTTGGTCCTTGTAGAGCTCCTGTCCTCTCCAGGTCTTACTAACTCCCCCTTCTTTCATATGATTTTCTGTACTCTGCCCAAAGTTTGGATATGAGTTTCAGCTTCTGCTTTGATACACTACTAGGTAGAGTCTTTCAGAGGCCCTCTGTGGTAGGCTCCTGTTCTGTTACTTGTTTTCTCCTTCCAATGTCCATCCCATTTGTCTTTCTAAGTGAGGATTGATCATCTTACCCCAGGTCTTATTTCTTGTTTATCTTCTTTAGGTGTACAGATTTTAGTATGTTTATCCTATCTTATAGGTCTAGTACCCACTTATAAGTCAGTATACACTATGTGCGTCTTTCTGCTTCTGAGATACCTCTCTCAGGATGATCTTTTCTAGATCCCACCATTTGCCTACAAATTTCATGATTTCCTTGTTTTTAATTGCTGAGTAGTAGGGGTCTCTTATGAGACTATATCTCCAACCAAAAACCATGTATGGATAAAGCCTAGAACCCCTGTTCAGATGTAGCCCATGTAAGCTCAGTATCGAAGTGGGATCCTTACTAGGGAGTAAGGATCCTTACTAGGAAGTATCCTACTATGGAGTAACCTTACTAGGGAGTACAGAGAACAGGGATTATTTCTGACATGAACTCAATGCTGGCTCTTTGACTCCTTCCGCCCCACCCACCCGGCAAGGGAGGAGCAGCCTTGCTTGGCCCCAGAGGTGGACATTGCAGCCAGTCCTGAAGAAACGTGATATGCTAGGGTCAGATGAAAGGGGAGGAGAACCTCTCCTATCTGTGGACTTGGAAGGGGGCAGAGAGGAGATGAGGAAGGGAGGGTGGGATTGGAAGGGAATGAGGGAGCAGGCTACAACTGGGATACAAAATTAATAAACTGTAACTAATATTTAAAAAGTAAAATAAAAAAGAATAATACAAAATAAATAACTAAAATTTTAAGGAGTTGTAAACAAAAAGAACTTTGTGTTTTTCTGTGTTTGTACATGTGAATGATTGCCCAAGTATGTAAAGGTTATGTGTGTTTGTAGATATGAATATATATATATATATATATATATATATATATATATATATATGGATGGATGTTAGGGCAACCTTAACTGTTATTTCCTAGGAACATTGTCCAACATATTTTGAGACTGACATTATGCCTATTTGGGGGATTTAAAATAGGTTAAAAATATTAGTCTTAGGCTCCTGTATTTACACGGCAATCACTTTACTAACCACATTGTTCCCTCCACCCGTAACCGTGATTTTTTTACAATAGGTGTAAAAAGGAGTTGTTATTTTTATATGTTCTATAGCATATATTACAAAGGAGGGGAATTAGATGAAAGAATGGACATGTGCATGCGTGGATGCCACTAATTTAATAGTAAACATGAGGCATATGGAAGGGGTTGGAGAAGGGAGACTGAGAGGTAAAAATGATGTACTCATGTATATAATTTCAAAATGAAACCAAAATTAAAGTAAAAAGGAAAGAGTTGCCTTGGTCATGGTGTCCTTACACAGTGATGAAACCCTAAGTAAGACAGATACCAATGAAGGAAACACTCATGCAGGATGAAATGCTCCAATGCGTGTGTGCGTGCGTGCGTGTGTGCATGTGTGTGTGTAAAGGAAAGAGTAGAAAGAAGTGAAAGGATGATTTATCTTGTTAAAAACAAAGTAATGAGAAATCATATAGTGACTATAGAGGCACCAATAGTTAGCCAGCTTCAGCATGTACATGAGTATCACATGCAATTACTGTTTTGTCAACAATAAGTAAGGTGGTATATTTTTCTCTAGCTATATGACAAAATGGCAGCAAATAATGCACAATTTTGAGTTTTTAGATCTTCCTTGTTATGCATATAACCGAAATAACCATAAAATGACATTGCATTATTCACTTTGTTGACTCTTTTAGATATAAGATTTTCTTCCACTAGATCATCATGTAAGCAGACACATATTTCTTATTTATTGAGGAGTTTTTAACTTCTTTGTAAAAGGATCCCTTGCATCTTTGCTTTGGCCAAGTGAAATTAGGCCAAAACCACAAAGAGCTTGTTTCTGAGTTACCTTTATCCACCAGGAGTACATACTCTTATCACAAATGTCCATACACTATAAACAGGGATTTAAAAAAAAAAGAAAGAAAGAAATCTTTCTGTTTTGTGAGTATCCCACTGTGTAGATCATGCTGGACAGAATTTAGGGATGAAGTTCCTTTCAAACTCAGACCTTCTTCCTCTGCTTTCATAGTGTTGTGATTAAATGCATGTACACCATGGCTGGCACAGAACAATCCTTATAAAAAAAATATAAGAGCTGGGAAAAGTTTTTCAAAGTATTTGGCCTGAAAAAAAAATTGCGGCCAACTTTCTATTGTTACTATTTTAATGTCCTGTGGTCATTTGTACAAAAATATTCTCACATATGAATATATTCAGTACATGAGCCATTGACTGTGCAAGTTAAAAATAGGTTTAAAAACTGCCGCTTTAGGTAGACAGCACAAAATACCATTGAGGACTCCAGATATTACACGTTCCTTCAGGGAGATGAAAGATTCCCTATCTGAACACAATTCATAGAACAGCATAAAGGCAGGCCCTAGGCAATCCAAAAGAAAACTCTGAAATGCTCACATATTTCTAGAGTTGTCATGGATTGCTGAGAAAATGACAAAAAATCAATGCCAAAGTAAAAATGAGCTTCTTAAATGTCATATTCTTTACTGTCTTAAAAAATACTCTGTGGAAAAAGAAAATCAATATGGCAGCTATAACAAAGGCAAATCAAAGAGAGATTATAACTCTTCCAGGAAATAAGCAAAAGTAATGTTATCTATTCTCTATTTTATTAATGATTGATTTCTATATTCTATTTTTAATTTTTAGACTTCAATCATATGAGTATTAGGCATGTGTGTATTTGTGTATATGACTGCAAGCAAATTGAGAGGTCAGAAGATGGTGTCAGATCCCCTAGAGCTGAAGCTTCAGCTGAAGTTCATGTGCCTTATGTTGGTGCTGGAACCTGAATAAACCTGTGCCTTCTGCAATAGGCGCATCCATTCTTAACCACAGAAGCATTTGTTCTATCCCTGTTATTCATAGTTGAAATGTATGGAAGTTAAGTATCGTCACTGAATGCTATCAGATTTTGAACACAAATTCCTAAAAATATAATATGTGGTTATTTACAAAAACTACATATATTTCATTGTATGTCAGAATTTTATTTTTGCATATGTATATTATGTAAAATACGTCAAAGTTTGGAAATAGTTGTTTTTCAAAGTATCTAAAATTTAGTTTAATATTTTTCCACCAGGAAAGTATTTTTCTATTATCTGTTTCTATGTTTGTGTGTGTGACTATTCTCTGAAAGTCTGTTGCATTTTACTCCAGAACAAAAGGACAATGTTAGACTAAGGAAGTCATTCTAATGATGTTTGGATTGCTGAGCAACTAAGTTAATAATGGGGTACCCATAGGATCATAAACATTTTATACAATATACCAATCACATAATTCTTAGCACTCTATACATCGTTATGGAAAGAATGCAATATTTTGAGTCTCATACATCCCAAGAGTCTCCAAGTCTCTGCCCATTCCATGAAATAATTGTAATTGAAATAATAAGTCTCATTAGTAGGATATCATATCTTCTCTGATTTTAAAATGGGTAAGATTTGTCAGGTCCAAAGGATGGAATCCAACACTTATTCTATATTTTTTATATAATAGAAATGATTTGAATTGGGGATCTGAACATTCTTTCGTATGTCATATTTCTGTCCTTAATTAATGGAGATGCACAGCCACTCTCAGGGGAGCTCTCAGAAGCTCATATCTCACAGCAGCCTTTAAAACTTATCATTTAAGACATGACAATATTTAAAATGCACTGCTAGAAATTGAAAAATGGAGAAAAGATAAAATAGTAAGTAACAATATCAGTGTTTCGCTTAACTGACTTGAAGTTGTTGCTTTATACAAGGATATTGTGATTTGAAATTATAACCTACCGTGCTTACTAAGATATAAAACCTACTGTTTACGTGAGAAAACTAAATGTTATTGAATTTTCTTTGGGAGCCACAATTCTCTTTTGTTTAATTTTTATTTATTTTTTATTACAATTTATTCACTTTGCATCACAGTTGTATCCCCCTCCCTCACACCCTTCAAATCCCACCAACCTCCCTCTTCTCCTCCCAAATCCCTTCCCCAGTCCACTGATAGCAGACTTCTCCCCTTCCATCTGACCATAGCCTATCAGGTCTCATCAAGAGTGGCTGGATTGTCTTCCTCTGTGGTCTGGGAAGGTTGCCGCCATCCCTTACCTCTGGGGGAGGTGATCAAAGAGCCAGCCACTGAGTTCGTGTCAGAGACATCCCCTGTTCCCCCCCAAAAAGCAACTGATACAGAAACTAGAGTACATTTACACGATGGAATACTACTCAGCTATTAAAAACAAGTAAATCATGAAATTTTCAGGCAAATGGTGGGAACTAGAAAAGATCATCCTGAGAGAGGTAACCCAGAATTAGAAAGACAAACATAGTATTTACATAGTATTTACTCACTCATAAGTGGATATTAGCCATAATTAATATAGGATAAACATAATAAAATATATATTCCTAAAGAAGCTAAACAACAAAGAAAATGCTAGGGAAGATACCCAATCCTCATTCAGAAGGACAAATGTGATAGATATTGCAAGGAGGAGAAGAAAGAGAGCAGAGTAGGAGCCTACCACAGATGGCCTCTGAAAGACTCTACTGACCAAATCCAAACAAGGCTGAGAGCCATAGCTAAAATTTGGCAGAGTACAGGGAATCTTATGAAAGAAGTGGGAGAGAGAAAGATCTGGAGGGGACAGAAGCTCTAAAAGGAGACCAACAGAGCCAAAATACCTGAGCTCTAGAGCCCTGCAGGGACTGATACCCCAACCAAGGACAATGCATGGGAGGACCTGAAACCCCAGTTCACATGTAGTCCATAGAATCCGTCTCTGAGTGGGTTCCTTAATAAGGGAAGCAGATACTTTCTCTGGCATGAACTCAAAACTCCGCTTTAAGCTGACTGACTGATTCAAACTCGCTTCTCTTGGATTTTCCCTGAATTACTCTGTTTGTTTCTCATACTAAGTTTGACATTGTATTCTAATCTTCTGGTTCCTCATTCTCTGTCTGGTCTATCTTCACCAGTGTGTAGCTTGGTCTTTCTACAACCTGTCTATGTACAACTATCCCAATAAAACTGTATCTCCTCTGAACTAAACTTACTAATGAACTCAACTCCACTGGACTGACTCTGACTTAATGGCACCAAACTCAACTCCACTAGACTGAATTCAACTTATGAACTACAGAACAAACTCAACTTCCTCACTGCACTGACTCTGCACTGACTTCCAATTGACTGACTCACTGACTGAATGACTTTAACTCAACTGAGCTGCATCTCCCTGTGCATTTGTAAATCCCAATGTTGCTGGTCTAAGTTTAAATATCCTCTTGTGACTTTTTCATGAGTGTGTATTGCAAGCTGTGTTTGTGTTAGAACAGCAGAAATTAGAATATTCACTGGTGATATTTTTATTCATGTGTGTGTATGCATGTGTGTATATTAATGCACAGAAGAGATGTGGACATTAGGAGATATGCTCAAGTTTGATCTCACCTATTACATTGAAATGTGGCTGAATATTTGCTCAACACTACTGTGCATGCTTACTGGTGAGTGGGATCTCAGGGGCTTCCTAGTCTCTGACTGCCATTTTCGCACAGGAGTTATGGTATTATAGACAAATGCTACTATGTTCAAATGTGACTGAGAATTCAAATTTACATCTTTGTACTTTTGCAACATTCACCTCACCCATTAACTCATTTCTCCAATGTGTATGTTAAATTTAATAAACAAAATAGAAAACAATTCCTACTGAATAGCTTAATTATAAAAGAAACATTTCATACATAGTAAAAACAGAATCTCCGCAATCACATGGTTTAGTGTAAATATATGCCTCCTTGTTAACTATGTTATGACCTTAGATCACTTATATAATTTCCCCTGTTTTCTTCAACTACAATATACATTCTAATTAATATTTCCATATTATCATTTTATCTCACATGTTATATACTTATATACCTTATGATGTTAATGATTCCAACACATGTTAAAAGCCTGCTGTGCGTATTCGATAAATGAATACACATACAACATAAGCCTGACCATCACAAGCTGAAACCCCTTTACAGAGTTAATTGGATGTGGCCAATACTAAAGCTATCAGAAAGGATTTTTCCCTGCATTGTGTCAAAATAATGTGTAGATTTAATTTTGCCTTTTGCCTGCAGTTTATTCAGAACTTCACAACATGTCTCCATGAGGGTTTAAAATAACAGGCTTTTAGGAATCTTTATTGTTTTATTGAATCCAGAACATAAAAAGCACCAGGAGACTCCCAAACACTGCTACTTTTTTCCACAGAGTTAACACACCTTGTTGAGCTTCACATGTTTGAATGCATCAGGCAAATATAAGTGCACCATGAATTTTGTCATTATTTCTGCTGTTAGATCTGGAACACTGCCAAACTATAAAATTAGTTTAGACATGAGTGAAATAGGAAGCCACTCATGGGAACTATCCCTATTAACCTTCTCCCTTGAAATGAAGGTTGCAAAATCACTCAAATATTCAGATGAGAAATCTTACCCATTCTTCTTAAAATAAAGTTTAAAAAAAAGTCAGGGAACAGACAATCTAATTCCTGTTGATTTCAATGATTCCCACTTGCAATCACCTATAATTAATAAATTTTTATTTGTTTCCTAATTAGTAATGTGAAGACCTTAAAAATAAAAATTATTGTTTTTCAATATTAAAATAAAGAAAAATATTTTCTTTTAAAAATATAATTTACTTCAATTCCTGCTGGGTACAGTCTTTCATAGGCCCTCTGTGGCAGGATCCTGTCCTGATCCTTGTTTTCTCCCTCTTCCAATGTTCATCCCATTTGCCCTTCTGAATAAGGATTGATCATTGTACCCAGAACCCTCCTTCTTACTTAGATTCTTTAGGTATACAGATTTTAGTATGTTTATCCTATATTATATGTCTAATATCCACTTATAAGTGAGTATATACCATGTGTGTCTTTCTGCTTCTGGGATACCTCACCCAGGATGATCTTTTCTAGTTCCCACCATTTGCCTGCAAATGTCAAAAAATCTGGGCCCAGGGGTTTTTTCTGAGACTGATACTACAACCAAGGACCATACATGGAGATAACCTAGACCCCCTACACAGATGTAGCCCATGGCAGCTGAGTATCCAAGTAGAGTACCTAGTAAGTGGTACAGGGGCTGTCTCTGACATGAACTCAGTGGCTGGTTCTTTAATCACCTCCCCCTGAAAGGGAGCAGCCTTACCAGGCTACAAAGGAAGACAGTGCAGCCAGTCTTCATGAGACCTGATAGGCTACGGTCAGATGGAAGGGAAGGAAGACCTCCCTTATCAATGGACTAAGGGAGGGGTATGGGAGGAAAAGAGGGAGAGTGTGGGATTGGGAGGGGTCTAGGGAGAGGAATACAGCTGGGATACAAAGTGAATAAATTGTAATTAATAAAAAATAAATTAAATATATATAAATATATAGTTTACATTTCCAACTTCTATGTCTCCTTCCAAAAAATTCATCACTTCTTCCTTATTGCTACACACATACACAATACATTTAATATTGTTCATAGGAGTATGAGTTAAGGTTTGGCACAGGAATCAGGTGATCTTACAAGAGACTTGTTCCTGGAGAAAACCCTCTCTCAGTAGTTATTAATAGCCACAGAGTAGATCTTGAAATGGGAGTTTTGTGAGATTTCCCTACCTTCATTGGCATATCAGTTACTGATATTTTACTGATGAATATAATTTTTGACTTCATGAGTACTTCTTCCTTGTCATATCTAGAAGATGATCATTAGGCAGATGTCCTGATTTTCTGGCCCTTTAATCTTCTCCACTTCTGTGATACTACTTGACCTTTAGGTATAGAGGTTGTTTTCTAGATATATCAACTTTGACTGTGAAACCCATAGTCAGTACGCCTCTTTGTTTTGACCAGTTAGATATATCTTTAACAGGTTCTGATAGTTTTCTGCTTAAAGAATACATTTTCTAGCTTCCCATATGAACTGTAGAAATCAATTCGGCCCCCATAAAGGGAAAGATCTCATCTTTCTCTATAGGCATTTTGGCTGTCTGTACATGTGGATGGTAAAACTGCCCCATTGTAGTAAATAAACATGAACACGCCTAAGTTCTTATCAAACCTTTATTTTTCTACCTTCTGTTTCTCCACAGCTGCCTTTTAAATAATGCAACATATAACTCTGAAAGCCGGGATGGGAAATCTGAGCCAAATAATAGCTAAACTTCACATATGAACCAACCTCCCTGGCTCTTAAATGCTTGGTGGCTGGAGCCTGAAACAGCAGGCAGTGTCCCCCAGTTCTCTCAGTTAGGCTGCTTTTGTTGTTGTTGGTTTAGTTTTGTTTTTCCTCTTTGTCTCTGCCTTTTATCTTAATACCCTCACACAAGGTGACTTAGGTGGGAAGCCAGGCTTCTTTCAACCAGAACATGCATGCTACATTGCAAATTACCAAGAAAAGGTAATGTAGACCTAACTCAGAGGTATCCTCATCAGGTTTTGAGGGTCACTGCAGTTCCCTTAAGACTTGCTAAGTATGGGAGATTTTCTTCTGGCTATGAGAAAGTTCAGTGGAAAATTTTAAATTCTAAATTCTCTGCTGACTCACAACTCTATCAACTGAATGTTTTAACAACCTTCCACTGGCCCTGCAATTATACATGCTGGAAATGTGCTTATGGTTCCAGGCATGTTTGGTCTTTCCAGAACTTAGAGAATACTCTAAGCAACAGGATATTGATAATGTCTTTGCCATGGTGAAGGTCCAGCCATGAGTCCCAAAGTCTCCATGCCAAGCTACACACATCTTCAGCCTAGCTTCAGACTAATCTAAAATGCTCCATTTGGGAGATGTCATACTATGTTCATTTTGTTCAGCTCTCAGTCCAATTTGATTTCAACATTCATTGGACAAATGGATATTGATGGGCCAAATTTGGAACTTTCAATTTTTTATTCGTTATTATTATTATTTACAATTTATTCACTTTGCATCCTGGTTGTAGACTTCTCCCTCTTCTCCTCTTGGTCCCGCTTTCCTTCCCGCTTCCTCTCCCATCGCTGTTCTGTAGTCCTCTGATAGAAAGAGTCCTCCTTTCTTACTGTCTCACCCTAGCACATAGGGTATCATCAAGGCTCCATGGATCCTCTTCCTCTGTGTGCTGGCTAGGTGGCCCCACCAGGGAGAAGTGATCACGGAGCAGACAAGCAACTTCACGTCAGAGACTTTCTCTTCTCCCCTTACATGGGAACTCACTCAGAGACCTAGCTGTGTATGGGCTAAATCTGAGCAGGACAAAAAAAAAAGAAAGAAAGAAAGAAAAAGGAAAAGAAAAGAAAAGTTGGCCCCAGGGGTTCTGCAGAGACTGATGCATCTACCAAAGACCATTCATAGAGAGGACCTAGACCCCCTGCTTAGTTTCTAATACCTAAAGTGATTTAGGTAACTTCATAAATTGGAATTGCAGTTTAGTCTGAAGCCTCAGCCCTCATTAAACACACAGCTCATTGAAATCTTTCTCAAGACTCTGGCTAACAACCATGATCAGACACAGAACACTCTTTGTTTCTGCTCAGCCTCCAAATTTATATGTATTCCTGACTGTGGGAGCATGAAACCCCCTGTTATTTATTAATTAATTCAATTTAAATCTTGGTCATAGGGTATTCCCTTCTCTGCTCCCCTCTCTCCCACATTCTATTTATTCTATTCCTCACAATAGGGGGGCCTTCCTTGCTTGCCAGACACCCAGCTCATCTATTCACATGAGGACTGAGTTTGTCTTCCTCTCTGGTTACCACCAGGGAGAAGGGACCAAAACGCTGGCTTTTGCCTTATGCCTCATTTACCTTATGCTTCTAGTCTACTTGTGTTTCTGCCTCTCCTAATATAAATATAAAAAATAATCTGCTGTATATTTAACAGCTAAGAGACAAAAACATTTCAGGTTGTTTGCTTTCATCTACAGACACATGCACAAACTGGTTATAGAAATATAGATCACTTAGTTCAGTCTTATAGAGATCCAAATGTCTCTTATGTATAGATAACATTTAAAAAAATCTTTTCAGAGACAGTCCCTGTTCCTATTACTGGGGAATCCTCTTGGACACTGAGCTGTCATGGGCTACATCTGTGTAGAGGTTCTAGGTTATTTCCATGTATGGTCCTTGTTTGGAGTACCAGTCTCAGAAAAAGCCCCTGTGTCCAGACTTTTTGGTTCTATTGCTCTCCTTTCAGGTCTTTCTATCTTCCCCTTCTTTCATAAGATTCCCTGTAATATGCCCTATCATCGGAGTGGGGGAGGAGCACAGGAGAAGAAGAGGGAGGGAGGATGAGATTGGGAGGAGATGGTGGAGGTGGGAACATCCGGGATAAAAAGTGAATAAACTGTAATTAATATAAAAATAAAAATTAAAAAAATCATTTCATGCAGCTCTATTCTACTGAGAATCAGGGTGGATCTGCAGTTGGAACTCATCATTTCTGCTCCAGATACAATTGAGTTGATTTAAAAGTTTCCTTCAAAGTCTGTCCTAGGTCTAGCTGGCCACCTGACTCTGTGAAAGGGTAAAGGAGAGAAATACAGAACAGCCTAGAAAAAAAGAAGTACACACTGTTTGGCAATTCAAACTAGTGCTCATGGATTCCAGTATGATATAGCCTCACCTCTAAGACTTTAAAAAAAATCTACAAATATTTTCATTTGAGTATCTGGACTCATATTTTTGTTTTTCAATGTTCATCCATTTATTTAGTAAACAAAATTACCATATTGTTCTGGCTGTAATTTGTGAAATCTATGACAAGCCCCATTGGTAATTTCTGATGCTCCTCCTGATTGTTTCCTTTTGTCTCAGATACCAAAGTTCACAATCCACATTTGTTTTCTAACCCCGAGGACATTAACACATCTGTTTCTGACTTCTGCTCAAAATTCATAAACAATTTGTAGCTAAAAAACTATTCCCCATTATTGGAACCTCCAAATTTTTACACAAATACCATTTGTCTAGAAAATGTTGTTTGAAGTTAAATGAAGATCCCAATTAAAATCTCTTTTCTGGGAAAGAGGAAAACAATTAGTAAAACCAAAATTTAATTTCATTCCTTTGTGAGAGTCATTTCATTACAGAATGTTTGTGAATAATTCCCAGACCGTGCCATTCAAAAACTGATTCTTTTTATGGTGCAGTGCTATCAAAGATACAGAAAGACAATGAATCCCTAAAGAATCTCATGATTAAACTAATAACTGCCAAGTCTCATTTAGCCATCACAACAACCATGTTGAAAATTGCTTTAAGTATTTCTCCATCCCAATGAGAGAGATGTTTTAGCTAACCTGAATTAATTAGGACTACTGGGTAGAAAGTTTATTAGTAAATAGTTATATTTTTTTCATTTTCACTATTATTATTATTACTACAATTTATCCACTTTGTATCCCAGCTGCATTCCCCTCCCTTATCTCTCCCTGGTTCCTCCCTCCATCCCTCTTTCCTCCTATCTCCCTTCCTGAGTCCATTGATAGGAGAGGTCTTCCAGCCCTATTATCTGACCCTAGCCCATAAGGTCTCATCAGGACTGTCTGGATCCTCTTTCTCTGTGGCCCAGTAAGGCATTTCACCGGGAGAGGTGATCAAAGAGCAGGCAACTAAGTATTTTATATTTAATAATTTAGAGCTTGTAAATAGTCCTTAAAAAGTAGCTGAAGGCAAATCAATACCAACATGGCAATAGAAAACACAAAGATGTATTTCTAGTATTATAGTGAAAGCTCATGATGGCAGAGAAGCTAGTTTCTGTACTGATGAAAGCACTGATCCAAGCTCTAGGCTACTCACAACCTACCTGCTTTGCCTGTCAAGGTGTCTCTTTCTTCTTATTTGTAGAACATCCAGTGGTTATGCCTATATTTACATTACAACACAGCACTTTTTTATTGATTCTTCACTTAATGGCATTTTTAATAAGAGCAGCCTTGTTCTGAAATAAAATTTTTCAACACTAATGTTTCTTTGTGTCATGGAGATCCTGCAGATTTGGATTAGAGGACCCATCCACTCACATGCCAGCAGCTCATAGATGGGGTAGATGTTTTGGGCCATCTTAAAGCCCTGGATCTGGGTCTGGGTGGCAGCTGAGCTGGATAAACTTTATTTATTCCTTTTACATCCAGAATGCAACCCCCTCTCTATTCTTCTCTGGGACTTATATTCCCATCCTTTTCTTACTTTTCACACCCCCCCTTCTACTTAGAAAAAAAAAGGTACCCCGCCCCAACCCCCTATCAACCCATCCATCAAGTTGCATCAAGACTGAGAACACGCTCTTTCACTGAAGCCAGACAAGGCAGCTCAGCTAGAGGAAAATGATCCAAAAGCAGGCTACAGCGTCAATGTCAAACACAGTCCCTGCTCCACTTGCTAGAGGACCCTCATGAAGACCAAGCTGCCCATCAGTCACATGTGTAGGAAGCCTAGGTCCAGACCATCCATGTCCTTTGGTTGATGCTTCAGTCTCTGTAAGCACCCATGGGCTACATGAGTTGACTCCGTAGGTTTTCTTGTGAAGTTTTTGTACCTTGCAGGTCCTTCTATCCTCCCCCTACCCCAACACTTCTACAAGACTCTTTGAGGAAATGCAGAGATAAAAATGGAGCAGAAATTGAGGGAATGGCCAACTAATGACTGGCCCAACCTGAGACCTATCCCATGGGAGAGAACCAAACTAGTATTATTATTGATAATCTGCTATGTTTGCAGAGAAGAGCCTAGCATAGCTGTCCTCTGACAGGTTCTGCCCAGTAGCAGATCAAGCTAGATGCTGAGACTGACTGAAATGCATTTTTAAACCAACCAAAAAGTATTTTTAATCAATTAAATTGAAGTTTTCATTATTTTCAAATTGCTAAGTCAAAAATTTGAAAGTTATAAACATGAAATGGAAATAAATTGAGAGCAATTTTGAGATTAAATATAAATAGACTATTGTTCAGCAATCATGAAAATAAATTTTTACAAATTTCGAATATACATACAAAGCCATTTATTCATTTTATTTAAACCAACCTAATTGACTTATTTTTAAATTATTTTTACTCATTCAAATAGGTTGCACTTCAAAACAGTTTCAATGACCAGTGACACTGTGCTTATTAAAACTGATAATTGCACTAATTCTCTATGGACTTATGCCTTTCTCTTTCTTTCTTTTTTTTTCTTGAAATTATGCACTACCTCTCTTATTTTCTATCCTTTGGCTCACACTACAAGCACAGGGAGAAAAATTAAGCCTCACGTTGGAGCTGGCTGGCAAGGGGCAAGGCCAGCTCTCCTGTTCTCCTGACCCTGACATTTTCGCCAGCCTTTCTGCCTACTGCAAGTAGTAAGGGGTGGGGTCATGGATTCCTCTTCCACGCCCATGCCACCACACAGCACATGAGCGGCAGGGCCAGCTCTCCCACACTCATGCCCTTGGGGCTGGCACACTCACATCTGCCCTCACCACAGGGTCAGCTCTAATGCACTATGCCAGTATGTGAACAGGACCTGCTCTCTCAAGTGCTGCAACAGGTGAAAAATGGGGCCAGAACTCCCAATTACCATGGCCCATAATGGGCAGGGACTGATATGCACAGCTCTTGGACATCAACATGGTCCCAGGTGGCAGCAAAGTCCATAAAGGTCTGAATGGCTTTTGGTCGTAACACGGACCATAGACATCAACACAAACTCCTGTTGCTACATACCCAAATATGTCTCTCACCAGCAGCAAGGGCAGGATCTTTGCTATGGTGTCAGGTGGCAGGGTCAGTTACATCAGGCAATTCCTCTCTAGCCTTTTTATCTCCAGTTCTGCTTTTCTTCATAGTGCTAAAAATGTTCTTCTTCTCTTTCTCTGCCATCTCTCCACAACATAGCTGAACATCTTATTGGTTTTCACACTGAGTAGGCCACCATGTAGTTGGGACTCTTCTAAATTATTTTCAATAAAAGAACTATCAAAAACATTTTAAAAAGTAAACAAAACTTTCTTGGTTTGTTTTTATTTAAATTTTGTCTTCCCTTTTTTTTCATTAAAAATAGATTCTTTACTCATATAATATATTCTGATTACAGTTTTCCTTCTGTCTCCTCTTTTCAGTTCCATCCCACTTCTCCTTCCATCTGGATTCACTCACCTTCTGTCTCTTTGGGGGAAAAAAAACAACCAACAAACCATTGTTCCCCCCCCCCCCCAAAAGCATGCTTCTAAGAGGTAACAACAAAACATAACAAAGTAAAATATGATAAACTAAAAACATAACAAAACAAAACAAAAAACATCACATTGAAGTTGAACAAGGCAAATCAACAAAAAGAAAAGATCCCAAAGAGCAGGCACAAGAATCAGGCTCATTCATTTTCACACTCAGGATAAAAATACCAAAAGGAAATTATAATAAATACTAAAAGGACCTGGTGAACACTTGTAGATATCCTGTGCTTGCTGCTTCAGTCTCTGTGAGGTCATAGGATCTTTGCTTAGTTGATTTTAGGGGGCCTTGTTTCCTGGTGTTACCCACCTCTTCTGTCTCTTATGATCTTTCCATCTCCTCTTCTGTGGGGTATTCTGAATTCTGAGGAGGAATTAGAGCTATGTGTTCCAAGGTCTCTTTCTCATTCTCTTTCCCTCTCTCTGAATAATGTTTGTCTGGAGGAGTAAGTTTTTCTGGTGATGGCTGAATAAGGCACAGAAATAATAGCAGAATATCATTTGCAGTTATTTTATTGTTTCTATTTTTAATTTTAGACCAGTCTTATTTTGTTTTACCCTATCTCTTGACTCTTTAGCCTCCAGTTCTTGGTAACTCAAGTAGTATTGGGTCAGTTCCTATATCATGGAATGGTCCTTAAGTCACACTGGACATTGACTGTTTACTCCCACAAGTTTGTGCCATCATTTACCTATAATTTCTTGCAGGCAGGACAACATTGTAGATCAAAGGGTTTGTGGCTGGCTTAGTGTTTACACTTCTCTTTTATAACATTCAGAGTACTTTCCTGTACCAAAATACATATGGGGGAAGACACTATGTAGGTTCCAGCATGACATCCTCATGTTCAAATGAGTTGTATAGTGTAAATTTTATTTCCTCAGATGAGGGGATAAGAAGAGAGAAGTTCCCTAGCTCTTCCAGCTCTTTATGGGTGGTTCAACTCAGCTTTTCTGGCCTAATGTCCTCTCCAAGCTAACTGACTGAAGCTAGATTCTCTTGACTTCTGACTGAATTACTCTGCCTGGAATCAAAGCAATTTGGGGGATATGTTTTAATCATCTGGCTTCTTCTCATTTTCTCCCTCACTCTGTCTTCATCTATGTCTAGCTTATTCTCTGTATAACCAGTCTCTGTTAAATTATCTCAGTAAGAACTCTTAGGAAAAAACCCCTTTCTCTTCCTGTGCTGCTCTTACAGACCTTGTTTTTACTGCACTATTCTTGTGATAGTTGGGCATAGGGCATATCCTGTGTCTGACTCATTCTGTCAAATTTTTCCCTGATTCATCACTTTGTCTGCCCCTCAATTACATCAAACATGGATGTTTCATTCTATAAACTAACATTACCAACATTGTTTGAATTAAAAGTGTATACTAAAGGCCTGTCTGTATTACAGCCTGATTATGCTGTAATCCAGAGTGTGTCTGTATTTCAGCCAGATCACATAGACCAGAAGTTCTTTGGATGTGATCCTTTGCAAGAGCAGCCATGTAGCAGAATTAAAATTTCTCTACAATGTAGGTGTTGTGTGTTTTCTTCAGCAATAAGACCTTGCTGTCAGTTTTATGAAGAGCAACCTATGGTCTTGAAAAGAGCCCGGTAGTTTGTGGATTGACATGTGGTCCCTTTGTGCAACAATTCATTTGGATATTTCCCATTCTCAATACTGAAAGCTTAGTTGGGACTCATCTCCCTCATTATTTGGAAACTTAATTATGATCACCTTTATATATATTTTAGGAAGTTTCCACTGCACTAGGTTTCCATATCACCCCTCAAATTGTCCCCTCAATTCTATCTCTTTTGCCTCACTTTCCTTCTCTTGTCCTATCTTTCTTTCCTGTACCCATTGGATATTGCTATTCGTGACCACCCCTGCTACCAGTCCACATATAATATAAAAAAAATAATTTCTGTCAGGAACAATCATGTTTGTCTTGAAAATGGAATAAATTAAATTTAGAATTTTGAAAAACATATTCACTTTTATTAAAATTTCCTTAAGATTTCCTATGTATCTCACCATGAGAAATACCTGAAACTTTGGTGCATTTCTTGGTACATAGTTCATCAAGTTCATGAGATCTAAAACTTAGTAAGATATATAAATATGTATGTATTGATAATAATATGTATTATTCTGGAAAGTAAGAAAGAAAAACTTCAAAACATATCCATTTGTATATACCACCTTGAGGAAAAAGAAGAAACTCAGGGGATGTCTAAGATGACTTCAATGGAGCCATTTCACGGTGATATTAGCCCATAACAATTATCATTTATACCCATATGTTTAATATTAGATAATACTACCTAACTCTTACTTAACACTGACAATAAATTTGCCTAGCAATTTGTCACAGCCTAAACAATGTCCACTGCAGCTGATACTCAAATGGTGTACGAGAAGTCCATTTCCTTTTGCAGAAGAACTGTACAGTGCTGCTGAGGACTGTGGCTTTTCTAAAAATCCCATGAAAACAATCATACCTAACGTAGAATAATTACTAGTTAATGGCTTGTCATATCATTTTCATTTCTCAAGGCTGCAGCAAATAAATCAAGGGAAATGTAATGTGGATCCATTGTTACAAATAGACAATGAATATACAAAATAAAATCCTTATTTTAACTTTAAACATTTTTCACAGTCTGTTTTGCTTATACCTCAAAGTTAAAGCTATTTAATGTAGTATTTATTTTTATAAATAATAAAACTTAATGTGATTTATTTCTTTTAGAATTGTATATGTAAGACTGTTTACCAAGATGTAAGTATACGCACCATATTTGTGGCTACTACCCAAAGAAGCTAGAAAAATGTTGTGGGTCCTTTGGTGCTCGAGTTAAACCCCATTGTGAGCTACCTTGTGAGTGCTGAGAACCAAATCTGAATCCTCAGAGGAACATCAAGTGATCTTAATCACAGAGCTATTTCTCCAGCACCCAAAGTAAAACATTTTATCTTCATTATATCTTAATATAGCCTTTTATCTTCATTCCCATTTATTTACATTTAAAAATATTAAACATAAGTCTGTCTATGTGCGTGTGTGTGCAAATGCACTGAGATGTAATAAAAAGGGTGCATGATCCTCTGGAGCTGGAGCAACTGGCAGATGTGAGCTACTGAGAATCTCGCTCAGATCTCCTCCAAGTAGAGAAAGCACTCTGGACTATTTGTCCATATCTCCAACCTCCTACTGTTACTCACTCAAATTTCTCTGTTCCATAAACATTTTCCAGGAATCAGAATTAACCTATCTCTTCTCTAAATTTTATAATTCTTAATACTTGAGGGAACTTCTGAAGGTGCCAAATATCATTTTGCATGCTTCCTAGGTAATGATCATCCTCATTTTTGTATCCATATTATGTCACAGCAAAAAGTGCATATTATATATGTATTTCAATGTATTTAAGCAGGCAGTGTATCTTCACACATAGTGGGTGCTTCTAAAGAGTATTCTAGTTAATACGGAAATGAGAATTTGCCAAAATAAAGTTTAAGTGGATAGGTTTCAAAAACATGTCCAGCTTCCAAAGACAGCAATGATATGTATTGAGTAAATACACTGATTCTCTACAAAGAGCAATCACTGATGGACTACAGAAGGGAAAGGACTGCATGCATATGAAACACCTTCGTGTGCAGCTAGATAACCTTAGCAACATTAGATTCCAAATTGGTCAAATCAAAAGAAATCAGCTCCCACATTTACTATGGAATGTGTACCCAACTCCTGCATTACAAAACACTCTGAAGGCAGTAGTCTTCTAAAGTTTCATGAGACACTTATTTTTGCATTCAAACAGTAAGAACACTTATGTATAAGTGGTTAATACAATATTTTCTCCTCAAGTCAAATTAATTTTAGGGGAGGTAGCTAAGCATATCTGTAGGTATAAGACTTAAATTGTAGAAAGCAAACATGCAAATCTAATGTAATCATGCAGGTGGTAGTAGATTCTTTTCTAAAGTCTAGGACTCAGCCCCAGGAACCTGGGTAAGATTCTAGCATCAGGCATAATTTCCCTCCTGCTGAGTGATCCAATTAGACAGACAGCTTTGGAATCTACTAAATGTGAGTGTCAATTTGTGCGCCTTTAAACGTATATTGTCATGCTGTTAAGTGTTGTGCTTCTGCTTTGATACACTGCTGGGCAGTCTTTCAGAGGCCCTCTGTGATATGTTCCTGCCCTGTTCCCTGTTTTCTCCATCTTTCTATGTACATTCCAATTGCCTTTCTGAATGAGGATTGAGCATCTTAACCAGAGTCTCCCTTCTTGCTTAGCTTCTTTAGGTGTACAGATTTTAGTATGTTTATCCTATACTATGTGTCTTTCTACTTCTGGGATACCTCACTCAGGATGATCTTTTCTAGTACCCACCATTTGCCTGCAAATTTCATGATTTCCTTGTTTTTAATTGCTAAGTAGTATTCCATTGTGTGAATATACCACAATTTCTGCATCCATTCCTCAGTTGAGGGGCATCTGGGCTGTTTCCAGATTCTGCCTATTACAAACAAAGCTGCTATGAACATGGTTAAGCAAATGTCCTTGTTGTATACTTGAACATGTTTTCGATATATACCCAGGAGTGCTGTAGCTATATCTTGAAGTAGCAATACTCTTAACTATCTGAGAAACTGCCAAATTGATTTGCAAAGTGGTTGTACATGTTTACATTCCCACCAGCAATGGAGGAGGGTTCCCCTTTCTCTATATCCTCTCTAGCATGTATTGTCACTTGAGTTTTTGATATTAGCCATTCTGATGGGTGTAAGGTAAAATCTCAAGGTTGTTTTGATTTGCAATTCCCTGATGATGAAAGGCGGTGAGCAATTCTTTAAGTGTTTCTCTGTCATTTTATATTCTCTATGGAGTATTCTCCGTTTAACTCTGTACCCTATTTTTTGATTGGATTAACTGATTTATGTCTTTTAACTTCTTGAGTTCTTTGTATATTCTGGATATTAGTCCTGTCAGATAATAGTGAAGATCCTTTCTTGGTCTGTAGGCTGTGGTTTTGTTCTGATGACAGTGTCTTTTACTTTACAGAAGCTTTTCAGTTTCTTGAGGTCTTGTTTATTGATTATTGATCTTAGAGCCTGTGCTACTAGTTTTATCTTCAGGAAGTTGTCTAGTGTGCCAATGAGTTCAAGGCTCTTTTCCACTTTTTCTTCTAATGGGTTTAGTGTATCTAGTTTAATGTTGATGTCTTTGATACACTTAGACTTTAGTTTTGTACAGGGCTATAAATATGGGTCTCTTTGCATTTTTCTACATGTCCACATACGGATAAACCTGCCCTGTCTGTTTGTTGAAGTACAGATGCTGAGCCTCATAGCCATCTTTGGGCAGAGTGCAGGGAATCTTATGAATGACAGGGGAGATAGAAAGAGCTGAAGGGGACAGGAGCTCTACAAGGAGAGCAACAGAACCAAAAATAACTGGGCAAAGGGGTCTTTTCTGAGACTGAAACTCAAACTAAGGACCATACATGGAGATGACTTAGAACCCCTGGTTATATGTAGAAATGGCAAGTCAGTATCCAAGTCAGTGCCCTAGTAAAGGAAACAGGGGCCTTCTCTGACATGAACTCAGTGGGTAGCTCTTTGATCGCATTCCCCTGAGGGAATCAGCCTTGCCAGACTACAGAGGAGGACAATTCAACCAATCCTGATGAGACCTGATAAGCTAGGGTCAGAGGGAAGGGTAGGAGGTCCTCCCCTATCAGTGGACTTGGGAAGACGCATGGGAGAAGAAGAGGGAGTGAGAGGGGGATTGGGAAGGTATAGAAAAGGGTTAACAGCTGGGATACAAAGTAAATAAACTGTAATTAATAAATAATTTTTTAATTAAATATAATTTATGTCTTAAAATGTGTGTTGCATGGGTATCACACATGTGTAAGACTGTTTAATTGAATCCTCCACTGTCGGCTTTCATCGTGTTTCCTGGAATCATGAAAGCACACTAGACTCCAGAAAGAAAGCATTTAGGTCAAATCCAGCTCAGTGCTGATGGGTTGAATGCCCTACACATGTTATATCTTCTGCAATAAGGGCCAACTCTCAATTCCCCTGAAAAATACGTGGCATTTCCATAATAAACACTATTGGGATTGGAAAATATTTTATATTAGCACACTATTTTCAAGTATAGGAAAATAATTAAAACTAGAAGCTGACCAAAGGCCTAGAATAGAAAAATCTAGATTTACTATCAAAGGTACATGTAAAGATATTTTAATTTTTCACTGTCATAATAATCATGCCTCACATTTTAATTATTTTTCAAGTATACGAATAGTAACAGACTTCTCTCCATCTGAGATCTTACCAATATCAATGGAAACACAGAACTGTCTGCTGCACAGTAGGCTCTACTTCTATTGTTACTTTTGTCTTTGTAGATACTTCCTATTTTTTGATTGACTGAGTTGTTAAATCAAGTCCTAATAAATGAGTTACATAAAATATATTTTTGCATTATGTAAAATAATTCCATAAGTATACATATATATGTGCTCACACACATACATATATACATATCTAGGAATGAATCTATGACCTAGAATACTTTTTAATGAAATATATGCATAATACTCATCAATATGAACAGGGATAATTGTTTTTATGTACCTATGATATATTGTCACTTAGTATTTAATGTTACAAACTCTAAAAAATGTTTCTTTTGTTTTTGACATTTTATTTATCAAAAGGTATAATTGTTTTTTCCTTTATAGTTGCTCTCCAGGTATAAAAAGATTTCTCTCTGCTATGTATTGAACTTCGCTGTCAATCAATGACAAAAGAATACTGGGGAAAAGACAAAGGGAACCAAAAGGAAGATCAACACTGAGGATGTGCATTGGAGAAAATAACAGTGTAAGGCAATCATAGCTTACTAATTCAAACTAAGAAATCAATAAAAGCTTTGTGCTCTGCAAAGAGTCTTCAAATTAGTGTTTGCAGAGCCAGGACATGCTATATTTTGGACCATGACAAAATAACACTACTATTACTTTTATTAAAAAGAATAAAGGAAACATGATTAAAGAAGTAGGTAAAAGGAGGGAAAAAGCAGATACAAACAAAAGACAATTCAATTTGTTTCAAAAGCAATTGTATTTATACTTCTATGTGAATTGCTAAAATAGAAATTATTAGCATGAGAGGTGGTTGTGGGACGGGATTCATGAAGAGACAATTAATTCAAGGTGTATTTCAGTGGCAGTATGGATGCCTAACATAGTAGAAATTTGCACACACACACACATATAAACTGGCCAGCTCTTATCAACAAATGTAACTTCCAGTCCTAGGATTGAGTTGCAAGGGTGTCCCTTAGGAATCCCCAAATAACTGAGGTTGTTTCCAGCGAAATTGTTTGCATTCCACAACTGAAGGAAGATCCCCACTGCTGATGCTAACACCTACCCACCTCATTGAAATAGGGATGCCAATTATATATATGCAAAGGCAGCCACAGACCCTTCATCAGCAATGGCGGGACAGAGTTACTGGAAGTAAGCAATCAATAACTGGTATGACTAAAGGCCTACTCCAGGAAATGGAATTCACACTCACTATTGCTTGGGTTCCCAAGAACCTGAGAGCAGATAGGCCGGGACCAAGAGTAAAACTAATCAAGACTGGAATAAAGAAAAAATGCAGTGCCATGATTACTCCTGAAGATATTCTGTTATACTCAAAAATCAGTGCTTTTCTTAGCTATCATAGAAACTTATTCCTATAGCAGATGGGAACAAATATGGAGACCCACAACCAGACATCATGCTCCACAAAACTGGAAAATCTCATAAACGAAATGGATAATTTTCTTGATAGATACCACCTACCAGCCCCAAATTGAGATAAGGTAAACAATTAAAAAGACTTAAAACCTCCAAGGAAATAGAGCACTCATTAAAAGTCTCCCAACAACAACAACAAAAGCTATGGGCCAGATGATTTTAGCTAAGAATTCTACCTTATTTTCGAAGATGAGCCAATACTCCTTAAACTATTTTACCACCGTATGTTCAACCACATAGTAAATTATTTGAGAACAGGGATCTTAACATACATTTCAATTTATCTACCATCTATCTATCTATCTATCTATCTATCTATCTATCTATCTATCTATCTATCTATCTATCTACCTACCTATCATCTATCTTTAAATCTATTATTAATTTTTTATAACTGCTGGTTTGTTCAGACATCTCTATTACTGCTATTTTATCTACCTTCTTCTATATTAACATTCTTTCCCCCTATGATTCTACCACTGTCTCTGATTTCACTGATGTATTTTGGCGATAATTGGGTTGCAAATAAACTTAGCCATTTATAGTTTTTTCAATACTGTAGTAATATTTGATACATATGAGGCCTTGATTACATTTGGTTTGGATATACGCTAACAGAACAATGTACTGAGTGAAATGAGAAAGACTTTCTGAAATTTAGTGAAATATTATTCAGCTATAAGTACAGATGGGGATAATACTATACTCGTGACAATATGTGGGTAGTGCTAGTGAAATAAATCTGACTCAGACTAAAATTTAGTATTTGATCTCTCTGAGATGATTATAAGGCACAGGGAATGGGAGATAAAGAAAATTAAATAGACAGAAAAAGCTGTTATGTGGGATGAAGAAATCTACAGTTCTACAATACATGTTATTTGTGTAGAGTACAATACAAATTTTTGCTGAAGATATATTTGAGTTCTTGACATCAATTTAAGTATATCTGTGTACATGTATCACCAATGGCCACAATTTAACATGAACCACTCAATTAAAAATGAGTTCAAAATACAACAGATACTTCAAAAATAAACACAGTAGGTAACAAAGCATTGAAAGATATATGGTGTGCCATATATTCTTGGAGAATTGCAAGTTGAGAAGATATTATTAAACTATTTAAATTGGTATACTTGGAACAAAATCAGTATCAAATTCAAAGAAAGGGCAGAGGGCTTTGAAGATGATTTATTGGTTCTGAAAAATCTACAGGCATTCTCACAATTCAAAGATACTTTTGTCAAATGACTTGGAAATATGACTACAAAAAATCTGTGTGAGAAAGTTTATAATAGGTAGCTATATTAATAGCAGTCAAAATTTGAAAGTAACCAAGGTTCTGTTGTGTAAGTGAAAGGCTGAATGATAAATCAGACAATAGAAAATTATACAAAACAGACTAAACTCTGGAGGCTGAAAGGAAAATAAAATGTAATTAGTAAGCCAGAGTCTTTAACCTGAAATGGCTACATATTATATCCTATATAACTACATCATATTGCAGAAATGTTAGACCTATGGAAATTATGAAGAGATAAGTTATCTGAATCCATAATGAACAACAAAGAAAATAAAAGCGAAGGCTACTGAAGGGCTTAAGGCAATACTGCATCTGTTTATCTTTGTCTGTTGTAACAACTTTAAACCTTCTGCTATTGAAAAGCTGATAATGAGGGACTTTTTCTTTTTCTTGATGTTTTTGAGTTTTAATGTTTAATTAGCTCAGAATCTAAGATTACATACAGATGATCTTGAACATACCAATTACATGCATGTTGTGTTTTCTTTCCTTTTTTAATTTATTCTTATTTATTTATTTACTATAATTTATTCACTTTGTATCCCTGCAATTTTCTCCCTCAGCTTCTCCCATTCCTACCTACCCTCATTCTTCTTCCCCTACTGAAGCAGAAAAAGACCATCAGAAACTGAAAATTCTGCTCAGTAATTCTTGCTATGGAACTTTTTAGTTATCTGGGAGAATTCATATTCAAATATTCTAAATGGTGGTAAGAGAATGAATTTTCATGAATTCTGCCACCATTAGTTCCTCATGTCAAATAGTATTTGTAGATTTGACAATTCCATATATCAAAATACTGAATAATATTCATCTAAAATCCCTTATTCTTACCTAGAAACTTAAGAAAAAACATGTTAATATTTAAAAATTGTCTGAGTTTTGATATTATAAATAACAAGTAAGAAGGAATATATGATTTTCCTAGTAGTAAGCAATGTTCCTTTTGACATGCTTGCAAGCTAGGCTGCTTGGTTGATTCTCATTGTTTGACAAAAGCTATGTGAATTTTGAGGCATGTCTGGAAACAAAACTCAATTCCTTATAGCATAAAGATATTGAACAAGGAGTCCAAAGTGAGTGGCAGTGAACAGCCAGCACATATCTGAGGGGCATAGGATCGAAAACTCTGAAATTGGTGAGTGGGAGGCAGCTGAAGACAGAACATGGACATGAGGGTTCCTGGGTGACAGGGGACAACCTGTGACCTAGGACAGTTTGTATCCAAGTCACCCATGGACATCGCAGGAGCCAGAGAGTGGCTTCCTTGCACTTCTGCTTGCCCCAAGCAAGGGCATCCCAGCTCTGCAGAGGTGGCAGTGGTTGCCCCAAGAAGGAGCCTCCCTGCTCTGTGAAAAAGATGGCAGAGGTGTTGACTGTAAGGGCCTCCCAGGCCTGCAGCTGTGGCAGGCAACAGCTGCGCTAACCAGGAATCTCCATGCTCCATGACTAGACAGCAGAGGTGGCTGCCCCAAGAATGGGTCTCCCTACCCAGCAGACAAACAATGGATACCACTGAGCTAGCTGATATGCTACACTTTCATTTGTACCTGCAGACACAAATCAGGGAGTAGAGAACAGAAGGAACCCCAGTGCTTTCTGATTAGGCCTACAAGGAAGTGAGTGCACTTTCAAGTGAGTGCTTGCAGAGCCCCAGATTCAGGGTCCCTCTACACTAGCAGCAAGACATCAGATCCCTCCCACCCACACTCCCACTTTTTGGCAACATGGGGATCTTTGGGACAGCATTGTCAACAATGAAGCTGCCTTTCTGTGAGTTTCCAAGTGGAGGCCAGACAAACAATTCCTGGAGCTGATATGGTATAATCTAGATAGATCTGAATACCTGGAGGACATATGAAAGGCCTGTGTGCCACTGAGACAGTCAGAGCACCTG